>CM040242.1:204138734-204513792 GCA_022545495.1 Chrysanthemum lavandulifolium
GATCTTGTAATCAAGGCCTCGGATAGGTTTTGTTCGTTTCTGATATTCCATTTTAAGATTCGAAGGATCAATGATGGGTTTTAGTTCAAATCTTGTAAAGATTTGGTATAAACACTAAAAATTGAAAGTAAACCTCAGATCCTTTTAAGTTTTTATATTTTTCGAATCTTGTGTGTTGGGGAGAGAAATTGAGGGTTGTTTTTTGTGTTTCCAGTGGTGAGTCGACCGGAGAAGAAAACTAATTTGTTCTTTTCTTGTAATCATGTAATAGTGAATGAATAAAAACTTAATTCAAGATAATTTATGCTTTCTTTTTTAGTTCTGGCCAGTAACAATCTTTGTGGCAACTTGGATTTGTGGATTTTTGGCAACTTGAATAATTTCTGGTTTGAATATGAATTTGTGGTAACTCTGATATTTTGATTTTGTGATATCTATATCTAAAGCGGTATTTGTGGTAACTTATTTTTGTTGATTACGATCTTAAGGTTTTCTTGGATATTTTGATACTGTAAGTTTTAAGAGTGGCGTGTAGAGGTGGTGTGGTGGTGAGTGTCGCGACTAGGGGTGTCATTCGGGCCCGACCCGAACCCGACTAACCCGGCTCAACAACACTTTTACAACGTAAAAAACTCGGGTTGACCCCAAACCCGAATTGACCCGACCCGAGTTGACCCGAACCCGAACCCGAATTGACCCGACCCGAGCTGACCCGAGTTCTAAACAAGGTCGGGTTCGGGTATGTTTTTTTAAGTCTTGACCCGACTTGACCCGACCCGAGTTGACCCGAACCCCGACCGGGTCAACCCGAATAACACCCCTAGTCACGACCATTGTTGCAGACGGGTTTTTGTAACCCACGTTGCCTGAGAAGTCAAGGCTAAGATGATGCGTTTAGTATGTTGCGTTTTAGTAGGTTTGTGTTGGATGCGAATCTTGTTGCGGAGGTGTCGTGCCGCTGTGGAGTGATGCGGATAGGAGATCTTGATTAGCTGATTACAACCATTATGTTGTTGTGTAACTATATATTTCATTGACCGTCATAAAGTTTGTCGTCGGAAACGTGGTCTCGTAAGGGTGAAAGACTTGAGGTTGTGTTGGTGAGGATGAAGATGAGAAAGTTAGGTTGTGCACACTGGGACTAAAAATATCGGTCGGTTGAGTATGACGACCGATTTAAACATCGGTCGAGTCGAGTGTGGATGATTGGTCGAACATCGGTCGTGGCATACCAAGAAACAATATCGATCTAATATCCGACCGATAGAATACAACACATAAATCCAAAAAACATTTAAAAAGTTATTGTTTAAATAAAAAAACTTTACCACTTTGCATCCTATAAATACCAACCTCAAACACACTTATAAACATACAGTTTCAAACACAATTCAAACTACTTCTCATCCATATTCACATTTTCAAAGAAAAATACCCCCCAAACAAAAAACTGACGATCCTGACTACCCCAAAATGCATCGAATTTGAATTTCTCGCTGGAAAACAACTTTTAATTAACCGGCATAACACCACCACAAAATCGGGGTATTCGCTTACGTCCACTTTTGAATATCAATCACGACTACCACAACCGAATCAAAATCAAAACCCGTTTTACGTTAATGGTTAATCGTCCATTTGTCCCACCGCAACCTCCTAATACGGATTATCACCAAGAACTAAGTGGGTCGTCGTATCATCCTAACATGGACTTCTTGTATTCTTCCCAACCGTATCACGATTATTCCCCGCTTCGTAGTGCTAATCTTGAAATGGATTTGGAGGATTATATGGCAGAGTATCTGACTCAACAATACTCGACCCAAAACTATCTGAGTCAAGATGCTTTGATGCAGCAAGGTTCGGGTCACGGTTCCATTCCTGTTGAAGACGATGATGATGTCGAAGAGACGTCACCCATCAAACCAAAAAAGCCTTTGAGACGTGCTACAAAGGCGAAGGACAAAGGCAAAAAGGCCGAATCAACCAAAAAGGTCAAACCATGGACAAAGGCGGAAGAGATCGCGCTTTGTAGAGCTTGTGTTTTTGTGTTGAAACATTCGGATAGAGGAAACGCTATCAACATGCACCGCTTTTGGGAGGAGGTGATAGCGTACTTTGAAAAGGAAATTGGTTCAGAAAGAATGTACGACTCGATCACGACCAAATGGAAGAATAGGATTCGTAATAGGGTTGGGAATCTTTGTGCTATTATGGATAATATCAAGGAAAATCATGGAAGTGGTGAGAATGATGTGGAAAACTAAAAGGGGGCTGAATAGTTTTGCCGATTTTAAGTTAGTTTAAAAAACTTTTAGATTCGATGTTATGTGAAATCGTATGGATGAAGAGAAAGTATATATCTAAGAGTAATGCAAGTAAAGTAAGTAAAGCAAAGGATAGAAATGACACAACCGATTTATACGACTACAATGACACCTTCCTTGCCCTACTCCACTCCCCGGGTCACCTACTCGAGAGTTCAAGCACTATGTCAACAAACTCCTTCAACTTGGCGGAGAAGCCTTCACAACGTTGCTTACACCTTTTTTCGGTACAAAGCTAAATACCGAGTCCGTAACACGGAGGACCAAACCAACACTACTATAACACAACAAATATGTGAAATATGAAATAAAAAGATCTTCGCTACAGAAATCTTGTGGAGAACAACTCTCTAGATCAAGTGATATTTTGTTAGAAGAGTGTAAGAATATATGAGAGAGTTTGTAAGAAGAGGGGTGAGTAAAAGTGAAGAAATGACTCTCTATTTATAGGCAAATTTTTGCCACTGTTGCACGGATCCTGAGAGATCCGTCCAGTGTATTCCTGAGGATCCGTGGGACGCTCCTCTTTGCCCATGGGTTTTTGGGTTATGGGTCATGGGTCCTAGATTAAGATCCATGGGTATTTAAATAGATACAATGTATCTAATAGATGCAATGCATCTAGACAATGGGTATTGGTTAACTCCATGGGTTATGGATATGATCCATGGGTATGGTTCATGGGTTGTGGTTTTTACCCATCATAATAACTATTACAACAAATGAATTATTACAACAATTTGTATTAAATGACTATGTGTAGATGCTTTACAAAAGATAACATGTATCCTTATAATTTTACTTATGATAACATTATATTTGTTATCAACAAAACACAAAGAGATCGCTAAATATTAATAAAAGTTTTTACGGTTTATTTGTATTAGCAATCTCTCCCTTTTTGTTGATGACAAAACATAATTTTATGATGAGTAAAACTTAAAATTAAATGTATGTTTTGAAAGCATAAGTTTTACTTATTCTACCCTTTTTTGTCGAAACAAAAAGTGACCCAAATGAATAAATAAAGTGTGGAAAAATAGTCCACGTATCTCTAACTCCCCCTTGACGGTAGCTCCCCCTAAAATGGGGAGTCAAGTGAGAAAAAATATAAAAACCTACAAAGAAAAAGGTTAGTAGTAACATGCATAAATAATCTTGTGATTGACGGGAATCAAGATTGGGTGCCAATGTATGTAAACAAAGCCTTGTAATAAAATAACAAAGTGCAGTGGTATTTATGCCACATACAAGCATGTAAAACTAAGAACAAGACTTGTTCTAAAAACGACTCAAAAGAAAATACTAAAAATAATAAAATGATTCCTTCCATGCTTGCATAAGGTTATGGATGAAAGTTTTGGTGAGTAATGATGTTGATGCGATCAAGGACGAGGTTAAGTATGACTCGCATTTCTTCCCTAATTTCTATTACAAGATCCCTAGTGGATTGGCAATGTTCACAATGTAAATGATGTGGGTAATGTGTACGGAAGTTTTCTGGGTTAGTTTGATTTGTGAGATGCGGAAGTTGTGGTGGAAAAGTGTTAGGAATTAGAAATTCCATAGTGAAGTATCGGTCACCCCAAATATTATCTAGCATAAGTTAGCTCGTAGACATATCGTTAGTTACGTTATTTGTTAGTTTATTAGTTAGTTATTAGCGTAGTTTAGTTTAGCGCAACACCGTGGAGGAAGGACCTTTCACTCAATCTAACCTTTTTTCTTTTGTTTACTTTCTCTCTCTAGAAAGGCTCCCATTTTCCACTTTGTCTCTCTAAAACCTCATATTGTACGCCCCATATTTGTGATTGTTTGTGTGTTTGTGAAATCCAATATGTTACAAATGGTATCAAGTGATCATCTCTCTTACATGTCCTTGGATTTCTAGTGGTTTTATATGGTTTTTGGGTTTGAAAAAGTTCAGTGGTTTTTGCATCATTTGGATCATTTCTTGTGTTAAAGTTTGAATTTTGATTGTACTTTTATGTTTAGAATCATTGTAAGTGCTTGGGTGTTGATTTGGAAAGCTTGAATCACTGTGGTTGGGTTAGTTTTGGATTGAAAAGTGTTGTGTTTGAACTTTTCTTGGTAGCGACTTGAGTCTCGAATTTTGTTGGGTCTATTATAGATTTGATGATACAAAACAAGAAGAATGAAACATGAAGGATTAAAAGTGACAAGAAGGAAACTACAAAAAGATGGAGGATTTGGAAGATTCTAGAAGATATGCTTAAAAGAATATTTAGTTTCCTAATTGTATTATGATTCCTCTTGTAAACCCTAGATGTCTCTAGTATATAAAGAGACATAGGGTCATTAGTTTTATAGTACGTACAAGATGTAGACCAAAGGTGTGTGTGTGTGGGAACCTAGGCGTAGGGAAAACGCCTAGGGTTTAGTTAGTTAGTGTTAGATCAAGTCTTTGATCTTTATTATAGTTAGTTAGTTAGTTTATGATAATAAATAAACCTTGTTCATAATGATGTTGATTCTATGTTTGAATATTCCGCTTTCATTATTATGTGTTCTCAGTATATCTATCTATCTTTAAAATTTTGGATGGTGCATCTCAAGATATCTATCTAAATTTTCATCGAAGGATTGTCAATTAGAGCTCTCAATCAAAAGATATAAGCGATCAAGTCTCGCTGCAGAAAATTCCGTAATGCTTCGCAGGATCTGTTTGAAACGATCATAACTTTTTCGTTAACCGCTGGATCGTGACGAAATTTTGAGTGGATGTTCTATATATCAATCTAACTTTTCACCGAGAGGATCTTCGATCCGAGCTTTTATGTGAAAGATATATCTTTGTCGGTTGGTCGTGAAAGTATTGCCGAACACGCAGCATCTGCTACCCTTTTCAAAGTATCTTGTTAGGGTTTTACAAAGTATCGCTCGAGTTCGAAAATCCGCTCATTAGAATGAAAGCACCGCTCTTGAATTAAAGCACCGCTTATGCCTTAAAGCACGCTTCAGATATTTTCAAAGCATTTCGTCAACGTAAGTCTCATTCAAAGTATCGCTTCTCGAATTCATTCAAAGTTGTTCTTTCAAAGTCTTGCTCAAGGTTTTACATGGCGAAATTTATTTGGATTAGCGGATAATGGTTTATTACGAGGAGACTTGGAATTAAGGGAAGTCGAGCATAATTATTGTTATGATTTTGGCACACACACGTGTTATTGTTTACACACAAGGAGTTTGGTGGTTTATGTTCTTAAAGGATTCAAAAAGGCTCATATTTGATTCTTATGGATTAATTGATTATGAAGAAGGTTGAATATCATTTATTTGATGTTGTAGTTGAGTTTCACGTGTTTGTGTTCTTATCATATAGCTTGATGAATCTAGCAATGTGTGATTTTCTTATGATGCTCTATGCACACATTGGCTATCACTTAAAGGAGTTACATTGTAGTGCTCGATGTCTCATACTAGTTGAGGATTCTTGTCAAGGATTGCGGTCTACTTATATTTGGTTCAGTATAAGTATGGAGTTCGTGGATAGTACAAGATTTAAGACACAAGTTTGGGAAATTCTACTTCTTCATCAAATTCGTTATATTTGGTTTTCTTCACAAGTGATAATTACAAGGAGCTTACCGATTTGAAGAATCAAGAAGATGGTTAACATATGGGTTTCAGGGGAAGCTTATTGTTAAATGTTTAACTATCTACATGCATCACTCACGGGGAAGTGTTTGATTTTTACTATTGTTGATCATTATTACTACTGCTAGTTGCAGTTTCTATTGTTTTAAATCCATTTTTCTTATGATGCGTAATGGTGGGCGATTTGAAGCATTGGAAGTCTTAGATTGGAAGTATGATATTGTTTCGTGGTGGTCAAGTTCAAGTTTGCATATGTTCCTTATTTGTTGATAACAAAAAGGGGAAGAGATGTTTGAGTGACATGTTTAAGTCAAGGGGAAGATTGTTTCATTCATGGTGAGATTTAATTATCTCAACTTCGCTGCCGATCAGGGAAGTTCGTACAAGAATCGATTTGTTTTGTCATCATCAAATAGGGAAGATTGTTGGGTCTATTATAGATTTGATGATACAAAACAAGAAGAATGAAACATGAAGGATTAAAAGTGACAAGAAGGAAACTACAAAAAGATGGAGGATTTGGAAGATTCTAGAAGATATGCTTAAAAGAATATTTAGTTTCCTAATTGTATTATGATTCCTCTTGTAAACCCTAGATGTCTCTAGTATATAAAGAGACATAGGGTCATTAGTTTTATAGTACGTACAAGATGTAGACCAAAGGTGTGTGTGTGTGGGAACCTAGGCGTAGGGAAAACGCCTAGGGTTTAGTTAGTTAGTGTTAGATCAAGTCTTTGATCTTTATTATAGTTAGTTAGTTAGTTTATGATAATAAAGAAACCTTGTTCATAATGATGTTGATTCTATGTTTGAATATTCCGCTTTCATTATTATGTGTTCCTAGATATAATATTAGACCTCGTCTAAGAGCTACAACGATCTTTACAAATTTGTTTTTTTGGTAGCGACTTACTTCTATAATTATTAGCGACTTGTAGTTGTGGTGGTAGCAACTTGAGCACTAGCGACTTGTCTATTGAGACAAGGCGACAAATAGTACAAAGTAGTGGCTGTACCATTACGGCTAGCGACTTGGAAAAGTAGCGACTTGTCTTTGATAACTTTAGCGAATTGACTTTGTTGTGGGTAGCGAGTTGTTCTTTAGCGACTTGCCTTCATAGCTAGTTGTCTCTAGCGACTTGAGCATCTAGCGACTTGAGCATCTAACGACTTGTCAACTAGCGATTTGTCTTCATAGCGAGTTGTATCTAGCGAGTTGTCTTCATAGCGACTTGAGTACCTGGCGACTTGTATATCTAGCGACTTGGGGCAAAGCGACTTGGTGCTAAGCGACTTGTATTAATAGTTAGAAGCGGTTTGACCATTTCATCAGTGCGTTTTGTTGACTTTTCCCGACAAAACTTCAAACGGCTATAACTTTTGAATCGTAACACCATTTTTAGCATTCTACCCATCAAAACGACCGTGAGAACGAGGAGAATGGAACGCCAAGTGAACTCAGGTCAACCCTCGAGGCCTAAATCCGCTCCGAACATAAGTTATTGAGGTTTTTAAGTTTTTACGCCTAAATTTCTCTGTAAAATCGTGCAACAACCAACCCAAATCACAACCAAACAACATCTCTGCTAATCCCACAAACAATCATAAGACCTAACACACAATTGTCTATCATTGTGTCGATCCATCAATTATCTTAACACATTCTATTGGTCACTATATCACGGTTTCTTCTTGATTTTGTAAAATCCCGCGAAAGATTCTATTTCTCGGTTTAAATCATTGACCTGTAAAATCCCGTGTACACAACAACATCATGTCTTACACTTCTGATTCAGTGATTTCAGAAGTACTTAAATTGTATGATGCTGTAGACAACCCTGAGAATATTAGCTATACTGAACGGTTAAAAATGATGGAATCAATCAATGAGGATGTGAAATCTCCGTGTTTAGAATCTAAAGAGAGAGAAATGCACCGGTCAAGGTTACATAATGCTCTTGCAAAAGGTAAGGAAAGTTGCATTGAACCTTATCGACAACTTCATTCACACCTCATGTTACTTAGAATTGATGACAAATACACAATGGAATTGTACGATCATGTATTACACTCTTCCGTCAAGAATTATCATCGACATCGGCACATTGTTCTTGAACTTGGATCAATTAGAACAACAACTTAATAGGAAAAGGTTCAAGAATCCAGTTCTAAAGTCGCACTTCATGTGATCAACAAACAACTTCACCATTCATCAAAAGGAGTACACTTGATTATGATTATCCGGTGACCGAAATGTGCTTTAAGAATCACATTAGGATGGAAGCTAATGTGTTCAGAGAGACATTAATCCAACTCATGGATAATGTGGAGAAGTATATTGAGGAAGTTACACAAAATAATGAACATGTGGATGACTGTTGGGTGCAGTTAAGATATAGTTGTGATGAATCAAGTTATGCATCAGTTGAAAGATCAGGTGTTGCTAAATGCAGAATGTCAGAGACATCAAAGACAATTTCCAACTGCTCAGTAATTCCTATTACACATGATGTGGATGCAGATATCAGACCGATAAATGAATAGGTGTCATGTGATAAGGTACCCTTAACTGTTCAACATAGTGCATCTGCTAATGTACCTAAACATATTGATCTTAATGTTGAACATGATTCTGATAAATGTTCCTTGGTTGAGGCTAAGTCTAATAATTTCAAAACAAATGATATGGTTGATAAAAAGACTTTTGATGAACTTTCAAACAAATTCTCAAAACTTGAAAACATTGCATTTCACTTGAAATTGCGATACGAGTAAAGAAGAAAGTTTTCAACTTAACAAACCATGTAAAAATCCGAACTTCTCGAATTCCGTGAACTTTTGAAATTAACACTTTGAAAGCTCAGCTTCAAGACAAAGAGTCAACTATCAACAATTTGAAGAAACATATTTCTAATATGCATGTGAAAAGTAATTTGGTTACAAGTAATTATGATGTTAATGCTATTGATGATATTCAAATGAGAAATGATGAATTAGCAGTTTGTGTGGCCAAATTACTAAAGGAGAATGAGTCTTTAAGAAAGCATCACATAGAACTAAGTGACTCTGTCAAAGAAGCTAGAACTAAGTCAATGGAACAAACAAATTCTTTGATAGCAAAATTGATGAACTCAAAGCTCAACTTGTGAAAGAGTTTCGCAATTGTTGCCTTAAAAATAGCTTAGAAAAACTGTAGGAAAAGTGTGAACACTAAGTTTACAAAACCATCAACCTTGGGAAACCAGCTTCTCATCCTATTAGAAACCGGTCCGTTGTTAGGCAACTCATTGCGTTTATATCCAAATACCAAAATTTTCAAAACACGGTTTGCCTCCCAAGTTGATGAGAAACAAGTTTTGTCAAAATCGGTCACTTCACCGAGTTGCTTAAGAATTATGCTTCTAGTTCCTCTAAACCGCAACAAGCGACTACTTTACTCCCAAAGACCTCTAGGATTGGTTCAAAAATGTGTCAAAACCAAGCATTAAAATTCGTAATTCATATGATATGAATGACTTGTGGAAGAACTATTATCTAGAAGAAGCTAGGAAAAAGGCACAGATTCGAAAAGACGGAATTTTAGGTTCAAGACCTAGGGTGATGAATTCTACGAGGTTTCAAGGCACTGCTAGTAGTAGTAAACCACTACCTAGGAACACTCAAAAGACTAGGGATTGGCTTGCATCTAAGAGTAGTTATGTGAATAAGAATGCTAAGCATGTAGAAAACAAAACTAGAAATTCTGAGTCTTTTCCAAATAAGAAACATTTTCCTAATTCACATGCCAAGGTACAATCCACTAAGACTACCTTCATGGCTAAGGTTCAACATGTTATGAAGCAAAACAAACCCAAAACTTTGCCTAGATGGATCCCAACTGCTAAATATTTGGAGTTTAGGAATAATGATAAGTCTTCCACTGTGCATAAGAATGTCACCAATCCTAGACCTTGCCATAAGTGGATTCCGTATAGTAAAATATTTAAGGATGTTGGACTTAGGTGGATACCTACTGAAATGATGTTTACCGATGACATAATCAAGGTTGACCGTGAAACCCCAAAGGATTTGGATACTAATGTCACTAACCAAAATATATGCAATCAAGTTTGTAATATTAGTGCAGGTAGTCCTTACTCAGTTGTAGATACTTCGATCCTTCACTACATGGACTGGCTTAAAGTATGGATTACAAATGGATTGATATCTCATAACTCACGGGTTCAAGTAACTCAATCTTGATATTCATTCCGCTATGACGTTTGAACACAACAGTTCAAGCCTCATTCTCTAAAGAAAAGAAAAGTGTACGTTTTAGTGTGCTTTATCTTATGAAGAAGAGAAATCTTCTTATGACGTTTGAACACAACAGTTCAAGCCTCGTTCTCTAAAGAAAAGAAAAGTGTACGTCTCAGTGCGCTTTATCTTCGAAAGAAGAGAAATCTTCTCACTAATGACCATTCTCATCAACATGCTTCATTCCTTTTCCATGCGCTTTCAAACATCAAGTGAACCGGACTACCGTTGACTGTTTTTCTTATTCCACTTGCTCAACTATAATGACGATGGAGAAATAATGTGCTAATTTTGCGGGGAAGAAGTGTGAATAGACTACATTTGTTGAAGATATTCACTTATTCAATCAAGAATGGCAACTCCGTATGCAATTCTTGAGGGGGAGAAGAAGTGTGAATTTACTGCATGGTTGATTGCTATATGAGAATAAATGGTCAAACGGCTCCAAACTCATGTAAGAACCGAGCTTATTTTATCGGGTCATCTTCACATAGAGTTTTCTACTAAGAGTCGTTGGTTAACATCTTCACACGGCTGATTTGATTAATGACAAAGTGCTTCCGGTTGTGTGGGTGATTTCTTTAATGAACATCTTTCGTTCTTGTTTGATTGGGAGGATTTGAGTTAAGGGATTTGCTATTTGTATGTTAACGGAATGCATTTGGTGAGTTGAAGATGTTGACTTTCTATTCCCCAACTGGACAATCTTGAAGAAGGTCGAGTCTACTGATCTATTCTACATTTTTCGCTACATGTTAGAAGACTAAAGACGAGTTGCATTTAAAGATCTAAAGACTTCTTCTTAATTCAAGCATTCATCATAAAGATTGTCGGTTTAGGGGAGAGCACTAATTGGGGGAGAGTGAAATGTCGAATTTAATCGCCAATTAGACTTGCTCACATTCTTGACAAGTTGATTCTCACAAAGACTTCAAGTGTTCTTCTCAATGATTTCAACTATACGGGCTGATAAGATGTTGTTGATTTCAAGTGTCAAAACCAAAGAAGGGGAAGGAGACACATCTAAACACAAAGCGAGTAAACTTGATGAACTTAATACTTCTAAGTGATTGAAGATATACCGGAAGACTAATGTCATTACCGCAGAGAAACTCAAGGTTTTACTCATCAAGGCTTTTAGTGTTATTATTCCAACTACGTGGGGAAGTGATGTAATAAAAGTTTTCAAGATAAAAGAGGTACAAAAGTGTGTGATGATTTCGATGTTATCACAATCATCATGGGAGAGAATTGTGTACATTGGGGCGCCAATTTGTTTCACTTGAGTGCTTAATCGCTGATTCGAGATATAATCACTTATTCCGAGTTGACATCCCGAGATTGTCATCCGCAGAGATAATCGGTGATTCGCATGCTTCTTCAATGTTATCGGTTATTCTCTCTTTGGGCATTCGGTACCGGGTTCTTGAGCTTCATACACTATCATCGGGAGAGAAAAGTATACATCGGGGTTATTCTTTGGCTATCGGACTTAATCGCTACTGATGGTATAGGTTTCTCCGTCTTGGGTATATGTGTATTCGGGTTCGTGAGCTCTAGTCTAAGAGACCGACCGCATCAATTCATCTACTTGGGGAAAGTGGTCTCTTGACAACTTTTGGTATGGATCGCTTGAGACTTCAAATGGAATGAAATTCGAGAAGAGTTATTTATGTGCGGGATGATTCTTTGCTGTTCTACTTGATGATATAACCCCGAATGGAGACTTACGATGATCCTTCTTACTTGGAGCAGCAAGATCGATGATATGGTGTGCGTCTTTGTGCATCTGGCTAAGGCAAGCTTGAAAGAAAGCTTAGAATCTGCTCAATAAGAAGATTTACGGTTTGGGGGGAAGCTGTCAAAGTCTCACTTTCAGATGGTTCAATTTCTCTCAATTCAGGAGCCTTGGAAGCTTTGGTGGTGAATCTTTAAGAGATGATGGCTTCTATCTTCTATAACGGGGCTGCTCGATATCCTTATCTCGGTACTCGTATCATCATCTTCTTAAACTATATCATCTAATCTATCTGTATATATTTATCAAAAAGCAAAATACAAAAATATAAAACCAGCTAAAAGAAAATAGAAAAATATAAAACCTTCAAAAACCTATAAAAATTATAAAATTTGAAAAATACCAAAAATATTGTTTTTCAAAGACATGTCTTCTGGTATCGATAACATCTGCGGTCTTAGAAATGTCATTCAACAATGGCACGGTACCATAGATGAAGTTCGAGCGGAGGTGTAAATATTCTTTTCAAAACATGTCTCAAATTATGGCTTGCGTTATTTCGATCGTCAAATAATGGCCCGTGCTTAAACTATGGCTTGCTATTATTTCCGATAGCAACCCGTTCTTCAAGGAAGGAAAGTGTTGCGCTAAACCAATTTTCTAAAATTTCGTGCACTTATCCTAAAACAAAATGAGGAAAGTATGTCGAATGATCATTGTTCCTACTCAAATATTTTCTTTCTAAAATTCTTTAGAAAATATTTGTTTTAACATAATGGTGGAAAATGAGTTGCTTGAAAATCAATCGATTCGAGTTGTGATAAAATTGAAAACTCAATCAATGACTTCATCGCTTTTAAACTTTTCGAAAAATGAGTCATTGATTGAGGGGAGAATGTTTTTCAAATTTATATCATCTATTGGGCTTTCTAATTATCCTACGTGCTTAACCAAAATTGATAATTACCTATGTCGAAGGACTAGGAATTTAGGATATGATTGTTAAAATTAGATGATTAGAGTTTGTTAAACACATAAATCCCATACCTTTATATGATCAGATTGATATGTTGAATTGACTGTTATTAGTCGATTGTTGTTTGGGTGATGTCGACCACCATATATCTGTATGTGTGTTCACTAACGTATGCAGGTATATTGGTATATAAGAATGTTTCCGATCCGGATCCCACAATTGAATATGATTGGATGCCAAAAGGAAAGGGTAACTATATATTGGGTTGACAAATGAAGAAACGGAGCTTAATTTAACTTCTATGGAAAGTTGGCATGAAAAATGCAACGTAAGAGGTCTTGAGATAGTTTTCTTCATCATCAAATGAAGAAACGGAGCTTAATTGGACCTCTATGAAGAGTTGGCATGACAAATGCAACGTCAAGTCTCACCGCAACAGATGGTTTTCTTCCAAACCTACAACAACAACAAAAGCAACTCAACCACCTAACGATCTTTGTGTAGGAAAAGTAGTGAATGATACCATTTTTCAAAATATTTGATAAAATTGTTTTGAAAATGGAAAAATATTGTTTTGAAAATAAGTTGGTCTAAATTTTGAAAATCACCGGACTTCATTCTATCAAAACCTAAGTCACTCAATCAAGGACTACAATCATCGATTGAGGGGGAGAGTGATTTATAATAATATATTTTCAAACAATATTTCTTCATATCAAGTCCGTTTTGTACAACAAAAAGTGGTGATCTAAAGATTTAATGTTATGTCATGGTATGATTTTCTTTAAAACTCAAAGATCCTTCAAAATGAAATTTTTTCTGTTCTTGTTTGATTGTGAAATTGTTTTATTTTTCTTAAAGATATCTTAAAAACGGTCATACATGACATTAACAATCTTTAATGTCGAAAAACTGTTCCTTATCTATCATTTTTCAAAAATTAAATCAAGCCACGTCTTTCCCCAAAGGTTCAAATCAATCGGGATCCAAAATCTCAATTGGTTTGAAATTTTTGATCGAAGGAGAGATCGTGATTTAAATCTCAAATCGGTTTTAAAGGGTGATTGTTTCAAAAGCACTCCTTCCTTTACGTGCCAAACGTTTTTGAAATACATAATGCACATGATTGTGGAGGAGCATTTAACCAAAAAACCATAAGAGTATTTAAACAAGGCCACATATTCTCCCATATTTTCCAAACCTTATTAAATCACTTGGGATCCAAAATCTCAAAGGGTTTGATATTTTGATCGGGGAGAATTTGTGATTTAATATGAAATTTGATAAAGGTGATCATTTGATTCAATGTCGCTTCTCCTATATGTGCTAAACGCTTTCGAATCTCTAATATGTGCTAAACTCTTTCATATATTGATGCACATGTTTGAGGGGAGTAGAATGGTTTCTTAATGGCTTTTGTGATCGTAAATGTTCTTCAAAGAACTCTTTCCTCTATGTGATAAAATGATTTCAAATATCCTATGCACATATTGAGGGGGAGAATTTACCAAAGAAAATCAAATGGCTTTTTCTATGAAAATTGTGATCAAAGAAAATATTTCAAAGAACTCTTGCTTCCATGTGCTAAACAATTTCAAAATCATATGCACATTTTGAGGGGGAGCTTTTCTAAATGATCAAAACAATTAAGGTACAAAATGCTTTGATTTTATATCACAAGTACCTTGATTGATTTTCCAAATGATTTTTCAATTGGTTTCGAGAAGTAATGAACAATACCAAAAAGACCGACCAATTTACTTTATGCATGGTGTTATAAGGATGGTTAGGTTAGGTATTCATTCCCACGATCCCTCCAGAGCCGGAGGGATCTACCTAGGGACAATCCACTAGATAGTGTAGAAGTCCTTAGGTATGATGAAAAAAAGGAGAAAAGTGATATATGGGAATAGTGCGGATCGAGATAGAGCTAGAACTGGAATAAACCCAACAAGGTTCTAGTTATGAAGTCTCGGTAAGCAATCAAGGGGTTGAAGAATGAAAAAGAAATGAATGCGAAAAGGGTGAAAAGAAATAGCCCTCCAATAATTCAACTTTAGGCGTAAACCGGGTTCAATACATATGCTATTGGTGGTTACTAAGGTAACGCTAGTATTGAAGACAAGACGTCATGGACCCGGTGACGACCGCACTAAACTTCCCAAGCTACTCAAGTTCCTCTTAAAAGGGCTTGTTTCATTCTCACAGGGAACCTACATAATCTATCGACTTTCTCTTAGAGATTCTTGATATTGAAGAAGGAGACCCTCTCCCTAGTCTCCGACATAGGAACCAAATGTGCACAATTGAGTCTAGAGCCAAGAGATCATCCACAATATCTCATTAGGACACTAAATTGATGAAGACTTGTTGTTTCACACAATGTGGAAAGTAAGATTATATATTAAGAGTCCTACGCATTATCCTTGTGGTATTGCCAGAACATCCGAGTAATATGTAAAAGTATTCACGATGAAGATGGAAATCCTTCTAGAGCCAACATCAAACAAGCTCTTGGTGGGTGACATGTGAGATCTTTTCTAAAGATTAAGCTTGTGACAACTGGATAGAAACGATGGGGCGATTCACTCGTGAATCAACCTTGGTCCACGAAATGAATTGTGAATACTTTTAGAAAACCGTATCTCGATGTGCAAATCTTCTTTCTCTAGCACATCGAATGTGTATTCATTTTCAAATACAAAAGTATTTATGTTGAAAATTGATCTTTCTCATAAAACCTTCGTCTTATTGCAAAACTCTTTCTTCAAGCAATACACGATTGTTTTCAAATCAATTTTCATCAATCGGTGAATCTCAATTATTTGGTTCACTCACTCCGTGTTGTCTTCTTTGAGACGCTTCGGTTTGAGAACAACTAGAACATTGCGAAACCCCGTCAAGGATATTCTTTGAATTATACCGATCACATGCAAGACTTGTATCGATCAACGGGAACCGTGGGCAGATACTCAATTCAACGAAAGTGATCAAAGACACTTTCGTGTGTTTTATTGCTAACTGTTGTTTGCGGTACATTTGACGGTTGCGGTGATCATAATTGAGAAGTCAATCCAAAGCCGCATGCTCACAAGATCCACACTTAATTGAAGAAATCATGACTTGTGCATATCTACATAAACGGCTCGATATTTTTATACTATGTTTCGCTACTGACTCCGCAAATATCATGAACCAGTAAAGCTTCTGCTACTCTGATGGAAAGAAGTCATGATTCAAAAGTGTGAGCATGTCGGTCCATAAGTCACAACTTCACATTACGACAACACAACAAAGGGTGATTCAGAGATTTGTTGTGGCTGATGATCTCAAAGAAAGCTTAAAGATCATCAAGATGTGGATCAGATCAAAGGCCTCCACTAAAAGTATAAAGTTATCGGACTTTAAAGAATCACTGCTAAAGCACAAAGATGCAGATGTTGAAGAATTAATGTCTACGAGCTCAAGGCGAAGATTAAATAGAATGCTAGGATTCAAATGTAAAACATGGGGTGACCTCCGCAGGGAGATTGTTAGAATTAGAAATTTCATAGTGAAGTATCGGTCACCCCAAATATTATCTAGCATAAGTTAGCTCGTAGACATATTGTTAGTTACATTATTTGTTAGTTTATTAGTTAGTTATTAGCGTATTTTAGTTTAGTGCAACACCGTGGAGGAAGGACGGTCTTTACCCATCAGATGCCCGATCCATAAATCCGTTAGGAGGACGTATTGTATGTAACTATAAATACCCTCTACCTTCCAAGGTAGTAGGTTGGACCTTCACCAATTTAACCTTTTTCTTTTGTTTACTTTCTCTAAAAGTAAGAAAGGCTCCCATCTTCCACTTGTATAAGGTTATGGATGGTTTCTCTCTAAAACCTCATATTGTACGCCCCATATTTGTGATTGTTTGTGTGTTTGTGAAATCGAATATGTTACAAAAAGTTGGAAAATACGGATCAAAGTCCGGAATGTTTGGAAATGGTGGTGGAAAAGAACCTAGATGTTCTTGTAACACAATGGGAGCTAAAGGTGATGAGGTTTCAAGGTCTTTGAAGATTGTGTTTGGAGATGTGGGAGGTGTTAAAAAGACTAGTTCTTTTGGGTTGGTTTGTTGGGATCTTGTTGGAGTCTTAAGGAGTTCCAATAGAGTGACTTTAGGTGGAGATTTGATGGGTGATGATGTTGGTGTGCTTGTTGGATATGAGGGAGGTGCTACTACGGAAACATTTTTTGGTGAATGAGTGGTTGGTGATGAACCTTTTGATAATGGTTTTGCTAAACAACAAGGCCGGATGCTAATCCGTGCGGTTTTACTAGATTTGGGTGGTGGTACTATGGAAGTTGGTAGGACAAAATTTTGGATTTCTTGAAATGGATTGTTTGCACTAGGTGATTCATATATGTTGGAAGATCTTTTGGATGACACGATGATGTTTGTTTGTGAGGTTGAGAGTGATGAATATGCAAGCATTTTGGGAATCCTATTTATAGAAAAATAATGCATTGTAATGAATGCTTGACCCAAAATGTGGACTAAAATATAATGATTAGATATGAATTTAAGGCATGTGATCATGAGAACACAAACATTAAGTAACATACTAAAAAAACAAAAACAAATGATGAAAATATAGAAGTTTTCATCCAAAGTGAGAAAAATAGAAGATAATTTTAGCTTCTGTCTCAAGGATCCCAGGATCCTTCCCTTGAGGGAACCGTAAAGCGTTAATGCTGGGATCCGTGGTACTGGTGACTCAGGCAGCTCAAAATTTTCCTTTTGGAAACATTTGTGCCTATTGTGTGCCTATATGCAGACCATTTGGAGTTGCGGTTATCTCGACTCCTAAAAAGAAAAGGAAAATAAACTAGAATTGAAAAAGCACACTATTATGTGAGATAACCCGAGTGCTCCTAATTCGTTGTTGCTTAAATGAATGTACCCGAAAACACATATTAGTTATGTGTCCTATTTAGCATTCAAATGACATGAGATGCAATGAAAAACGTGTTTTTACTTTGTATTAATAATAATAAAAGTTTGTCCTAGACGTGAGAAATAGCTTTTATGAAAGTGATACCGGAAGAAGTATCCTTTTAGAAAGCATTTCGAAAAAGTTTCTTTGTTTGAAGAAAACGTTTAAGAAAAAATAGGTATGACCTTACGTGTTGTAAGAGAAACTTACTTTGAAAAGTAAGGAAAAATTATGAGTTGTGAATAAAACTATCTTGGGTTTTGAAAATTTCCGTATTTGCTTGTGAGTTGTGTGTGAAATAGAAAATCTAGACTCAGAAAGAAGAAGGCTAGTGTTTACATTCCTTGTAGAGTTTAAAAACTAATTACGACGATTGTTTCATGAGACCAAGACCAAGACGAAGTAGGTTGAATTGTTCCCGCTTCAATGGTTTGGTGAGGACATCGGCTATGTTGTCTTCGAATGCTACATTCTCAACAGAGATGTTCCCCTTTTGAACATTGTCTCTTAAGAAGTGATGACGAATCTCTATATGCTTGGTGCGAGAGTGCAATACCGGATTTTTTCTTAAGTCGATGGCACCTTTATTGTCACATAGAATGGTTGTGTCACTTAGATGAATGTCGTAGTCAACTAACGCTTGTTTCATCCATAGTGCTTGTTGGCATGCTTTGAATGCGGAGACATATTCGGCTTCGGTTGTTCATATGGCCAATGCCGTTTGCTTCTTTGAGAACCAAGATGTTAAACAACATCCCATGAAAGTACATACACCACTTGTACTCTTTCGATCAACATAATCACCGCATGGTCGAATCGCACATACAATTGTTTCTACCGTACTCTTGGGATACCATAATCCTAATTGAGTCGTACCTTGATGTATCTAAATATTTTTTGACGGCTACTAGATGTGATGTTTTAGGATCTTCTTGAAACCTAGCACATAGACAAACACTAAACATGATATCCGGCCAACTAGCCGTGAGGTAGAGAAGACTACCAATCATGCCACGGTATTTTGTGTTATCAATGGATTCGCCGTCTTCATCTTTTGTGAGTTTAGTGTCGGATGACATTGGTGTTCTTATGGGTTTTGACTCTTCTAAACCAAATTTATTTAACATCTCCTTTATGTATTTAGATTGATTAAAGAATAAACCATCTTCTACTTGTTTGATTTGTAGACCAAGAAAGAAACTTAGTTCTCCCATCATACTCGTATCGAACTCGTCATGCATGATTTTAGAGAAATCATCACACATGTCTTGACAAGTAGATCTGAATATAATATCATCTACATATATTTGAACAATGATAATATGTGATTCATTTTTGTTAGTAAAAAGTGTATTATCAACTAACCCCATGGTGTGTTGTTTTTGATTAAAAATGACCTGAGTCTATCATACCAAGCTTTTGGGGCTTTTTAAGACCGTAAAGAGCTTTTTTAACTTATACACATGTTTAGGTTTTTCGAAATCGATAAACCCCAGGGGTTGAGCTACATATACTTCTTCATTAATAAAACCATTTAGAAAAGCACTTTTGACATCCATTTGATAAAGCTTAAGATCATTAGCACAAGCATAAGCAAGAAGGATTCTTATAGACTATAATCTAGCCACGGGGCATAGGTCTCATCAAAGTCTATTCCTTCTTGTTGATTATACCTTGGGCAACGAGTCTAGCTTTGTTTCTAGACACTACACCGTTTGCATCTAACTTGTTTTATATACCCATTTGGTTCCTATTATGGTTTGATTACTAGGTGGAGGGACGAGTGTCCAAACATCGTTAGAAACAAATTGGTTTAACTCTTCTTGCATAGCCATTACCCAACTTTCATCTTTTATGGCTTCTTGTGTATTCTTAGGTTCTATGGTTGAGACAAAACAAAATAAGCTACTTTGGTTTTGGACTTGAGACCTTAAGGTTCTTTCGTTTAATTTTCCAATGACTTTATCTACGGGGTGATCTTTAGACTCTTTAATATTGATGATTTCATTATTTAAAGGTTATTCTTCTTCGTTGTCTTTTTCTTTATTTCAATAGCTTCACTCTCGACAATCTCGTCATCGACAAGAGGTAGAGTAGGATTAGGTGGACTCTCATCAAATTTTACGTTTAATGACTCTTCAACCTTCATTGTTTCTTTATTTAATATGACATAAGCTTTGCTATTAGGAGAGTAACCTAAAAAGATATCTTCGGTTGATTTAGGATCAATTTTTGTAAGGTAATCTTTAGTGTTAATTATAAAACATTTGCTACCAAAGACTCTAAAATGATGTAACGTAGGCTTTTTGCCTCGAAGTAACTCGTATGGAGTTTTACCTAAAATGGTCTAATTAAGACTCGATTAAGTATGTACATTGATGTATCAACGACATTGCACCAAAACTTTTGAGTAATGGATTGCTCATTTAACATGGTGCGACTCATTTCTTGTAGGGTTCTATTCTTTATTTCAACTACCCCATTCGATTGTGGAGTGCGAGGAGCCGAGAAGTTGTGAGTAATACCATTAGCGTCACAATAGGCTCCAAATTCCACTTCATTATCGAATTTCCTACCATGATCCGTTCTAATAGACACTATAGGACTTCCTAATTGTCTTTGGATTTTCTTACTTAATATTTCAAAGTAATCGAATGTTTCAGTCTTGTTCTTTAAAAATTTAGTCCATGTGTACCTAGAGTAATCATCCACTATAACTAAAGTGTAGTAGTTGCCTCCATAACTTTGGATAGCGGATGGACCAAATAAATCCATGTGTAGTAATTCTAGACACTTAGTTGTAGAGACCATGTTTTTAGCTTTGTGACTAGCATGGACTTGTTTTCCTACATTACAAGCATCACAAAAGTGATGTTCATATTTTAATTTTGGTAGATCTCTTACCAGATCTTTGGATGATAGCGATTGAAGAAGTCTCATATTGGCATGACCCAATCTTCGATGCCATAAGGTCGAAGTATCATCCATAGAAGTAAGACAAAGTTTGTATTTAGGTTCATTACCGATTTTAATGAGATAGACTCCATGTTTCCTAATTCCTCTACCTATAGTGTTACCGTTTTTCAATATCTTACTACCGATTTCGTTAAAAAGTACGTTGCACTTTTTATCACATATTTGTCCTATACTTAAGAGGTTAAAGTTTAGGTTTTATACGTGACACACATCGTTAATGGTTAGATATTTGTTAGAAATCGTACCTTTACCGATGATTTTGCTTTTGCTATTTCCAAATACCACATTTCCTCCATTGAAAGATTCATATGTGGAAAATAAATCTTTATTTCCGGTCATGTGCCTCATGCACCCGCTATCCTTGATCCACTCATCCGGATCTAGGTCGACCTTTAAGCACACCTAGGAAAACAATTAACTCAAAAGTTTGGTCCCCATTTGTTCATGGGTCCATTAGTGTTAAACATTCCATTCATGTTAGGAATATATGAAAAAGGTGAGTATGCGTTCCATGGTGCAAAATTTTGAAATTGAAAATCGTTTTGCATATTTGGATTCCATCCCATTTGATGGTTACTTCTCGGATAGACATTATTAGGTCTCATAAATGTGTTCGGTTTTGAAAATGATGGACCTTAGTTTCTTGTAAAACTTTGATTTTTTCTTGGAGGTGGTTGTGTAATGGTAACATGGGTTGGTTTCTTCTTATTAACAATAACAAAATCGGTTCTAGATGAGGAAGCTATATTATTACTACTGTTTGCTTCAGCAGACCCACGGATCCCTGGCTGTACACTAGCCGGTTCCCTTTTTGTGGCATCCGTAGGATCCGTGACTACAGTGGTTTGTTTTTCTATTGCTTTTACGAATTGTGTTTCTTTGTTTTCACTAGTTGACGCATCAAGTTGCTGAAAACCTAAACCTTTTTGGTTGTTTCATGTTTTAACACTATCTAATATCATATCTATAGTATTAGTATTTATTCTAGCAATCTTAGAGTCTAGATGATCAACAAGTGTTTGAAGTTGAACGCAAAGTTCACATTCCCTACTTGCTATCTTCCCCTTTTCTAGACGTTTTAATTTTACTTTTAACTCAATGACTTCCTTTTCTAAACGTTGATTTTAGTTTTTCAAAAACTTGTTTTTGTTGATTACTTTTAAACTAATTTTGCAAAGTTTATCATATTCATTATGCAATGAGTCATCATCTAATGATGAGCTACTATAGTATTTGTGACATACCTCGTCATTTGCCATGAGACAAATTTCTTTATCCTCCTCCTCGCTCATTCCCCATGAACCGCTCACGAATGCTTTTTGTTCATCACGTTTGGGACACTTACTAATAAAGTGGTTTGGGTCCCCACATTTAAAGCAAGCGCGATCATCCCTTGCCTTCTCGTCATCTTTGCTTTTTCGAAACCCTTTCTTGTCGTCATATGGTTGCTTGACGTATCTTCCGTTTCTTCTAAAGAACTTCTTGAAGTCCCTTACCGCCATGGCATACTCCTCGTCATCACTACCCGAAGAGGAGTTTTCTTCATCGCTTGAGACCTTCTTGGCTTTAAGGGCAAGAGATTTGTGCTTCTCTTTCACTTTTGAGGCTTCAGAATCTTTAGCGAGGACAAGCTCATAGACTTTTAAATTGCTTATGAGTTCATCAAGGGTGAGGATTGACAAGTCTTTTGATTCTTCGATTGCCGTCACCTTAGATCTCCACTTGGATGGAAGTGCTCTTAGATATCTCCTAACATGATTGCGACTAGAGAAAGATTCATCAAGTGCTTGTAAAGATGTAATTGTAGTATTAAAGTTAGCAAAAGAATGATCTATAGTATCCTCATCCGATATTGAAAATTGTTCATATTGTTGAACAAATAAATCTATCTTATTGTTTTTAACTTTTTGATTACCTTGATGAGTTACAACTAAATAATTCCAAATTTCTTTAGAGGTTTTAAGCATGGAAATTCTTTCGAATTCCTTTTGGGTAAAGCATTATATAAAACCAGTTTAGCTTCACTATTTTGGAAAGCTTTTCTTAATATCATCGGTGAGTTTATCATGAGGTGTGTTAACTAAGTTTCCATTTTCATCTTTTGTAGTGGCTTCAAAATCGCCTTCAACAATGATGTACCATACATCAATATCTTTTGACTTCACATACGTTTTGAATCTATTTTTCCAATATACAAAACCATTAGTTTCAAGTAGTGGAGGTCGTTGCATGGATTGCCCTTCCTTGTAATTTTCAGAACCCGTAGTGATCGAAAAGTTTTTAAAATACCGTTTACTTTAAAACTTTTATAAACTTAGCTATTGATGCCAATTGTGGAAAACTAGAAGGGGGGGTTGAATAGTTTTGCCGATTTTAAGTTAGTTTAAAAAACGTTTAGATTAGATGTTATGTGAAATCGTATGGATGAAGAGAAAGTATAGATCTAAGAGTAATGCAAGTAAAGTAAGTAAAGCAAAAGATATAAATGACACAACCGATTTATACGGCTACAAGGACACCTTCCTTGCTCTACTCCACTCCCCGGGTCACCTACTCAAGAGTTCAAGCACTATGTCAACAAACTCCTTCAACTTGGCGGAGAAGCCTTCACAACGTTGCTTATACCTTTTTTTCCGGTACAAAGCTAAATACCGAGTCCGTAACACGGAGGACCAAACCAACATTACTATAACACAACAAATATGTAAAATATGAAATACAAGATCTTCGCTACAGAAATATTGTGGATGAACAAATCAATCAAGGACCCCTTGCTTGGATGACTTGTAGAATGCTCGTGATCTCGCATTAGAGAAGGACCTATATGAGAATCACAATAGAAGAAATAAGAACAACTCTCTAGATCAAGTGATCTTTTGTTAGAAGAGTGTAAGAATATATGAGAGAGTTTGTAAGAAGAGGGGTGAGTAAAAGTGAAGAAATGACTCTCTATTTATAGGCAAATTCTTGCCACTGTTGCACGCATCCCATGGATCCCTCACTTGAGGGATCCGTCCAGTGTATTCCTGGGGATCCGTGGGACGCTCCTCTTTGCCCATGGGTTTTTGGGTTATGGGTCATGGGTCCTAGATTAAGATCCATGGGTATTTAAATAGATACAATGTATCTAATAGTTGCAATGCATCTAGACAATGGATATGGGTTAACTCCATGGGTTATGGATATGATCCATGGGTATGGGTCATGGGTTGTGGTTTTTACCCATCCTAATAAACTATTACAACAAATGAATTATTACAACAATTTGAATTAAATAATTATGTGTAGATGCTTTACAAAAGATAACATGTATCCTTATAATTTTACTTATGATAACATTATGTTTGTTATCAACAAAACATAAAGACATCGCTAAATATTAATAAACGTTTTTACGGTTTATTTGTATTAACAAATGATGCAGACGATAAAGAAAAAGCTCTTAGAGAATACAGTGTGCTTTACGGTCATTATTTTACATTGGAGGAGTGTTGAAAAATTTTGAGGACTCATGATGCTTGGAAGAATTGTGAGCTGCCTGCTTTCAGAACGAATAGTCGGAAGAAATCAAATGGTTCTACAACTACCTCGGGGTCAACACAAGGTCCTTTGAATTTCCAAGACGTGGATGATTCTGATGATGAGGAACAGACTAGAGAATCACGACCAGAAGGTCGTGATGCAGCCATGTAGAAATTATCCTCCTCCTCTCGTGATCCGCCAGAATCATTTGTTAAATCGTTAGCCAAAACCTTTTTCAAGTTCAAACCGACAAAACCGGTAAATAGTAAGGGTATAGAAGATGCGCACATAAAGTTGAAGGAAAAAGAACTGAAGATGGAAAGAGAAAAAAATTGAGTTCCAAAAACAGCAAATGGCATTAATGGCTCAATCAAGATTCAAGTCGGCAACAATACTTCTTTTTCTACAATACACCAATCGACCCAAGTTCTCCCCCACGAAAACTACAAGAACTGATGGATATTAAGGAAACAATCAAGGCACGCTGCAACTTATATTATTATTTTAAGTTTTTAATGTTATTTGAATAACTAACGTAATGTTTTTAATGTTTATTTGAATATAGTATTGTAATGTTTTTATTTTTAATGAATTTTAAATTTGTTATTTAAAATGTTTGAATTAAAAGAAAAAAAAACAAAAAACTCAGTCATCAACTGTGGCAACTTGGTCGTGTCTGGTCGTCGGAGAAAAAAAGCTGATGTGGCAGGCGATGACCCAGGTCACGACTGTGAGTAGCCTTAGAAAAAGTTTTGTATGAAGGTAAATTAGTGGGTGACCAAGTAGAGTCATTATTTATCATGCGTAACAATTCCATGTCATACAAATAAAGAAAAAAGATATGATGCGTCGGTCATTTTATTTAGTCAATCCGTGGCATGCCAACATATTTACTAAAACGTTAAAAATTTGAAAGTTACAATTACTAAATCAGTAATAAAAAAGTACGTTATCTAACTCGGAAAAATGGAGAAAGTACGTTTCCTATCTTTGGACGAGTTTTTTGTTTGCCTGTTGTATTTCCAAAACTTATTTAATGAAGTACGTACTTCTAAATGTATTTAATAAATTACTCCATCCGTCCCTAAATAAATGTCTAATATTGACTTTTAAAGTCTTCCTTCTTTAACTTTGACCTTCAATCATTTTAGTTGTGTTATGTAAGACTTGATGCAAAATATATGAATGGATTGGGTTTGAAATGTACTTTCATTCATATAATTTTCATCAAGTATTACATAACTCAAATTAAATAATTTAAGATCAAAGTTGGAAGAAAAATACTTTAAAAGTCAATAGCTGACATTTATTTAGGGACGGAGGTAGTATGTTATTTCATTTATTTTAACAAAATCCTAAAGCCTATGAAATAGGAGAAATAAACAAACTTAAGCATCTATTACCCATTGTTGCAGTAATAGGGGTGAGCAAATGGACCGAGAACCGATCGAAACCGAGAACCGAACCGGAACCGAACCGAATTTTAGAACCGTGGTCCGGTTCTCGGTTCTTCATTATTGGAAATTGCGGTTCTCGGTTCGGTTCGATCCAGAACCGCGGGTATCGGTTCTAGAACCGAAGAACCGTCTACCTTCTAAGAATATGTTGATTCTCTTTAAATTGATTATAATTCGCCATGGCACATATTCGTTATAGCATTTATTCTTTTCATTAAATCTTTGCTTGTTCTTACACAACCAGTTAACGTATGATCCTAGAAGGTAACTATCATCAAGAACAAACTTATTTAACAATGATTGATATATGATCCAACTTTTTATTATGAATCAATCTAAAAGACTTATGTTTTAAACATTGGTTATAAATACCACTATTACCAACATGGACAAAACTAATATATAACATGGAGCTCCAGCCATTTGTATGCTATATTTCACTATGACAGTACGAAAATCATAATTATATATCAACTAATTTTTATCATATCTATTTTTCTTCTTTTTTAGAACTTTTAAAAATAAAAAATATTTCTTACCTTGATACATCCACAACTAGATTTAAAAAACTCTAGTAAAACAAGACTTCCTTTTAATCAACTTCTACACACACATGTGTTTGTTTATTACATACATATTTTGTCATGGACCTCATAATACCTAAGCTAGATCTAAAGAGAAAGATATATAACCTAAGCTACTGTGGGAGAGATCAGAAAGTCACGATGATCCAAGGAGAAAAGAGACGCATTTTTCTTAAAAATTTCGGTTCAAATCGGTTAGACCCGCAAGGAATCGAACCGGACCGAGAACCGAACCGGAACCGAGACATGTTACTCGGTCCGATTCTCGGTTCCTCGGCCATCTGTTTTTTGGTTCTCGGTTCCCGCGGTTCCGGTTCGGTTCCATGCGGTTTCGGAACCACGCTCACCCCTAGCAGTGAATGTCTTTCGCTCCATCTTTTCCACTACATCAGTCACTATAGACTTCGCCTTTTCGATTCTCTGACTACTAATTAAGAATTCATGAGAAAATAAACTCAATAATCAATCTAGCTCCAATACAATCTTGGTGGTAACACACGACTTTTCCAACATTATTGTACTTGAAGAAGCAAACTATCTTAGGTAGAATAACACATAAAATATGATCACATACACGACACGCATGGAACTATTGAACTAATTTTCAGTCTCTCTTCGATAAACTTCGAGCTTCACTAACGACATTTTTGGTGAGTTCTAACGAACTAAAAATTTGTTTGAACTGTGCAATAATTATGGTTTTAGCTTTTTTCATGACATCCTAGTTATATTTTACTTGCTTCATGACAAGCATCCAGTGAAATGTTCTTCCCACAAATAAATGTTTGTAGTTTTAAACAATTGAACTTCTAACATCATAAAGGAAAGTAACATATTTTGAATCAATGTTTAATAGGAATTAGCAAATGAGTGTTGCAAATTTAACTTCCATTTAATTCAAAAGAGCAATTTGATGACTGAAGTTATTAATATTAGAGTTTTGTATTCATATATGTGGTAACATTAGATAACTGGATACATGTTTGAAAATGTGTAATAGTAAAAACTTATTTTTTTATAAATATTTTAAAAGTACATATTTTGTTAAATTATTTTAAAATGCTATACATCTACAAAACTCATATTTGGACCCCCTTAAATATATATGTTCAAAACCAACAAAGTCCAACACTCGATCTCCAACATATAATTATCTTTCCTCACCTTTTTCATCTCCTTTTTCGGAAAAAACCTGCAACATTTTCCTGACAAAAACTACACCCACAAACAATATAAAAAAACCACAAACAAACAACACATCCTCTCGGCAACACTAGACCATCCGACCTTCGACTTTATCATAGGAAACGTGACTTTTGGCGTAAAAATTTCCCCAAACATTTCCTAAGTAAGGATCGGCGCACTTAATCAAGAAACGTTTCCACTTTTCCGGGGCATAATTGTATAATTGTATAATTGCCTTTGTGCGTACATATCCAGTCATGCAGATTGCAAGTGAGGCCGAAAATACATATCAAAACAAACATATACATCACGTTCTATTTTGCATAATGGTTTACTCGGCTAAACCAACAGATAAACTAGGTCTAATATAAATGGCTCAAACTAGTTTCCAACAACCAGTCTAAAAGTGTTCACATGCTCAGAGCAAGCACATCCAGAAAAACAGTTTTAAAAAATATGACTTTGAATTAAAAAGAACGAAAGTTTAGGAAATTCTAATGCTTAAATTATATCAAGTTTAAACTTTTAGAATAACAACCAACTCTCCAGAACCTGAATATTTACAGCCAACTAAACGTACCAGACTTATTACACATTTTTAACTTCTATACATATCTTCAAGGCTACAATTAGCAAAACATAAAAGAGAATACTTTTCAAAATTCCGGCATGCTTAAATTGTTTGTATCTTTAGAATAACTACGGCCTCGTCTCAATTTAACTCCCCACAAACAACATTTTAATTACCAAAAACTTAAAAAGAAAGATTGAAAAAAGGTATTTTAGAATACCTTGGACTTTAACCTGATATCTTTTCAGGAGTATTAATTAATTAATTAACTAATACCAATACCGAGCCTCGAACGTGTGACCTCCAGGTTACACAACCAACTCGTAACCATTGGAGCCAACACAAGGCCGGTACCAATAACCCCCCTTTAATTGATTTAACTTAAAAATCCAAATCTTGATTATATATAAACACCTCCTCAACCTCACCTCCCATTTTTACACTCACAAAATCAAATTCTTCTTCTATGATTCAATTAATTACACAAAATGAGTCATTGATCCGTACATGATTCAGTACTTTTATAACAGATCTATAAAAAAAAGTATATAAAAAAGTGTGAGTTGGATCTGATCGGAAAGTGTGATGGCAGGAGCGGCGTCAGCGCTGTTCCTATTGGATATAAAAGGACGAGTTCTCGTGTGGCGTGATTATCGTGGTGACGTCTCTGCTCTTCAGGCTGAGCGTTTTTTTACTAAGCTTATTGAAAAAGAGGTCTGTTAAATCTGTTATGATTTGAATTGTGATTAGGTTAGGTTATATAAGATGTTGTGATTTGATGTATTCGAGATTCTGATTGAAGATGTAGGAAGCTCATTTTTGCTGTGATTTGATGTATAAGGCGTAGTTTAGCTTATTTTGAATAGTCGAGAGGACGAGTTAGTTACCTGCTTATTGAAAAAGAGGTTTTCGGTTTTGATTTGTCTAGTTTAGGTTATTTTGAACTGTGATTTTTAGAGTGCAGAAATGTGCTTAGAACTTAGGTGATTATGCGGTTGAATTGTTTGAGATGCCTGTGTTAGATATAAGTTGTGATTGAACTGAGATCGTGTCCGAGATGATGAGTTTTGTGTTTATTCGGCTCGAAAAGAGGTGTTTTTGTATTCTGTTATGATGTGATGTATTATAGATTTGGTAATCGTAACTGAAGCTGTAGGAAAGCTTATTTTAGGTTATATGCAGTGAATGTTGCTTTGAGTTGTGATTTGATATAGAAGATGTGAATATGTTAGAAATGATGGAAGCTTAAGAGGTTTTTAATTCAGATAGTCTGTTAATTTGTATAACTACAGATTATTTTGAATTCTGATTCGATAATTGATTACGTGAATGTGCTTAAAACTTAGGTGATTATGCGATCAAATTGATTGATCTGTATGTGTTATCTAGAAGGTGCAATTGAACTGAAATAGTTGTCGAGAGGACGAGATCGGTGTTATATTCAGCTTGAAAGAGGACTGTATTCTGTTAATTTAGTTTATCTGTTTATGATTTGATGTATATGCACTTGATTTGTGTAGGCTAGTTTATTTTGAATGGTGCAGTAAATGTTGTTTTGAATTGTGATTCGATCAATAGAAGACGTAATTTTCTTTAAACCTAGGCGATTCTGCATATTGTTTATTATGAAGTGTAGATGATGATTAAAGGTATGTTAGATGATTGTTTGAGATGTGTTACTTAGTTATGAGATCGTAGGAGGTTGTTAATCTGATGCGATAGATATGGAAGTGATTAGTTTGTCTAGTTTAGGTAATTCTGAATTGTGATTCGATTGATAGAAGATGTTTCTGCAGTTTGTTTATTATGAAGTGTAGTTTTGAATTAGAGGAATATTGAAATTATGTGAGATGAGTTTGTTAGTTATAAGTTGTAATAGAACTGATATCGTAGTCAAGACGAAAAATTACGTGCTTATTCGGTTATCGTAATTGAAGCTATAGGAAGCTGATTTTAGGTTATGCGCAGTTACTGCTGTTTTGAAGTGTGATTTGCTGTATACAAGATATGAATATGATGGAAATGTAGGAGGTTTTATTTCAGTTGAGCTGTTGTGATATGATATGTACGCAATTAGTTCGTTTAGTTTAGACTATTTTGAATGTATAGGGAATGACTTATTGAATTGTGATTTAGTCGATAAAAGATGTTTCTGCATTTTGTTTGTTGTGAAGTGTAGTTGAGAGTTCAAGGAATAGTAGATGCTTGCGTGAGCTGTATTGGTTAGTTATAACTTGTATTCAAACTGAGATCGTAGTGGAGAGAATTGTTATGTGTTTATGCAGCTTGAAAAGAGGTTTTCATTTTGTTAATTGTAATATCTGTGTCGTCTGGATTTGTATATCGTAATTGAACCAATATTAAGCTCTTAATTTGTATAGTAGGTTATTTTAAGATCGAAGTCAGCAGAAACCTTGGTGGTTGTTCAAGCTAATTGGTAGTTTGTATCCGCGTCTTGTTATCGTGAAGTGTTGTTAGTGATTAAAGGAATAGAAAATGACTATTTGAGCTATATATGTTAGTTACAAATTGTAATCGAACTGAGATCGCTGTCCACAGGATGAGTTGTGTGTTTACTCTGCTCGAAACAAGTTTTTTTTATTATGTTAATTTAACTTTATGCTATGATTTAAGGAAGGAAATGAACCAACTGGCTTAGCTCAGTTGGCCACCTGGGCGGGCTCCTTCTGGAGCTTGGTGGAGGTCTTACCCAGGGTTCAAGTCTTGCAAGAGAAAAAAAATCCAGGTTTTCCTCCTAGTGCGAAGCTGTGAGTTCTAGGGTTTTCCCTTCACGGGTCTCTCCTAGTGGTTCGGGTCCCGGGGCCTGCCCGTTTGGATGGTTTAACTCGGGGGTCGAATTTCAAGTGTGGTACCGTTCTTAAAAAAAAAAAAGGGAATGAAATGAAACAAAATGAAGGTCTTTATTTGGAAAATAGGTTATTTGAAGTTACGCTTATGTACCAGGTTCTGGATTAATGTTGTTTGAATTGTGATTCGACTGTTAGAAGAAAAATAAGTATGCACGGTTGCTCAATTTGATCGATTTGTATGTGCATTTTATTTATTATGAAGGGGTGCAGTTATAACTTAAGTAATGGTAAATTATCTTTTGATCTGTATTGATTTGTTTGAATCTTATTAAAGCAAAGATCATAGTCAAGAGGTGACTCAAATTACATAAGCCTTGTTTGAGCTTTAATGTGCTGATGCCATATTAATGTTAAATATACTTTTGTTTTATATTGTATGCATGTAATCCGTATATGTAATTCGTTTATGGTGTGTTGAACCGCAGGGTGATCAAGAAGCTCAGAATCCTGTTGTTTATGATAATGGTGTCACTTATATGTTTGTACAACACAACAATGTATATCTAATGACTGCGTCTAGGCAGAACTGTAATGCCGCTAGTCTTCTCCTGTTTCTACACCGCGTAGTTGATGTAAGCACTGTTTGGTAACTGGATGAAAATCTCGCTTAGCTGAAAATTCTAATATTACAAGACCTAGAAAAATTATTTATTAAATTTGTGTTTTGTTGTTGTTGACAGGTATTTAAGCATTACTTTGAGGAGCTTGAGGAGGAATCACTTAGAGATAACTTTGTCGTAGTGGTATGTGTATTTTACATATACTCTCACCAAAAATATACTCCGTAACATGGATAAAGGCTGAAGGTGCTTGATTTTTTGCAGTATGAGTTGCTTGATGAAATGATGGACTTTGGTTACCCTCAATTCACCGAAGCTAAAATTCTTAGTGAATTTATCAAGACCGATGCTTACAGGATGGAGGTTACACAGAGACCTCCCATGGCTGTCACAAATGCCGTGTCTTGGCGTAGTGAAGGAATACGATACAAGAAGAATGAGGTAGGTCTCCTTATCTAGAGCTAGTATTTTTTATTTTTATTTTAATTTGCAAAAGAGGAAATATATTGATTAGGAAAGAAAACAGTAACACCCATTGTTATCCACTTATATTGGTATTGTTGGAAACATAAACTACTTGTACATTGAGAAATTCCAAACGCTTCATGTACCATCGGAAGTTTAAAACCTAATAACTTGAATTTTAAATTTGATCCACCTGAACATGACACCAACAAAAATATGATTGCATTGTCTAGGTCTTTTTGGATGTTGTGGAGAGCGTGAATATACTCGTCAACAGCAATGGTCAAATAGTTAGGTCAGAGGTTGTTGGTGCATTGAAGATGCGGACTTATTTGAGGTAACTTCTTCTGCACATGTTCTTTTGCTACTTGCTAGATATTGCCATCCTATCAGGCTATCACTGAACTAGCTGCAACTATATGAATCACCCTGTCTTGTTTACTGAATTAGGTTTCAACTAAAATAACTTCCAGGCATATAAAACCATATAATTGCTAATGAGCTTGTTGTAGGTGTTCTTGAAGGAATTTTGGCATAAAAAATGTTATTTTCTGACCCTGTTGAGATTATAAGATTTTCCAGTAATTTGGATTTAGTTTCTCATTTGTCCTTAACTTAAGAAAACTGAAAATAACAACTCACAAACCTTGTTGATTCATCGAGAAATAGAAAGCATGTCTATATAATAGAAGGAAAGAATGGATACTATCCCACAACCAGTCATGGTGCATAGGGATGTACCTAATTTCATAAGGGGATGTGAACCGAATATATAATTTGCAGAGATTCAGAATAGCTGGGCAATTCTCCTTTGGCAGAACACGGTCCAAATAATGGAAGTTCTCAGCCAAAGGAGAATTGCACTGTTATTCTTCTCTGCCATATGCTAGCTGTTTCCACTATTCTTTGCCTTACTTGTGTCCTAGTGGTGTCTTCAACAGGCCTTTTATAAAGGGCATACAAGTTTATTTAGTAAATATTCTGTTGAAATATATTGGTTTATTCTGGGTATGATGCCTTTGAACTTTTGGTTCATGTCTGCAAATTTTGATCAGATGGTCCCCTGTCATATATGCTCTCTTGATCCTTAAAGGAGTTGGGAAATAACATTTTGTGAAGATATATTTCTTAGCTTGTATGTTTTGCGTATAATAAATATAAACACATGGACACACACTCCTTAGTCCTTACACCTTATTCCGTGTTCCTATCTAGACATCAGGCCAGACATGAGCCTGTTACGGTGTTACATTACCATTTACTATTGAAAGCTGGAAATAATTCAATCTAATTACTGAGCACATACACTAATGAGAAAAGACCACAGAAGGAAATATGAATGCATACATTTTGTATTCAACACTGTGTCACTTTTTCCAAACACATATCTAAGAGAAAACGCAAATAAAGTTAACTCAAGTGACTGAATATTAGAAAACTACTAAATGATGACCTATCATTATTTGCAGTGGTATGCCTGAGTGTAAGCTCGGTCTAAATGATAGAGTATTGTTGGAAGCACAAGGACGATCCTCGAAGGGAAAAGCTATTGACTTAGATGATATCAAGTTTCATCAGTATGTAATTCAGCCCTTGAACATACGGTCATAATTTGCAATTACAAAATGGTCTCAGGATTATTCATCTTCTTTAACCAATTTTTCTGCAGGTGTGTGCGCTTGGCACGATTCGAAAATGATCGAACAATATCTTTTGTACCTCCTGATGGTGCTTTTGACCTTATGACATATCGACTTAGTACTCAGGTTCTTACATTATATCTCTAATTTAAAAAAATTAATTTCCTCCCTGTTTTCTTAATATCGTAAAATTTGATGGTGTTTTACAGGTAAAGCCTCTGATATGGGTGGAAGCTCAAATTGAAAGGCATTCTAGAAGCCGTATGGAAATAACTGTGAAAGCTCGAAGCCAATTTAAGGAGCGTAGGTATGATTTAATCAAGTGTCTTATTATCAAATGTGACATTTTCCAATTCCATCCATATACTTATAAGTTATAAGGGTCAATCCGGTAGCTTTCACGTGCTGAAAAGAAATAGCTTAAAGGAACAGGGTCAGATGGGTTGAATAACGCCCTAGTTAATAAAATTTGACAAGGGGTTTCGGGTCAACCTAAATCCCCTCCCCTGTCTTGACCCTAGTAAAAATCGGCCATATTACCCAACTCATCTATATTGCCACTTCTTGTATACTGGATAAAACATTAAAACGTCGATTTATTATTGTCATTATTATTGTTTTTTGTAAACTTTACTCACGAACATGGGTTTTTTGATATCCTTGTCAGCACTGCAACAAATGTTGAGATTGAATTGCCTGTGCCTGCTGATGCCACTAACCCTAATGTTCGGACTTCAATGGGATCAGCTGCCTATGCACCAGAAAGCGATGCACTTTCATGGAAAATAAAATCCTTTCCAGGTGGCAAGGTATAGTCAAAGTCAAATTACCAAGTGCAAAGTGTTTTCACGTACACGTAGCTCTTTGATTTGTGTAAACCTGGTGCATGTTGGGTATTGTAGGAATACATGTTGAGAGCCGAGTTTAAGCTTCCCAGTATAACAGCTGAAGAAGCAGTCCCGAGAGAAAAGCTCCAATCCGTGTGAAGTTTGAGATCCCATATTTTACAGTTTCAGGAATACAGGTGAGTCCTCACTTGTTTTCCTTTGCATTTCATTTGATTTTTGTTAAATGCTTATCATCGTCATCCATGGTTATCGACAAAGAAACTCACAGAAAACACAATATACACTTATCACATCTAAAATATTATCTAATATCAACTTTTGGGTATATTTTAGCTCATAAATTATATAAATCATATTGTATCCAACTCACATTGTAAGCCCACTATTCACATGTCGCCATGTCGGATCTAACAAATTGCAAAATTTCACATTTTCCCCTTGAAAAGTTTTTCAATTCCAACTATCTGCTCTTAAAATTTTTAAGAACAATTTATGCATAAAAAAGGATAAGACAACATTTTCCAAAATTTAGGCTCTTTAACAAACCCAAGTCTCCTTGAATTGGCTAACCGCTAACGACGTACATTGTTATTTGGCCTTTGTAGGTACGTTATCTAAAGATCATTGAGAAGAGTGGTTACCAGGCTCTTCCATGGGTCAGATACATAACAATGGCAGGCGAATATGAACTGAGGCTCATGTGAAATCTCATTCGAACACAAGTGTTTTGTATTTAAACTCAAGATTTTGGGTGATAAACAAGTATATGTTCAGAGTCTAAAATTACTGTCGAACAAAAGTTCACTCTCAGGCACCAATTTTTGTATTTGTTTTTGCACAATTGCCTTGCCTGTATTAGCAGAAAACTGTTTGTGGTGTTTATTTACAAAATGTTTGACATGCACTTTTTGATATAACATGATTCTTTGTTTTTCCAGTTATGCTATGTGCATGCGTATGAGCACGGTGAATGAAATGTCTTGCCCGCAAGGTTTCTTGCCAAAAAGATGGCAAAATGAGCAGCTCGCAACATAATAACACAAACTTCAGTTTTTTCAAAGCTAGTATTTTAATTTAATTTGTAAGAGATGCAACTACTAATGACTAAGGTCATCTCCAATGTTGGTATTAAATGTACCTTTTGCACTAACATAATGCAAAAACTAGTAAAAATGGTCTTCAATGTTAGCACCAAACACCACACTATTTTAGTGCAATGGATAGTGAACACACAAAATGCACTAAATATTAGGTGTGGCAATTCTCGACATGACACAAACCTGACACGAAGTTAACCAGGTTTGGGTTGAGGATAAATAGGTTTGGGTAAAAAACCGGTCAACCCGTCTAACCCGTTTAATAAATGGGTCGTGTTTGGGTTGAGTAAGTATTAAACAGGTCAACCCGTGAACCCGTTTAAGTATATAAGATCTTAAAAATAAAATATATAACATGGTTTTTATGTTGGATGTAGATTAAATGTATTTTGTTATTTACTTGGTATGAGTGAATTATAATTTGATACCTTAGATATCATGAAAATTGACGCTTGTAATTTAGAAAATTGTCGCATAGTTATTTGTATGTTATTCTTAGAGTTAATTGCATTTTTGGTCTTTGTGGTTTGGCGAAATTGCAGTTTTGGTCCCTAAAACTTTGAAAGTGCAGCGATAGTCCCCATTTTAAAGTTTAGATTGCATTTTTGGTCTTTTCTGAAGAATACAAAGGGTATTTTAGTCATTTAACTTTATCCAAGGACCAAAAATGCAACCCAAACTTTAAAATGGGGACTATCGCTGCACTTTCAAAGTTTTAAGGACCAAACCTGCAATTTGGCCAAACTACAGGGACCAAAAATGCAATTAACTCTTATTCTTATCATATTTTAGATCCTTAGAGCACTTGCAACGCCTAACGCCCGACCGACGTTAACGAGGAAATGTTACCCCCCCAACGGGCGTTAACCGGGTTTAAAAAAAAATTAAATTACCCCCCCTAACTGCTAGTTACCGTTGGGGTTTAAAAAAAAAAATCATTTTACCCCCCTAACGGCTAGTTTTGTTAAAAAAAAAAAAAAAAAATCAAAAACATTTTCTTACCACTATAAATACCCAACTAAAATAACATTTTTTTTTTCACATTTCCACTACTCAATCCTCTCAATCTTATACTTCCAATTACTAAAAAAATGTCGGAGGCAACAACGATGATACATTCTTGAATCTTCGGTGGTGGGTGGAATACCTCAACCGGGTTCATCTTCAAACCCCAACGTCTCTTTTCCCAACCCACTAGGCTTGTCATGAAACGGGTGAAGCAAATGTATCGTGAGGAGCACAAATCAACACCGTTTGCTCTCGATGATGCTTGGGAGGTTTTGCGTAAGCATAAGAAATGGGACACGCCAGATCCGCTCGATTTAACCGGCGATGTTAGGAATTGGAAATTCCATGTTAAAGTGTCGGTCACCCCAATAATGGTCTAGCATATGTTAGCTCGTAGATTTGTCGTTGTTTACGCTATTTAATAGTTAATTAGTTAGTCGATGGCGTAGAATAGTTTAGAGTAACACCGTGGAGGAAGGACGGTCTTTACCCATCAGATGCACGATCCGGTCCGATGGGAGGACGGTATGTTTGTAATTATAAATACCCTTCCATCCATGGAAGGGTGGTTAGAAAGTGGCAAATGGGTCGTCGGTCGGTTTGGGTCATGGGTCAAATGGTTTATGGGTCAAATGGGTCATGGGTCAAACGGGTCATACTATAAGAATGGGTTGAATGGGTCATAGGTCAAACGGGTTGGGTCGGGTTAGGTCGGGTCGACTCGCTACATTTCCACCGTAATCATGCTATAGTATGTTTCATCCGCTTTTTACGCCGTCATTTTTACGTTTTCGTCGCTTTTTAACGTTTTCGTCCGTTTTTACGCCGTCCTTTTTACGTTTTCATCCGCTTTTTGCGCTGTCATCCGTTTTGGGCGTTTCATCCATTTTTACGCCGTCCGCGTTTTGCACGCTTTAATCCGTTTCGTCCGTATTTTTACGTTTTCACCATTTTTTACGTTTTTCGTGCTTTTGCGTTTTCGCGCTTTTTACGCCGTCCGTTTTTACGTTTTCATCCGTTTTGCCCATTCTCGTCCGTTTTTACGTTTCGTCCATTTTTACGTTTTCATCCGTTTTGCGCGTTTTCGTCCGCTTTTTTATGTTTCGCCCGTTTTCGTTTTCGTCCATTTTTACGTTTTCATCCGTTTTTGCGTTTTACGCGTTTTTAAAGCTTCGTCCGTTTTCATCCGTTTTGCCCATTCTCGTCCGTTTTTCGTTTCGTCCATTTTTACGTTTTCATCCGTTTTTGCGCGTTCGTGCCGTTTTTACGTTTTCGTCCGTTTTTACGTTTCATCCGTTTTGCGCGTTTTCGCTTGGTTTTACGTTCCATCCGTTTTGCCCATTCTCGCCCGTTTTTACGTTTCGTCCAATTTTTACGTTTTCATCATTTTCGCGCGTTTTTGTCCGTTTTACGTTTTTCGTCGTTTTTACGTTTCGTCCATTTTTACGTTTTCATCTGTTTTGCGCTTTTTGCCGTCCGTTTTACGCCGTCCGTTTTACGTTATCATCCGTTTTACCATTCGTCCGTTTTTACGTTTTCATCCGTTTTGCGCGCGTTTTTACGTTTTCATCCGTTTTGCGCGCGTCGGTTTTTACGTTTTCGTCCGTTTTACGTTTGCGTCCATTTTACGTTTTCATCCGTTTTCGCTTTTCGTCCATTTTTACGCCGCCGTTCTTTTACGTTTTCATCCGTTTTGCGAGTTTTCTTGTTTTTACGTTTTCGCGTTTGCGCTTTTTTTTTTACGTTTCGTCCCTTTTTAGGTTTTCCGTTTTGCGCCTTTTCGTCCATTTTTACGGAAAAACCGATTTTTAAGTAAATAAGCGGACGAAACGTAAAAAGAGACAAAACGCGCGAAATAGATGAAAACGTGGCGACGAAAGCGTAAAATGGACGAAAACGCGCAAAAACGGATGTAAACGTAAAACGGCCGAAACGCGCAAAACGGATGAAAACGAAAAACGGTAAAACGAAGAAACAGACAAAACGTAAAACGGACGAAAACGCGCAAAAGGGGAGAATGTAAAAACGGATGAAAACGAAACCGAACGAAACGTAAAAACGGACGAAAACGCGCAAAAAGGATGAAACGAAAAACGACAAAACGTAATAAAAAGACGAAAACGCAAAAACATAAAAAACGGACGAAAACGTAAAAAATGTACTTAAAACGCGAAAACGGATGAAACGAAAACGGATGAAAACGTAATAAAAGACGAAAACGCGCAAAAAACACGAAACGTAAAAACGGACGAAAACGCGCAAAACGGACGAAGCGTAAAAACGGACGAAACGTAAAAAACGCCGAAACGTAAAAACAAGAAAACGAAGATGAAAACGTAAAACGGCCAAAACGTAAAAATGCACGAAAACGTAAAATACAAAACCAAAACGCGCAAAACGGACGAAAACGTAAAAGCGATTTAAAACGTAAAAGAACGGACGAAAACGCGCAAAATGGACGAAACGTAAAAACAACCAAAACGAAAATACGCATTAAAACGCGCAAAAAGAGATTAAACGTAAAAAGGGACAAAACGTAAAAAGCGGTCGAAAACACGCAAAATGGACGAAACGTAAAAAGCGAGCGAACGCGAAACCCGACGAAAACGTAAAAAACGGACAAAACGCGCAAGAACGGATGAAAACGTAAAAATGCATTTAAAACGCGCAAAATGGACGAAACGTAAAACGGTGGAAACGTAAAAATACGACGGAAACGCGCAAAAACGGATTAAAACGTAAAAACGGACTAAAACGTAAAAACGGACGAAATGCGCAAAAGCGGTTGAAAACGTAAAAACGGACGAAACTCGCAAAGCGGATGAAAATGTAAAAACCGACGAAACGCAAAAACGGATGAAAACTTAAAAATGGTAAAACGTTAAAAACGCATTTAAAACGTAAAAATGGCTAAAACGCAAAAACGGATGAAAATGTTAAACCTGACGAAAAAAATATAAAAACGTATAAAAATATAAAAAACATAAATTACACGACATCTAATGATGGTTGAGTTATCATCCGACCCATTTGTTGACCCATTCGACCCATTTGTTGATTCACATAAGTCCATATGTTGACCCATTTGACCTGTTCTTTGCAAATGGGGTAACCCAATCCAACCCATAAGTTGTTATTTTTGACCCATAGCAACCCATTTTTCTCTAAATGGGTTGTGATTGCCACCTCTAGGGGTGGTGCTTCATTCAATCTAACCTTTTACATTTGAGAACCAAGTCTCTAGCAAGAACACCCTCTCTATCTTTCTCTCTCTAAATATGGCAAACATGTATTTTGATCATCCAAGACCACCCGACTCATTAACACAATAATATATCGATCCTACAATTGGCATCAGAGCCCAGGTTGTATTGTGTTTTTTGGTGATTCGTATGGTTTTATTCGGATTGTTGTATGTACGGTCTCTTGGATGGGTTGGTGGTTTTGATTCGTGAGTTGAGTTATGTTGTGGTAGTTTTTGTCAAAAGCTGTGTTTGATTCGTGGGTTGATTTTAAGAATGTCAAAAGCTGTTATGTTGTGGTTTAAGCATATTAGGTTAAAACAGTGTTGCTAAACATTTGTTGGGTTTTAATGTTGAAACTGGTTTTAAATAATGGTTCTTGATAGCAACTTGTTTTCAGGTTTCTTAATAGCGACTTGGTCATATCTGTGGTCAATCCTGGTCATCAACAAGTCAAATATAGTCATTATGCAGTTTTATGGGTCCTTTTTGAAACTGGTCAAATGGTTATTCTTTTGTGGGTTAACTGGTCATCCTCATATGGTCTTACTGGGCATACAAGCATATGTTAATGTACTTTTCTGGGTAAATATGAAGATGGTCGGAAAACTGTTTGATATTCATGCTAGCGAGTTGGTCAGTTGTTTCTTGCTAGCGACTTGTCAATGTATCATGTCCAGATTCACTGGTTCTCTGTAGCGACTTGGATATCGTTGACTTTTTTGAAAGTCAACAACGAGTTATGTCAAAAGCTAACTAGCGACTTGGTTTGAAAAACTGCTAGCAACTTGACTCTTAAAACCGGTAGCGACTTGTTATTGAACAAGTTAGCGATTTATGTGTTTTAATGATATAGCGACTTGGTGACGGTTTGATTTTTGAGTCAAACTAGAAGTGTAGCGACTTGTCACAAGACTTTGGCTAGCGACTTGGTATAGAAAGGATGAAGAAAGAATTGACCTCGACCACAAAATAATACCCTTTATCAAACAATGACTCGACCTCAGATTATTTCAACCATCATCAAATCTAAATCACATCAACAAATTTCACAAACGACATCACAGCTTATAGACACAACATAATACAACATCATACATCAAAAACCTCAAACAATATCATTAAACATCTACATGTTCGAATAATTAAAAAGTCAAAGTGATCTCAGTTTTTATTCATGTGACATAAAGGGTATATCAAGACTCAGAGGTCCTTTGACACGAATGTTAAACCATCATTGATCATGTGAAGATTTTTCGTCATATTAATTTTCAAACATACAAGAGTAAGTATTAACAAGAGTGTTATACTTTCTCTTGAGGTCGTTTATTGGAAAACCAAACCTATCCAAATCGTATAAATTCATCTCAGATTCGATGCTTACAAACTGATCTCAGATCTATCTCGTTAATCACATGATTTGTAATTTCCACTATTCCAACGAGATTTCTCATCATAGGTCATTTAAGAATCAAAGATTCTCATCAATATTCGAATGTATAAGATAGATCAAATAACAAGTCTGTTAATTGATTTTCTTGATTCGATTAAAAGACCAAATTTCTAATGGTGTTCGAACTTCTCAAGGAAAAAGAAACAACAATAATCTGTTGTCTTCTACCCATGCTCGTTCAATGTTCAAAAAGTTATCAAGAAGGAACTAAGTTAAACCTACCTTGTTCTCGTTATAAGATCTCGAAGCCGTCTCTATTGAACCCTCAAGCCATCTCTGTGGCGAGGATGAACTCATATGAGTTGTCTTGTGTCTAAAATCAATCACCTTCGATCACTTGTGAGTAATATACATGGACAATGGAGGATTGATTTGTTGCGTATGATTTGGGTTAATTGACTACACTGGAACGTAACTCAGATTCAAGAAATATTAAGAGGAAGGGGCGGATTTACTTTGAGAAGAATTAGGGTTTGTGTGATTTGAAGGGGGCGGATACGTTATGAGAGTTATTAGGGTTATGTGTGATTAGTAGCGGTTTTATACCCCGTATCTTAGGGTTGGTGTTCTTTTTGGAACAGGTATATCTGTTACTTCAATGGGCCGAATGCATTATTAATGTTATTAGATATACACTGGACTCATTCGTGGACTTTGAATGTGGGCTTTGGATAGCATCGATTCGTTTTGTGAACTTTGGACTTTAAACGGTGTAACATTGATATAAAGAAGCATGAATCTGTGTATTCATTTGATCATTTAGATTCTTGAGCTTTGATATTAACAATTATGGATCGGGTATCGGTTATATCACGAATGTCATTGTAATATTGGTTGAGTACTCATGATCCGGATATTTTGGTATTCCTTGTTTTATCACGCAAAGTCTCACATTTGATGGTGTCGAGGTAATTATGTGTTATGAGATACGAATATTATTGGCCTAATGTGACGTTATATTATGGGTTGAATAATTGTTTGGACCGGGCTTGGAATTAAATGTGGGAAGCTTAGTGTTGGATTATCATGGGTTGTGACTTGAATTCTTTTGGAAGTGATTGTAACTTCATGGACCTTGCCACGATTATTCAAGTAAACAAGCTTGGGTCGTACACGCGATTGAATCAGATGGGCTTCTCAAGGGATTTGTTTGATTATGTGATTTGCTAATGAGACTTGTTGTGTTGTGAGGTTTGGTACTTTGATGAATGCATTTTCACGATAATATTATGTCTCGGCTTGAGTTAATGATTGAACAAAGTGGACTTGGAGTTGTTTGGACGGTATTTTTATTTGGATTTGAAGTGAGGTTTTTCGGTAGCGTTTACTTATTTCGTCTTCTTTCTTTCTACCATTCATGAAGATGACTTGTTTGGGCATTTATAGAGTGTGATAAAGACTTGGCTATTTAGGTACGGTTGTGTTAGGATCCAAATATTATTGTGTTGATGATTCGGGTGGTCTTGGGAGATCAAAATACATGTTTGCCATTAGAGAGAGAAAGTAGAGAGAGAGGGTGTTCTTGCTAGAGGTTTACACAATGTTGAATGTTAGATTAATGAGAAGCACCACCCCTTCCATGGATGGAAGGGGTATTTATAGTTACAAGAAATACGACCTCCTATCGGCCTGTGGATCAGGGATACAGTGGGTAAAGACCCGTCCTTCCTCCACGGTGTTGCACTACGCTAAACTAAACTAATAACTAACTAATAAACTGATAAATAACGTAACAAACGACAAGTCTACGAGCTAACTTAAGCTAGATAACATTTGGGATGACCGACTCTTCACTATGGAATTTTCTAATTCCTAACAATCTCCCCCTAAGGGAGGTCACCCCATGTTTTACATTTCGAATCCTAGCATTCTATTTTATCTTTGTTCTTGAGCTCGTAGACTTCAATTCTTCATTTCAACAATCTTTGTGCTTTAGTAGTGATTCTTCAAAGTCCGCATTGATTTGTACTTTCAGTGGAGGTCTTTGAACTGATCCACATCTTTGATGATCTTGAGCTTTCTTTGAGATCATCACCACGCGTAAATCTCTCGGATCATCCATAGTTGTGTTGCCTTCATGTGATGTTGTGACATTCGGACCGACATGCTCACACTTTTGAATCATGACATCTTTCCATCGTAGTAGTGGAAGCCTTCTTCGGTTCATGATATTTGCGGCAGTAGCGAAGCATAGTACAAAAATATCGTAACCGAGTTATGTAGATATGCACCGTCATGATTTCTTCAATTAAGTGTGGTTCTTGTGTGAACATGCGGCTTTGGATTGACTCCTCAATTACGATCACCGCAATCGTCGGGTGTACCGCATATAACGATTAGCAATAAAACACACGAAAGTGTCTTTGATCACTTTCATTGAATCGAGGTACACCCACGGTTCCCGTTGATCGATACAAGTATCGCTTGTGATCGGTAGGATTCTAAGAATCTCCTTGACGGGGTTTCGCGGTTGTTCTATTTGTTCTCAAACCGAACGTCTCAAAGAAGACAACACGGAGTGAGTGAACCGGTAATTGAGATTCACCGATTGATGAAAATGATTTGAAAAACAATCGCGTCATTGCTTGAAGAAAGAGTTTTGCAATACGACGAAGGTTTTATGAGAAAGATCAATTTTCAAACAAAATACTTTTGTATTAGAGAATGAGTACACATTCGACATGCTAGCGAAAAGAAGAGATTCGCACATCGAGCGGTTTTCTAAAAGTATTTTCAATCGAGATACTTTTGAATTTGAAAACATAAGTACACATTCGACGTGCTAGAGAAAGAAGGTTTGCACATCGAGCGGTTTTCCAAAATTATTCGTCAATTCCATTCTGGACCAAGGTTGATTCACGAGTGAATCTCCCATTGTTTCTATCCGCTTGTCACAAGCTTGATCTTTTGCAAAATCTCACATGTCACCCACCAAGAGCTTGTTTGATGTTGGCTCTGAAGGATTTCCATCTTCATCGTGAATACTTTTACATACCACTCGGATGTTCCGGCAATACCACAAGGATAATCGTGGGACTCTTAATATACTTACTTTCCACATTGAGTGAAAAGTAAGTCTTCAAGAATTTAGTGTCCTAACGAGATATTGTGGATGATCTCTGGCTCTAGACTCAATCGTGCATATTTGGTTCTGTCTTGGGAGACTAGGGAGAGGGTCTCTTCTTCAATATCAACAATCTCTAAGAGAAAGTCGATAGATTAAGTCGGTTCCCGTGAGAATGAAACAAGCCCTTTTAAGAGGAACTTGAGTAGTTTGGGAAGTTTAGTGCGGTCGTCCTTCGGGTCCATGACGTCTTGTCTTCAATACTGGCGTTACCTTAGTAACCACCGTAGCATATGTATTGAACCCGGTTCTTGCCCTAAGGTTGAATTGATGGAGGGCTATTTCTTTTCACCCTTTATCATTCATTTCTTTTCATTCTTCAACCCCTTGATGCATACCGAGACTTCATAACTAGAACCTTGTTGGGTTTATTCGAGAACTAGCTCGATCTCTCATCGCACTCTTCCCATTCCTCACTTTTCTCCTTTTTCAATATACCTAAGGACTCTACACTATCTAGTGGATTGTCCACGGTAGATTCCTCCGGATTCAGGCGGGATCGTGGGAACGAATACCTAACCTAACCATCCTTATAACACCATGCATAAAGTAAAATGGTCGGTCTTTTGAGTACAGTTCATTCTTCCTTGAAACCAATTGAAAAATCATTTGGAAAAACAATTAAGGTACTTGTGATACGAGATCAAAGCATTTTGTACCCTAATAGTTTTGATCATTTAGAAAACCTCCCTCTCAACATGTGCGTATGATTTAGAAATTGTTTAGCACAAGGAGGCAAGAGGACTTTGAAATATTTTCTTTGATCACAATTTTCATACGAAAAAATCCATTTGATTTTCATGGTAAAATTCTCCCCCTCAATATGTGCATAAGATATTTTAAAACATTTTATCACATAGAGGCAAGAGTTCTTTTGAAGCACATCCACAATCACAAAATCCATTAAGAAAACCGTTTGAAAACACAATCAAGGTACTTTATAATCTCTTTTAAAAAGCTTTTGTACTCGATGGTTTTGCTCCCCTCAATATGTGCTTCGAGATTCAAAGCGTTTAGCACATATGAGAGAAGCGACTGCACAACCCAATCAAAACGATCAACTTTTATCAAATTTCATTATTAAATCACAAATTCTCCCCGATCAAAATATCAAACCCTTTGAGATTTTGGATCCCAAGTGATTTAATTAGGTTTAGAAAACATGGGAGAAAATGTGGCCTTGTTTAAATACTCATCCGGTTTTTGGATAAATCCTCCTCCTCAACATGTGCATTATGTATGAAATCGTTTGACACATGGAGGTAGGAGTGCCTTTAAAGGACTAAAACCAATTCCATTTAAAAGCAGTTTGAGATTTAAAACATGATCTCTACCCGATCAAAATTTCAAACCTTTTGAGATTTGTGATCCCAATTGATTTAAATCATTTAAAACATTTTGGGAAAAGACGTGGCTTGATTTAACTTTGAAAATGACGAGATAAGGACCAACTCTAGACATTAAAGATTGTTAGTGTCGGTATGATAGTTTTTAAACGATCTTCAAGTAAAATAAAACAGTTTCACAATCAAACAAGAATGTAAAAATTTTATTTTGAAAGATCTTGATTCTAAAGAAAAAATCATACCATGACATAACATTAAATCTTTAGATCACCACTTATTTTGTACAAACGGACTTTTGTGAAGAAATATCATTTGAAAATATTTTATTTAAAATCACTCTCCCCTCAATCCATGATGTAAGTCAATAATTGAGTGACTTAGGTTTTGATAACATGAAGTCGGTGATTTTCAAAATTTAGTCCAATATATTTTCAAAACAACATTTTCCATTTTCAAAACAATTTAATTCAATTTACTCAAAATTGTTTAAAAATGGTATCCTTCACAAAGATACGTTAGGTGGTTGAGAAGCACATTGTTGTTCTTTGTAGGGTTTGGAAGAAAAACCGTCTGCGATGCAAGTGAGACTTCTTCACGTTGCATTTTGAATGTCAAGCGAGGTCCATTAAGCTCCGTTTCTTCACTTGTGAAGAAAACCATCTGTGATGCAAGAAGACCTCTTACGTTGCATTTATGCCAACTCTCCATTGAAGTCCAATTAAGCTCCGTTTCTTCATTTGTCAACCCAAGAAATAGTTACCCTTTCCTTTCGGCATCCAATCATCTTCAATTTTGGGATCCGGATCGGGAACATTCTTATAACCAATATACCGCATCGTTAGTGAACACACATACAAATATATGGTGGTCGACATCACCCATAACAAAGAATCGACTAATTAAAGTCAATTCAACATAACAATCGGATCATATAAGGCATGGGGTTTATGTGTTAATCAAACTCTAATCATCTAAACCTAACAATCATATCCTAAATTCCTAGTCCTTGACACGGGCAAATATCATTTTTTTAATTAAGCACGTGGGATAATTAAAGCTCGTTAGATGATATAGATTTGAAAACATTATCCCTCAATCAATGACTCTTTTCTTGAAAAGTTTTAAAAGTCTTTGAAGTCATCGATTGAGTTTTTGCGAATTGTCTGAAAAACTCGATCTGATTGATTTATCAAGCAACTTATTTTACCACCATTTTGAAATACAACAAATATTTTTACGAAGAATTTTAGACGGAAAAACATTTGTGTAGGAACAACGATCCTTCGACATACTTTCCTCAATGTATTTTAGGATAAGTGCACGAAATATTTGAAAATTGATTTAGCGAAGACTTTCCTTTCTTTAAAGAACGGGTTGCTATCTCGAAATAATAGCAAACCATAGTTAAAGCACGGGTTGCGATCAAGTAAGCGCAAGCCATCATTTGAAGCTTAAGTTCTGATCGAGAAATCAGTAAGCCATTGTTTGTGACATGTTTAGAAAAATATTTACACCTCCCGCTCGAACTTCATCTATGGTCCCGTGCCATTATTGAATGACATTTCTAAGATCGTAGATGTTATCGATACCGAAGACATGTCTTGGAAAAACAATATTTTTGACTTTTCAAATTTTACGATTTTTATGGCTTTTTGAAAATTTTATATTTTTCTATTTTGTTTTGATGGTTTTATATTTTTTTTATTTTCTTTTTGTTGGTTTTATAATTTTGTATTTTGTTTTCGATAAATATATACAAGGATAGAGTAGATGATATAGTTAAAGAAGATGATGATACGAGTACCGAGATAAGGATATCGAGCGAGACGTCGTAGAAGATAGAAGTCATCAACTCTTAAACATTCACCACCAAAGCTTCGGGGCTCTTGAATCGAAGAAAGAATTTGAACCAACTGAAAGTGAGACTCTGCGACTTCCCCAAACCGAAAATCCTTAAGATGAGCAGATTGAGCTCTATTTCAAGCTTGCTTTAGCCAGTGCACAAGGAAGCACACCATTATCGTAAATCCCGCTGCTCCATTTAAGATAGATAATCGAGGATCTCCATTCGGGGTTATATCATCCAATAGAAGAACAACAACATTTCATCCCACACTTAAATAGTCTTCTCAAAAAATTTTTTTTTTCACTGAGGTCCGAAGCAATCCATTCCAAAAAAGGTGTCAAGAGAGAAATTCCCCCAAGTAGTTGAATTGATGCAGTCCGTCTCTTTGTATAATGCTCAAGAACTCTCCGAATACACTTCATGAGGGAATGAAGAACACCTTCCATGTTCACATTTTCTTCCACGATGAGCGTGTATGAAGCTCAAGAACCAAGTACACCAATATCCAAGAACTCTCCGAATACACATCAAGAGGGTAATGTAGAACATCTCCCTATGTTCACATCTTTCGTCCACGATGAATGTGTATGAAGCTCAAGTATCCAAGTATACCAATACACAAGGAATGAATTATCGATAACATTGAAGAAGCGAGGCCAAGTCATCGATTATCTCTGCGGGTGACAATCTGCGGATGTCAACACCGAATAAGTGATTATATCTACGAATCACCGATTAAGCACTCAAGTGAAACGGTGAGCATCCCCAATGTACACATTCTCTCTCCCACGATCATTGCGATACCATCGAAATCACCACATACTAGTGTACCTCTTTTATCTTGAAACTTTCTAACATCACTTCCCCACGTAGATGAAATACAAACACAAAAAGCCTTGATGAGTAAAACCTTGAGTTTCTCTGCGGTCATGACAATTGTTTTCCGGGATATCTTCAATCACTTAGAAGTATTAAGCTCATCAAGTTTACTCGTCATGAGTCAAACCTTGAGTTCTCTGCGGTACTAACATTTGTCTTCCGGGATGTCTTGATTACTTAGAAGAGTTAAGTTCATCAAGTTTACTCGCTTTGTGTTTATATGTGAGTCTCCTTACGCCTTCTTTGGTTTTGACATACAGAATCAAGAACTCTTTGTAAGCCCAAATACTTGAAATTTGTTGAGAAGATTGCTTGAAGTCTTTGTGAGAATCAACTTGATGAAGACTCTCTCGACTATTTATATCAACCCTTTTGTAGACAATTTGAAGTGACCATGAAGAAGAGAAGCCGATATACCCTACTTGAAACTCAAGTCAACTTCCCACATTTGTATCTTAAGCTTGCACCTAATGATGGAAGAGCGGTGTAGAGAATTTATGCTTCAAGCAAATCTCTAAGTACTCACTACCCAAGCAAAGTATGAGACATTAACACCTCTTGCGATTATCCACACCGTCATATCGTGTGACAGAGTAAAACAAAGTAACTCCTAGTTGTGATAGTTAACCGTGTCTTCAACCATCCACCTCATTGCTGGTAACTAGATAAACCAAGTCTTCAACTCAAATTCTTAAGCCCGAGCAAGTTATCAAATAAGAACACGCCTTTGTGAAAGTCAACTTCAATCTCAAATAAGTGATAAATGATTAACTCCAAAGTAATCAACTTGTGTCAAATGTCCAACAAAAGTCAATATCAACGTCTCGAGGAGTCACTTTGCTAAGAAATATGAGCAAGTCTAATTGGGAATTGAATCGACTTATAACTTTCTCCCAATTAGTGCCCCCCTAAACCGACAATCTGTTTGATAAATGCCGGATAAAGAAGAAGTCTTTAGATCGTTAAATGCAACTCGTCTTTAGTCTTCTAACATGTAGCGAGAAAATGTAGAAACAGATCAGACTCGACCTTCTTCAAGATTGTGCGGTTGGGGAATAGAAAGTTAACATCTTCAACTCACCAAAACAAGAACATCACCAAACAAACATCCCAATCAACTTACATCTTGCAAATCCCTTAACTAAAATCTCTCCCAATCAAACAAGAACGTAAAGATGTTCATCAAGGAAATCAACAATTAGGCATAACGAACACACAAGATGGTAACACCAAGCAAACAATCACATCAAACAAGAACGAAGGTTGTTCGGAATCATCATGTTGATGTGCGTGAAGCATTAACCGGAAGCACTTTGTCAATAAACTCATATCGACTTGTGAAGATGTCAACTAACGGCTCATAGAAGAAACTCCATGTAACGATGACCGATAAGGAAAGCTCGGTTCTTACATGAGTTTAGAGCCGTATGACCATTTTTATAATCTCTAATATCAATCAACAATGCAAAAATTCACACTTCTTCTCCCCTCAAGAATTGCATGCGGAGATGCCATTCTTGATTAAATAAGTGAACATAATCCAAATGTAGTCTATTCACTTCTCCCCATAAAATCGTACGGGATGTCGCCATCGTCATTATAGTTGAGAAAGTGGAATCGAAAACAATCAACAAGAGCCGGTTCACTTGATGACCAAGCGCATGGAAAAAGCATGAAGCATGTTGATGAGAATGGTCATTAATTAGAAGATTTTCTTCTTGAGAAGATAAAGCGCCTTGAAACGTACACTTTTCTTTTCTTTAGAGAGCGAGGCATGAGCTGTTGTGTTCATACGTCATAAGAAGATTTCTCTTCTTTGGAAGATAATCATCAAACGCACACATTTCTTTTCTTTGAGTACGAGGCTGGCTGAAGTGAGCAGACGTCATAATCTCTCTTTTCACTCTCTTAGCAAAACATGTAATTAACCCCATTATCATTCAAGAGGCTCTTTGTAGTGACAAGGCGATGGAGAAAACCAATATGATGAATTTGACCACAAGTAAAATACCCGAACTCGTGACTTAAACTTGCACATATGTAACAAAGAGCGGTGCCGAGACTTCATGCCCATTTGAATCTCTAAGTACTCTATACTCTTCAACCAACCAACCATCGAGTATTAGACGTATATCACCTCTTGAAAATCCACAATTGAATGTGACACTGAGCACTACAACGTAACTCCTTTAAGTGATAGTTATTTTGTGGTGGTACGAGCCCAATTCCCCCAAGTAGTAAAAGAAAAGGAAAAAGTCACCCAAAAATAACTAGAATTCCAAGTCTTCGTTTTTGATTAAGCTCGAACAAGGATCTCGAAGAATCTTCATCCAACCATCCCCGATACCTTCAGATACTAAGTACACTCGCCCGTGATAATTCACTTCAACCTCAAATAAATAATAGTGAATTAACTCTGTTGTCACATCTTCTGGTTAACTGCTCAAATCTAGCCTTCTTTGACTTTTTAAGTGAACTATGATAATGGTTTCATCCCGATCATGGTTAAAAGCACGTAACCCGTAAAACCATGTAATAACCAAACCGCCATGACGAATAACCAAACACACATCCAATTCATAAAGTACCCTTTTATCCTTCTTTGAAGAAGCAACCGTAGCACCAAACATCGATAAGATCCCGAAATACACTTTCCTTTCTCCGGGATGAATCCATCAATACGGATTTTACAATTCTATAGTTTAAACCGAGAAATCGTTTTTTTCGGGATTTTACAAAACCAAGAATAAACCGTAAGATAGATCCGAAATGCACTTTACAATTACCAGGATGTTTCCATTGTCACGGGATTTTACAAGTCTATAATTTAAACCGAGAAATAGATTCTTTCGCGGGATTTTACAAAATCAAGACAAAACCGTAAACAATGTCAGATTGAATATGTTATGACAACTTTGGTTTCGGTGAATATATGTTTTAAGGGAACATGCAGCGGTTCATCAACGGACATAATCCAACATCATCAACCATCCAATTAACACTTTGGTAAACACATCATTCACGCATTATGTCGGCTATTGCTGTGACCACATGGAGAGGTAAACCCGATATACCAAACTTGATCATGAAGTAGAATTCCCCGGATTTGTTACTTAAACTTGTACTAATCCTTGTGAAGAAGAAACGGTGTACCCAATGTACAAAACCTCTTGACTTTCTCAACTGAGTGAGACACCGAAGTGATAATTACGTTGTGGGTTAAGCGAGAAAGAATCACACACGTAACTAATAGCCAAGTCTTTATCACCCTCAATAAACGCCCAAACAAGTCATCTTCGCGGAAGGGTATAAAGAAAGAAGACAAAATAAGTAAACGCGCCCGGAAAACCTCACATCCAATCCAAATAAGAAATACTGTACAAACAACTCCGTAGTCAACTTTGATCACTCATCATCGGTTTAAGCCATGACATGATATTTTTCGTGAAAATGTATAACACACAGAAGCATACCTCATATCCCATCGAATCACATCATCACACCAAATTCCATCAAAATAATTCGTGATTAATTATACATTCAACATACTCAAATCCGACATTGGTTCAACGTTCAAGTATAATATTCTAGACCAAGTTCAACATAACACACGGTATAGTTCAATATTAACACCCGATCCGTCGTTGGCCCATGAATAACACGAATGCTACGAATGTCATGTAGTCCATGTGAATTATGTCAATAGCACTTTCATAATGATACCCTATTCCGAATAGTTACAAGCCAATACCTCAAATGAGAGAAATAGCACACGGACCATGTACCTAATTCACAAATGATCCACATATCCAATTTATGCGAGAAGCATTTACTGTCCACAATTACTTGGCCCAAGACTACATGATTTATTAACCATCACACGGCCCATACACAATCGATCATTAGGAGGCCCATGTGCAGCCCAAGAAATACAGATCCGATCCATGTTAAATATGCAGTATTAGTGTAACCGGTTTATAAGAGTCTAAATCCCTAAATATTAGGTCAATAACAAAACCTAATATCACTTTCACATCCTACCTCCGCCCCCATCACTACAAATCCTTCCCAAAAACAAATTACTCATGACCTAATCAAGATTAACAATCTCAGATACAAAAACACTTCCACCGATTCATCCAACTCGGATTGTGAAACACCTCCATCTTATACCTTTCATCTCATATCAACCTTGCCACAGAGATGGTTCATAACGACCTTGCCACAGGGTTGGCTAAAGGCGTGGACATGGTTCCAAGCTTATACCACAGAGATGGTTCGAACTTGTTATCTACGCCACAGGGATGGCTCCCACGAAATATGATAACCAACTCGTTCAACAAGACTTAAAAAGAGTCTCGGGTAGGTGTATTATAAATTGATTCGTTTGTTTTTATTGTTTTCGTCCTTGAGTCATTGAACGAAGCTATTATCTGATTTTAACAAACTTGTTAAAAATCAGTGTATACAAGTTTCGGAAATAATCAAGAAGTAAAGCTTCACAAAGATCGATGAGGATGACGGATCAATTAAAATAATCTTTAAAAGATTACACAAAGGTTGAATCCAATTCTGAGATTATGTATTTTGTGTTTTGAGTCATGGTGAAGTTTGTTGATGGGATTTTTAGGATATTTGAGAAAGAACCGATTAGATTAGAATGAGTTGGGTTGTATCTCGAACCAGGATGGGTTGGTCTTTAAGCACGTCTGAGATAGCTTGTTACCATATCTTTCATGTTCCTTTAATCATTAAGTTGTAAACTTTGACCGATGATGAATAAAACAGAGGTCGAGTAGTGGTTATGGTATTTGGTTGAGGTCGAGACATGGTGTATGAAATATGGTCATAGTGGTAGAGTCATGTTGGCAATACTGGTATAGAAGCTAAGGTCGTTTGAGTCTTGTGGTCATTGTCAAATCTCTTTTTCATCTCCTTTCTATCTGTCAATATGCCAGCCAAGTCGCCACCCTAACTCGCCAAGCAAGTCGCCAAGCAAGTCGCTAAGCAAGTCGCCAAGCAAGTCGCTAAGCAAGTCGCTAAGCAAGTCGCTAAGCAACTCGCTAAGCAAGTCGCTAAGCAACTCGCTACGACTTGTTCAATAACAAGTCGCTAGGTAAAAACATTGCATCTGGACAATTTTGATAATTCGCTAGCAAGATTTAGATATTATCCGATGAGTTTTCCGACTAATTTTCCGACCATATTCATACTAAACCCAGAAATCTGCTATGAAAATTTTTCTTTTTTACCTGTTTTGACCCTGTTTGACCACTGGTTTACACTGTTGGTACCAAAACAGTCACAAGGATGATGACACAAAAGTCATTTGAGACAAGAACTTGACACAAAAGCAGATGTTGTAGCCATTTGAATATCAGGACCATTTAGTTTTTAACCAACGAAAGGATACAAGGAGTAATAACTTGTTAAAAAACTGTTTTCGGTAAAAGTAAGCCAAGAAAATATTTTTCCGACCACAAACATGATGCAAAACCAGTTTTAACAATAACAAAAAAAACCACCATAACCAAGATACTAAACCACACAAATCAATCATACACAAAAACCATGTATCAAACCGTAACAAAACCAAACACTACATGAACCGAACCATGTAAAAACCATATAAATCATCAACACAACCAAACCAAGGCTCGGTACCAATTGTTAGGATCCAAATATTATTGTGTTGATGATTCGGGTGGTCTTGGGAGATCAAAATACATGTTTGCCATTAGAGAGAAAGTAGAGAGAGGTGTTCTTGCTAGAGGTTTACACAATGTTGAATGTTAGATTAATGAGAGCACCACCCTTCCATGGATGGAAGGGGTATTTATAGTTACAAAAATACGACCTCCTATCGGCACGTGGATCGTGGATACGGTGGGTAAAGACCCGTCCTTCCTCCACGGTGTTGCACTACGCTAAACTAAACTAATAACTAACTAATAAACTGATAAATAACGTAACAAACGACAAGTCTACGAGCTAACTTAAGCTAGATAACATTTGGGATGACCGACTCTTCACTATGGAATTTTCTAATTCCTAACAGGTTGTGACTCTTTCTCAGTTTACCCACAACGTAACTATCACTTCGGTGTCTCACACAGTTGAGGATATGTCAAGAGGTTTTGTACATTGGGTACACCGTTTCTTCTTCACAAGGATTAGTGCAAGCTTAAGTAACAAATCCGGGGAATTCTACTTCATGATCAAGTTTGGTATATCGGGTTTACTTCTCCATGTGGTCACTACAATAGCCAAGCGATGAATCGTGAATGATGTGTTTATCAAAGTGTTGATTGGATGATTGATGATTTTCTTGATGTTGGATAATGAACCGTTGATGAACCACGCATGTTCCCCTAAAACAGATGTTCACCGAAACCAAAGTTGTCATAACACATTCTAGCGACATTGCTTACGGTTTTGTCTTGATTTTGTAAAATCCACGAAATAAACTATTTCTCGGTTTAAATCATAGACTTGTAAAATCCGTGACAATGGAAACATCTGGTATAAGTAAAGTGCATTTCGGATCTTTCTTACGGTTTATTCTTGGTTTTGTAAAATCCCATGAAGAAACTATTTCTCGGTTTAAACTATAGAATTGTAAAATCCCGTAATGATAGATTCATCCGGAGAAAGGAAAGTGTATTTGGGATCTTTTTCGATGTTGGTGCTACGGTTTACGCTTCAAAGAAGGGATAAAGGGTGTACTTCATGAAATGGATGTGTGTTTGGATATTCGTCATGGCGGGTTGGTTATTACTTGGTTTTACGGGTTATGTGCTTTTAACCATGGTCGGATGAAACCATTATCGAGTTCACTTAAACGTCAAAGGAGGCTAGATTTGAGCTTTTAACCGTAAGATGTGACAACGGGTTAATTCACTATTATTTATTTGAGGTTGAAGTGAAATATCATGGCGAGTGTACTTAGTATTTGAAGGTATCGGGATGGATGGATGAAGATTCTTCATGATCCTTGTTCAAGCTTATTATCAAAAGCGAAGACTTGGAAATCTAGTTATTGTTGGGTGACTTTACCTTTTCTTTTACCACTGGGGAATTGGGCTCTTATCACCTCAAAATAACTATCACTTTAAGGAGTTACGTTGTAGTGCTCGATGTCACATTCAATTGTGGATTTTCAAGAGGTAAAGCACGTCTATTACTTGATGGTTGGTTGGATGAAGAGTATAGAGTACTTAGAGAGTACTTAGAGATGCTAATGGAAATCGCACCGCTCTTCGTTACATATGTGCAAGTTTAAGTCACGAGTTCGGGTTAGTTTACTTCAGGGTCAAATTCATCATATTGGGTTATCTCCATCAGCTGTCACTACAAAGAGCCTACTGAATGATAATGGGTTGATTACATGTTTTGCTAAGAGAGCTGAAAAGAGAGAGATTTATGACGTATGAACACAACAGTTCATGCCTCGTTCTCTAAAGAAAAGAAAAGTGTACGTCTCAGTGCGCTTTATCTTAAAAAGAAGAGAAATCCTCTTATGACGTATGAACACAACAGTTCATGCCTCGTACTCTAAAGAAAAGAAAAGTGTACGTTTCAGTGCGCTTTATCTTCAAAAGAAGAGAAATCTTCTTATGACGTATGAACACATCAGTTCATGCCTCGTACTCTAAAGAAAAAGAAATGTGTACGTTTCAAAGGCACATTATCTTCGAAGAAGAGAAATCTTCTTATGACGTATGAACACAACGGTTCATGCCTCGTTCCTCAAAGAAAAGAAAAGTGTACGTGTCGATGCACTTTATCTTACGAAGAGAAATCTTCTATTATGACCATTCTCATCAACATGCTTCATACTTTTCCATGTGCTTGATCATCAAGTGAACCGGCTACCACCGATTATTTTCGATTCCTCTTTCTCAACTATAATGACGATGGCGACATCACGTGCTAATTTTATGGGGAGAAGTGTGAATAGACTACATTTGGATGATGTTCACGTGTTTAATCAAGAATGGCATCTCCGTATGCAATTCTTGAGGGAGAAGAAGTGTGAATTTTTGCATTGTTGATTGATATTTGAGAATATAAATGGTCATATGGCTCTAAACACATGTAAGAACCGAGCTTCTTCTTATCGGGTCATCTTCACATGGAGTTTTTCTTCTAAGAGCCGTTGGTTGACATCTTCACTGGATTGATGAGTTTATCGACAAAGTGCTTCCGGTTAATGCTTCACGTATACATCAACATGATGATTCGAACAATCTCTGTTCTTGTTTGATGTGATTGGTAGTTTGGTGTTACCATCTTATGTGTTCGTTGCGGCACGATTGTTGATTTCCTTGATGAACATCTTTCCATTCTTGTTTGATTGGGAGGATTTTAGTTAAGGGATTTGCAAGATGTAAGTTGATTAGGATGCTTTTGGTGATGTTCTTGTTTTGGTAAGTTGAAGATGTTAACTATCTATTCCCAATGGACAATCTTGAAGAAGGTCGAGTCTGATCGGTTCTACATTTTCTGTCAGATGATTAGAAGACTAAAAGGCGAGTTGCATGTGATTATCAAAAGACGTCTTCTTATTCAGGCATTTATCAAACAAATTGTCGGTTTAGGGAGAGCACTAATTGGGGAGTTTGAAATGCCAAATTTAATCCTAATTAGACTTGCTCACGTTATTCTTGACAAGTTGACTCTCTGATACATCCGAGCTAATGATGTTCTTCTCAAAATATTTCTAGTATACGGACTTACAAAGAGTTGTTGATTCGAAGTGTCAAAACCAGCAAGGAGTAAGGAGATAAGCACCTAAAGCGAGTAAACTTGATGAACTTAATACTTCTAAGTAATTGAAGATACCCCGGAAGACAAATGTTATTACATGAGAGAAACTCAAGGTTTGACTCATGACGAGTAAACTTGATGAACTTAATTCTTCTAAGTGATTGAAGATATCCCGGAAAACAAATGTCATGACCGCAGAGAAACTCAAGGTTTTACTCATCAAGGCGTTTAGTGTTAGTATTTCATCTACGTGGGAAGTGATGTTAGAAAGTTTTGAAGATAAAGAGGTACACTAGTGTGTGGTGATTTCGATGGTATCGTAATGATCGGGAGAGAGATTGTGTACATTGAGGATGCTCATTGTTTCACTTGAGTGCTTAATCGATGATTCGTAGATATAATCGCTTATTCCGAGTTGACATCCGCAGAGATTGTCATCCGCAGAGATAATCGATGACTTGGCGACTTCTTCAATGTTTTCGATTATTCATTCCTTGTGTATTGGTATACTTGGATACTTGAGCTTCATACATGATCATCGGGGAAGAAAAATGTGAACATGGGAAGGTGTTTTCATTCCCTCATGATGTGTATTCGGGAGAGCTCTTGGATATTGGTGTACTTCGGGTTCTTGAGCTTCATACACGATCATCAGGGAAGAAAAATGTGAACATGGGGAGGTGTTTTCATTCCCCTCATGATGTGTATTTGGTAGAGTTCTTGAGCATTATACAAAGAGACTGACTACATCAATTCAACTACTTGGGGGAATTGTTCTCTTGACACCTTTTGGAATGGATCGCTTCAGACTTCAGTGGGTATGAAAATTGAGAAGATTATTTAAATGTGGGATGATACGTAGCTGCTGTTCTAACTTGATGATATAACCCCGAACGGAGAATCTCGATTATCGTTCTTAAAAAGAGCAGCGGGATTTATGATAATGGTGTGTGATGAGTGTGCAAATACTCATCATTTTTGTATCTTTTAGACTGCAAAAACATCCAAAAACACATGTCAAAGCATCAAAATGATAAAAATATCACAAATAAGTGTTTTATGTGTTTTAAATGCAAAAATACCAAAAGCAGGTGAAAAACGTATCAAGTTTGCATAATTGGCAGTTTTAGTCCTCCAAGTTTCAAAAGTTGTCAAAATTAGTCCTTGGTAAATCAAAATAAAGCAAAATATCATTAAAGGTCCTTGGGGATTCACAAGTTGTTAGAAATAGTCCTTTGAAGTTAAAAATTGCATATTTACAACTTTGGTCCCTCAACTTTGAAAAGTGTCAAAATGATAAAAATATCACAAATAAGTGTTTTATGTGTTTTAAATGCAAAAATCTCAATGAAAGCTCGAAGATCATCAAAAGATGTGGATCAGTTCAAAGACCTCCACTTAAAGTACAAATCAATGCGGACTTAAGAATCGCTACTTAAGCACAAAGATTGTGGAAATGAAGAATTCAAGTCTACGAGCTCAAGAACGAAGTCAAAGATAGAATGCTAGGAAGCAAAATGTATTTCATGGGGTGACCTCCCTTAGGGGGAGATTGTTAGGAATTGGAAATTCCATGTTAAAGTGTCGGTCACCCCAATAATGGTCTAGCATATGTTAGCTCGTAGATTTGTCGTTGTTTACGTTATTTAATAGTTAATTAGTTAGTCAAGAGCATAGAATAGTTTAGAGTAACACCGTGGAGGAAGGACGGGTCTTTACCCATCGTATGCCCGATCCACATCCGATGGGAGGACGGTATGTTTGTAACTATAAATACCCTTCCATCCATGGAAGGGTGGTGCTCGTTCAATCTAACCTTTACATTTGAGAACCAAGTCTCTAGCAAGAACACCCTCTCTATCTTTCTCTCTAAATATGGCAAACATGTATTTTGATCATCCAAGACCACCCGAATCATTAACACAATAATATATCGATCCTACAGGCGATGTCCCAAGCCAAACAAACGAGGCTTCGTTTGGTCATGATGAACAACCACGCCCCATGGGAAAAAAAACGTGCTTCCAAGAAAGCAAGATCCGAGAGCACGACAAGTACTGGGGGAGTGAGCACTGGAGGAACGAGCTCGTCAAGTCATTTCACCGAAACTATGGCGCACGAGTATCGTATCAAACGTGAAACCGCCCAATCGGCGTATCGGGCCCAACAAGTCAAAGATGAAACTATAACAAGGTTGGAAGAGATGAAATTTTTGATGATTGACACTGATGGCAAAGATCCAAATGTTGTGGATTGGATCAATGACGAAAAAGACCGAATCATCAAAAAATATAAATTGCAACCTCGTCAATAGATTGTATTCTCGTCATTTCCTTTATGTTGTAACGTTTAATTTTCAGTGTCTTTTTTTATTTCGTTTTAACTTCTTTTTTTTTCTTTTTTTTTTTTAATTTCGTATTGTAATATGTTTTCAAATTAATGATATGTTTTTTAATAAATGAAGTGTTTGTTTTAGTTTAGGGGTTGAAATTGAAAATATCAAATGTTAAACCTTAACTTGGGATGTTATGATTGTGGGTGTTTTTTGCGTGAGTTAAGGTGAAATGTTAAAGCTGATGTGGCGCTGACGTGACACGGTGTTAAAGTTTAACTTGTGTTATGAATGCAAGTGCTCTTATATCATTTTTTGCGTTAAAACTAGTTAAATCAACAAACCACCAACTTTATTCACTGCTTAATCTATTTACTTAAATGGGTTAAACGGGTCACAAATGGGTTACACGTGTTATGCAGGTCTGGGTTAGGGTTGAGTTTCTTGACACAATTAATAAATGGGTCGTGTTTGGGTAAATGCTATACTAACCCGCCAACATGCGAACCCGAATAGATTAACACGAACACGACTCGATTGCCACCCCTACTAAATATAGTGCATTACTATTCATTGCACTAAAAAACTATTCATTCTATTAAAACCTCTTATATTTACTAACGAGATGAAGACGCTGCGCTATGCGATATTTTCCCGATTGTTGATATCGTACACAACACGAATCGCGAACCGATGTAAATACATGAATAATGATGACAAATGAGGCTCAGATATACGTATACAATATCGATACCAGGCAACCAACATGGCTGCAGTCACACACTCGATATGACTGCCTTGCTACGATGCGGGCCTAGGAAATGTACACGCAATGGTGAGCATATTATCATCATCGCCTATAGAAAGGGAGAAGGCTAAAATCCATAGAGGCGGTAGCGTCACCAGGCAACAAACAATGACCGCAAGACAATTTCGAAACCTGTAACGATAGGCATGCTGCCGTGTTGTGATCGTAATCATATATATATTCATTTCAAGATACAAAAATGTTAGGAATTAGAAATTCCAGGCATTAAAGAGTCGGTCACCTCAAGTATATGTAATCGTTAGAAAGCTCGTAGTCGTAGTTATTTTAAGTTAAGTAGTATTTAGTTAAGTAACACCGTGGAGGACGGACGGTCTTTACCCACTGTGTGCACGATCCATGCCCGTTGTGTGGCGTTTTATGTAAGACTATAAATACTCTCTACCTTGCAAGGTAGAGTTGAGCTCATAATAATATCTTTCACTTTCTCTCACTAAGTTCCCTAAACCTCTAACTTTCTCTCTCTAGAATTCCACTTATACGCCACCTTGTTGTTATGGTTTGATGTGTATGTGAAAACTAATATCCTGAAATTGGTATCAAGAGCCATGGTTAGATCATATCTTGCACATCTTTGGATTTCTAATGGTTTTTAGGTGGTGTTTGAGTTTGAAAAAGTTTAGTGGTTTGTGCATCATTTGGTTGATTTCTTGTGTTAAAGCTTGGATTTTGTTTGTACTTTTATGTTTAGAATCATCATAAGTTTTAGGTTTTCATTTGGTAAGCTTGAATCATCTTGGTTGGGTTGTTTTGGATTGAAAAGTGATGTTTATGTTGTTTTTCATACTAGCGACTTGACCTACGGAGTTGTTTCTTAGTAGCGACTTGCTTTGCAATTTTGTAGCGAGTTACGTTTTGGAGCTAGCGACTTAGGCCTAGCGACTAACAAAGACAAGTAGTGGACTCTCCACCACGGGTAGCGACAGTGTTAGCGACTTGGTGCAGAGCGAGTTGCTCTTTAGCGACTTGTCTAGCTTAATTCTCGCCAAAATTTTGCTAGCGACTTGAGGCTTAGCGAGTTACTACTTAGCGACTTGCATTTGTTTAGCGACTTGGGACTTTAGCGACTTGGTGCATTATCTTCTAGCGACTTGGGTGATTTTTACGGTTTTCTCTTGATTTAGTAAAATCCGTGAAAGAATCTATTTCCGGTTTAATCATAAGAGTTATTAAATCCGTATAACTGTTAACATGTCTACCAACGCTCCTACTATCATCTCCATTGTTGTCGAGGATGTTCAAGCGGTGGTTCGGATACTCGCCCACCCATGCTTGACAGAATCGACTACGATTCTTGGGCTCAACGAATCGATTGTACTTGTCTTGGTAAAGATAATGGGTTAACATTCTCAAATCAATCGATGAAGGACCTACCGAGTTGAAACTACTAGAGATATACTTGATACTAATGAAGATGGAACCCTATTTACGGAATGGATGGACCAAAAATGTATGATGAGCTTGATGATAAGGAGAAAAGAGATTCGATGCGAGATATCGTGGGGCTTAACATTGTTCTTCAAGGTCTTCCTAAAGACATCTACAAGTCGATCAATCACAACACCAAGCAAAGGCGGTATGGGATAATGTCAAGATGCTTCTCTTAGGTTCGAATTAACTATGGAAGGCAGAGAATCACAACTCTATGACGAATTTGAACACTTCAAGATGAAACCGGATGAGAGTGTCTATGAGTACTATGTGAGATTTCATAAGTTGGTGAATGATATGAGGAACATCGAATGACTATGCCTAACATTGCCTAAACTCTAAATTTGTAAACAACATGAATTCGAATGACACAAGTTTGTCACCTCTGTGAAGCTCACTAAAGGATTGAAGAATACAAACTATGAGCAACTCTATGCCTTCCTCCTTCGTAATGAGAGACATGCCATGTTTGAAAAGAGGATTCTTGATCGGTTCAAAGGTCGGGAGAAACAAGCTCTACAAATGAGTCAAGCGCTTTTTTCACAAATGATGGGATTACCACCAATGCTCCTCAAGTTGTACCCACGGAAGATGATAATCACAAACCCATTTCGATCCAAGGTTCAAGCAACTCGATGCAAATCTTGTCATGGAACATTTCATCAATCAACCGACACTCATGGTTAAAGAGAACAGACACTTTCACCTCACACCAACAAACTTCACACCGCAATGAGATCCGAACCGCCTCCAATCTTCACAACCATGCTTTAATCGTAGATGGGAAAATTATGGGCGATCGGTTCAAGAAAGGCGTTTGATCAAGGAAGAGGTGGAGTGGTAGAGGTTATGTTGGTAATCGAATCAAGGAAGGAATGGTAACCAAGGTCAAGCTAAGTCGATCAAATGCTATAATTGTGGTGGTGAGGACACATTGCAAGGAACCGCACATCTCCAAAACGTCCACGAACGCCGAGTACTTGAGGATAAGATGTTGCTGGTACAAGCTCGTGACAATGGAGCGACTTTGGATGAAGAGGAGTTAATATTCCTTCTTGCCGAGGAAATGCTAGAACCTACGATGTCGATGTTGATGAACGACCAATCCAGAGTTAGGTCACAATCATCAGAATGCCTTCCAAGTCGCTGACTGTGATGCATACGACTCTGACGTCGATGATGGACCTACTGCTCAAACAATCTTCATGGCCAGCATCTCACCTATGGCTTCTCCAAAGGTTTCTCCTCCACAGCAGGCTAACTCATCCAAAGACAAGATTATCTCAGAGGTACTAAAATTATATGATGTTGTTGATGCGCAAAAGATGAATAATGAAGTACAATCTCTTGAGACTTATGAATCAGATGTTGATGATGTGGACAATAACAATATTGTCTCGCATGATCAACATGTGAAGCAAAGTGACAGTGAGTCTGTACCAAATAATGCATCTCCTGCAGTCAATAATGATTATGTCTTTGATGAATTCACTGCATGTGCTCCTAATGACTCTATTGTCTCTGAACTAAATGCCTATAAAGAACGGGTTGCCATTTATGAACAACGTGCCAAGTTTGAGTTGACCACTCGTGAGCAGGAAATGGATGACCAAGTGCGTACAGTCATTAGAAAAAGTAATTTTAGAGAAGAAGTATTGAAACAAGAGTTAAATTCCTTGCAAGAAAAGCTTTCTAAAACTGCTAAGCAAAAACAAGAACTTCAAGAAAATGTGAAAATGCTTAAGCAAGAATTTAATGCAAAGGAATCAAAACTCTTGAGAGATTTTTCTAATCAAAACTTTGAAAACAAACTTGAAAACAAGTTGTACATACAAGGAAACACCATTCAGATCGCTCACATGATCACTAAGCATAGAGTTCTAAGCGATAAGCATAGTGTTCCCATTATAGATAAGCCCAACCCCGAGTAACGGAAAGATAGCAAAAGCAATTTCAAAGTGTGATCTATGATGGCAATGAGATTCTTAAACCTAGACAAAACCTAGTTGCGTTGAGTGCACCGAGGATGATAAGAAATTAGATGAAATCACTAGGGAAAAGATGAATAAGAAACTAAATGACCCTAAATGCAAAGAGAAAAAGTAATTATCACTCCTCATGACTACAAGAAGGAAAACTGGATTTCCTTGAACAAGTTTAAGCCTCGACATTGTTGACTCCCAAACAAGTTTTCGGAAAATGGATTTAGATAAGCGGAAAAGTCGAAAATATTGTTGAAACAAACCCTCCCTTTGGAAAATGCCTAGAGCGATTGTATCCTCCTAATACACCAATGCATCTTGTTCCGAGAACAATTGCCACTAAAAGCAAGACCTTAATTAGCCAATATGTTATATTTCAATTATTTGTTGATTTTGAGAAAACTTGCAAGAAAAGGATCACACCCATTGGTATAAGCTGAAGGAGAAAGGGTTTTGAGCAAATGAAAGAATGTTATTTAAGCGAGGTCATGCCTTTCTTTAAACTTCTAAAAGATCACTTTGAGAGTCTTAAAAAGGGATAGAAACCGATATTAAGGGAATTGAAAAGGAATTTGATGCAATGATAGTTGAAGTTAGTGACTATGCGTGCACTAAAATATAATGAGATTGAGAGGAAGAACTTGCATACATTAAATGAGACTCTTATTCTTGAATGTGTTGCTCAAGATATGTTTTCAACGCTCAAATTGCTCTATTAATGCTTCCCAATTTCATGAACTATCATTGCTCGAAAGTCTCCCATGATCGTGTCATTGAGCTTGAAAAACTAATTCTAAACTAAACGAGAAAATTGAGGCGGATGATCACGACAATTTGGTTAAACATTTTTCTAAACTAGAAGTTGAGCATTTTAATTTACAACTAAAATATCAACATCTTAAAGAAAATGTCAAAACTTCAAATATCAAGACATCCTCGGATGCTCCGAGTTTGATGCGGTTTTCAAATTAACAAACGTGATGAAGCAGATTCAAGCTCATTGCAACACGATCGAAAGTTGAAAGCCCAAATCTCTCAATTAAAGGGTCAAACGAACAATATGACAGCTCCCAAATGCCTCCTCCTTTAGACTCTCGAATTCTCAAACGTTTCATCTTCAAAACCTAGTAAATGCATTACAAAAGAAAATGAAAGTTTTCTAGAAGAAAATGAAAAGGTTAAACGTCATTTCAATGAGTTATTTGAATTAATAAAGGTCACTCGTAACAAAAATAACGAACAAATATCTTCATTGCAAAAGGAAATTGAGAATCAAGAGTCGGGTAAAGGGAAAATGCCTATGACCAATGGGGAGAATGGTGTATCAAAGGTTCACTCTTGTAATAAATATGCTTTGTGCATGAAATATGTCCTCCTCATCTCGTGAACAACAAACTTGTTGCTCAAACATACTTCTCATCCCTTAAGGATTGCCTAGAATGTCTGCGTGAGATTGTTGAAGAGGATAAGTTAGAGAAACCTCATGATAATGCAATTGGACATGCATGCTTATATGCCAAACGATCTCAAGAAATCTTAGAATGCTTGATCACAATATGCCCAAAGTCATTAGGTGAGAGAGTTAATCCTTTGATTCCATGCTCGATGCCTAATGCCAAGTATGATATTCATTCGATTCCCAATGTTTTGAATGTGAACCGAGTGTGCCTTTAAGTAGTTCGATTCGGATCATCAATGCTAAGAAAGAGAACTCAAGTGTGCCTTCTAGGAGTACAAATCTCGGTGCTTCTAGTTTTAAGAAAGTGAACCTTAGTGTGCTGCATGTAGTTCGAGATCCCAAGACATCTAAACAGTGATGCAAAGAGTAGTAAAACCAACTAATGTTCCCATTCTCCTCTTGAGTAATCGGTGACATTAAAGGGAGCAGTGTCAAAGTCTCAAGACAATACAACGAATGATAGGACCTCGCAAGCTAAGAATGTACCTTTGGAAAGAGTAGAAGAACAATCTAGGAACTTTAAGTTTGAACCGAATAAAGCGAATCGTGTTGATTCTAGTATTAGCCATAGGCGTCATCGTAATTAATTCAATTCGATACTATTTGCAAACCTTGTATTGATGTCTCCTTGAATTTGCTTTCTAATCATGAATGTGGTGTTAATGTTTCGCTAATGATGTTAATTGTCCGATTAATATTGTTAATGCTAAAATTCATGCTAAGAAGGCTAAAAGGCAAAACGAAGAAAGTTAGAAAGCAGTGGAAACCCACGGAAGAACATTCAATAAAATAGGCTATTATTGGATACCGTTGGTCATAAGAATAATCGATAATGCCCACTAGAAAATGGATGCCTCTTGGTAGAACTATTCCTTAAGAAGTGAGCACACCGTGAGCAGGGCTAATATAGACACTAGTATCGCATCTATTCACAATGATTCCATTGCCTCATTTTTCGATATGAATGCTTCTATTTACGATGTGGGTGTTCCAACCATTGTTACTAACCAAATGGAACCCATTCTTGCATGGGGATCCCAATTATCCGCTTATCCATTCTTGTCTCGTGTTCAACCGCAGATCGTTCAAATCGTTACGTGGTACCGGACTCAGTCGTTCCAAGCATATGATTGGTGACGGTCACGCTAATGAACTCGTGAGCAAATTCATCGGACCGTTAGATTCGGAATGATCATTTCGGTGCTATTATGGGTTATGGAGACTATGTTGTTGGCAAAAGTGTTATCTCCGAGTTTACTATGTAGAAGGTCTTGGTCACAACTTGTTCTCTGTTGGTCAATTCTGCGATTCGGATCTAGAAGTAGCCTTGAAAACATACACCTTCGTTAGAGAACTTGATGGTAAGGAACTTTTAAGAGGTTCACGTGGTTCAAATCTATACACCATCTCCATCGAAGATATGATGAAGTCTTCTCCAATTTGCTTGTTGTCAAAGGCTTCTAAAACAAAGTCATGGTTATGGCATCGTCGTCTCAATCACCGAACTTGGCACCATCAATGATCTCACCAAAAGGACTTAGTTGTAGGTTTACCTAGACTCAAGTACGAAAAGGATCATCTTTGTTCAAGATGTCAATTGGGAAAAAGCAAGAAGTATGCCCATAAACCCAAACCTACTAACTCATCACGAAGTTCTTCATATGATTCATATGGATTTATGTGGACCAATGAGGGTGCGAGAATATCTTTGGGAAGAAATATGTGTTAGTTGTGGTTGATGATTACTCTAGATTCACCGGTCAAGTTCTTAAGGACAAAGGATGAAACTCCGATATCATCATCAAACAAGTGCAGTTCGACTTAACAAAACCGCCGTAATTATCGAATGATAATGGAACCGAGTTTGTCAACAAACAACTTAGTGAATTCTATGAAAGCGTTGGAATCGACCATCAAAGAAGTGTTCCACGAACTCCTCAACGTAACGGTGTAGTTGAAAGACGAAATCGAACTCTTGTTGAAGCCGCTAGAACAATGCCGATTTACTCAAAGGTTCCAATGTTTCTCTGGTCAAGCAATTGCCACCGCATGCTACACACAAAATCGTTCCACGATTCACATTGTTCATGGAAAAACTCCATATGAACTTGTCCACAACAAAAACCTAATCTCTTCCTTCGTGTGTTTGGTGCATTGTGTTATCCAACTAATGAGGGTCAAGACTTAGGCAAACTTAGGGCTAAAGTCGACATTGGAGTATTTGTAGGATATGCACCAAACAAAAGGGATACCGAATCTACAACAAAAGAACCCGAAATATCATGGAAACAATTCACGTTACGCTTGATGAGTGACCGGTCAAATGGCTCTGGACAATCCAGATCAGACCCGCACTTCAAAAACAGTCCCATTGGTTCATCCTTGTTCCAAACTCCTCTCAAGAAACTCCATATGTACCTCCATCCAAGATGATTTAAAGAAATTGTTTGATCCTATGTTTGATGAACTTTATGATCCAAGTACTAATGAGGTGTCGATCCCTACAATGTAGGTCGATCATATTCCTGTGAATGAAGTCAATCCTCGGTCTCAATATCTTTAAGTCAAGAAGCGCCTCTGCTGATCCTTCCGTCTCATCAACAAATCATCATTCTTCAAATGTACATCATGGAACTGCTTCGCATCAATGATGAAGTTAATCCCTTGCTACTCCTCAAGATGCTCCATTTGAAAACATATTTGCTCTCGAATCATCATCGTAACCATCTTCTTCAGAGACATCGACTCTGCTACCTCGGTCCCTCAACTATCGCCACATGAACACCTTAGAAAATGGACTCACGATCATCCACTAGACAACATAATTGGAAATCCCTCTCGTCTGTATCAACACGGAAACAACTTGCAACCGATGCCTTATGGTGCTTCTTCAACTCCGTACTATCTAAGATCGAACCAAAAGATGTTAAAACCGCCATGAATGAAGATAGCTTGTTCAATGCCATGCAAGATGAAATTCATGAATTTGATCGACTTGATGTATGGGAGTTAGTACCGCCCAGATCGTGCTATGATTATTGCTCTTAAATGGATCTTCAAAGTGAAACTTGATGAGCATGGTGATGTGTTGAAGAACAAGGCTCGATTAGTTGCTAAAGGATACCGTCAAGAGGAGGGTATTGACTTTGAAGAATCTTTTGCTCCAGCTTGCTCGAATCGAGGCAATCGTAATCTTTCGGCTAATGCGCTAGTAAGAACATGGTAGTCTATCGATGGATGTGAAGACGGCATTTACGAACGGAGATCTTAAATAAGTCGTCACGTCGCCCAACCTGAAGGATTTGTAAATCAAGAGCATCCTACTCACGTTTATCGTTTGAAGAAGGCTCTTTACGGTTTAAAGCAAGCTCCAAGGGCATGGTATGATACATTGTCAAAGTTTCTTCTATCTACCGAATTTAGCAAAGGAGCAGTTGATCCTACATTGTTCACCATGAAGTCGTGCAAACATTTAATTCATGTTCAAATTTATGTTGATGATATTATTTTTGCCTCGATGCACCCAATGGAATGTGATCGTTTTCAAATGAAATGAGTTCAAAATTTCAAATGTCAATGATGGGACAAATGTCATTTTCTTGGGATTACAAATTTCACAAAGTCCCGGAGGCATTTTCATAAATTAATCTAAATTTGCAATGAGATCTTAAAGAAATTTGGATTTGATTCAAGTGACCTGCTGACACCCCATGATTGATCGAACCAAACTAGATGAGGACCACTCGGGGATCATGATTGACTAAACGAAATATCGTAGTATGATTGGATCCCGATGTACCTCAACGCTAGTAGACCGGACATCTTGTTCATTGTTTGCATGTGTGCTAGATACCGTGCTAAGCCTACTAAAAAGCACCTTGAAGCGATTAAACGGGTCTTCGGTATCTCCAAGGAACCATCAATATGGGTCTTTGGTACCAAGGACACCGCATGTCACTAACGACCTATGCAGATGCCGATCATGCGGTGTCAAGATACTCGTCAAGTACATCCGGAGGTGCTCGGTTTTGGGTGATAAGCTTGTGAGGTGGTCTTCAAAGAAGCAAATGAGTACTTCTATTTCCTCTACAGAGGTTGAATACATAGCCATGTCATCTGTTGTGCTCAAATCTTATGGATGAGATCTCAATTATCGACTATGGCTTTGAATTCAACAAAATCCTCTCATCATTGTGATAATAAAAGTGCTATTCTCTCTCATGTAACAATGTTCAACACTCAAGAGCAAAGCATATCGACATTCGACATCATTTCATCGGGAACAAGTGGAAAAAGGTGTGGTGGAACTCTATTTTGTGAGGTCGAATATCGGTTAGCGTACATCTTCACCAAAGCTCTTCCAAGAGAACGTTTTGAGTTTATTCTTCCACGCCTTGGCTTGAAAAGCCTTCAACCGAACACTCAAACGTCTTCGGAGGAAGACGAGGAGTAAAGGTCTATCTTCATCTATCTCATTGTAAATATTTTTTGAAAAACAAAATACAAAATTATAAAACTCTCAAAATCAAATAGAAAATTATAAAACTTTCAAAATCCATAAAAATTTGAAAATTCAAAAATCTTCAAAAATATTGTCAATTTGTCATGTTTTTCTCGGTTCGATAATATCTCGGTCTTTGTCTTTGTCATTCAAAGAATGACACGGACTTTAGATGTTGTTCAAGTCTTAAAAAAAAAAAAAAAAAATCAAAAATATTTTTGGGAGAAAGAGAAACAATGGTTTATTGTCATTTTCGAGCAATAACCGGTTTTAAAGAAAGAAACGAGCCATGTTTTATCATGCTTTCAAAATTCCATGCTCGATTCTATAAACATTTATCTGCTTTGAAAACTAAATGCTTTGAAAAATAACTCGGTCTCTATTTTTGATAATCATCGGGACTTATTTGTCAAAATCTCTATCTCTCAATCAACTACCTATGTCATTGATCGAGGGGAGAATGATTTCAATTAAATTAAAAAGTTATTTGGCATTAAATTGTTTTCAAAAGATGTACATGCATGTTTTATCAATGGAGTTTAAAGTCTTAAAATCCGATCCTTATCGCTTAAAACGCTTTCATAATAAAGTCACAATTCCTTAAAGCTTTCAAAATCAATTTAAATCAATAAGAGATCACAAATCTCAAATGATTTGATAATTGTGATCGGGGAGAATGTGTGATTTAAATTGGATTTAAACCGATAATTCGGTAAATGGTTTTATAAGGATGTACATGCTATCCTTCCCACATGTGACAAACGATTTCAAATTTTCCATGCACATGTTGAGGGGGAGCATCTATCTTAAACCTATGATTTGAAATGTGATCAACTTATCTCAATGTGCAGGTTCCCTTTAGTATGTGCAAAACTCTTTTCAAATCTCGAGGCACATATTGAGGGGGAGCAAATTTATGGAAACCTCATCCTTCCCGGAAATGCTATATCTACTTGATTTGATCAAGGAAGTGATGGTGATATCTTTTAGAAAATGGTAATCAAAGAAGTAATTTCTTCCTCTTGCCTCCGTGTGCAAAACAATTTCAAACTTTTGATGCACATGTTGAGGGGGAGCACTTATTCTAAAAATATCAAAACAATTCAGTACAAAATGTTTTGATAATATATCACAAGTATCCGGATTGATTTTCAAATGGTTTTCAATTGGTTCCAATGGCGATGAACAATACCAAATAGACCGACCAACTTTACTTTATGTACGGTGATATAAGGATGATAAGGTTAGGTATTGGTTCCCATGATCCGCCGAGCCGGAGGGATCTACCCAGGACAATCCACTAGTTAGTATAGAAGTCCTTAGGTATGATGATAAAAGGAGAAAAGTGAGATATGGGAAGAGTGCGGATGAGGGAGAGCAAGTCTTGGAACAAACCCAACAAGGTTCTTGCAATGAAGTCTCGGTAAGCACTAAAGGGGTTGAAGAATTAAAAGAATTGAATGAAAAAGGGTGAAAACAAATAGCCTCCATTTATTCAACCTTAGGCGTAAACCGGTTCAATTCATATGCTACCGATGGTAACATCGGTATTGAAGACAAGACGTCATGGACCCGGTGACGCACCGCACTTCAACTTTCCAAACCACTCAAGTTCCTCTTAAAAGGACTTGTTTCATTCTCACGGGAACCAACATTATCTATCGACTTTCTTAGAGATTGTTGATATTGAAGAAGGAGACCTCTCCCTAGTCTCCGCACAGAATCAAATATGCACAAAATTGAGTCTAGAGCCACGAGATCATCAATAAATCTCATTAGGACACTTTCAATGAAGACTCTCTGTCTCACACAATGTGAAAGAGAGATTATATCTTGAGTCCCACGCATTATCCTTGTGGTATTTCCGAACATCCGAGTGATGTGTTTACATATTCACAATGAAGATGGAAAACCTTCTCGAGCCATCATCAAACAAGCTCACGGTAGGTGGCATGTGAGATCTATCAAATAGATCAACCATGTGACAACCGAATGAAACAATGGGAGATTCAATCTTTTGAATCAATCACAGTTCGAGTTATGGATTGACGGATACCTTTGAAAAACCGGTCTTTGTGCTTAATAACTCTTTTCTTTAGCACATCGACCGTGTACTAATTTTTCAAACCAAAGGTGTTTTATGATTGATAATTGATTTTCAATAAAACCTTCGTTGTAGTGCAAAAACAATTTCTATTGAGCAATACACGATTGTTTTTCAAATCTCTTTTCATCAATCGCTGGACTTAACTCATTTGGTTCACTCACTCGTGTTGTCTTCTTTGAGACGTTCGGTTTGAGAACGACTAGAGCATTGCGAAACCCCATCAAGGAAATTCTTGAATTATACCGATCACGCAAGACTTGTCTCGATCAAGCGGGAACCGTGGGCGTGTACCTCAATTCAACTAAAGTGGTCAAAGACACTTTGTACGCTTTATTGCTAATGTTGTATGCGTGGTCGCCCGACGCTTGCAAACTGCTCGTAATGAAGCGGTCAATCCATAGCCGCATGCTCACACGATACATTCATCTCTCAAGAAATCATGATAAGTGCATCAATGACTCGATATTCTCACTCCATGCTTCGCTTCTGTCTGCGCCAATATCATGAATCAACAAAAGCTTCCGCTACTCGATGAGAAGATATCATGATCCGAATGTGAGCATGTCGGTCCGAAAGTCACAACATCACATAATACCAACACCACAATGGATGTCTCGAGAGATTTTGATAGTCGATGATCTCAAAAGTCGGCTCAAAATTATTATCACGTGGATCGATAAAGACCTCCACTTGGATTAACCAAACATGCAATGTGAAGTATCAATGACTACGAGCTTGAGCAAAGTACTACATCAAGAATACAAGAACAATTTTTTAATGTAATATCTGTTTTGTATTCAATGTAATTTTAGTACATGATTGAGGTGAACTCCATAGGGAGATTGTTAGGAATTAGAAATTCCGGGCATTAAAGAGTCGGTCACCTCAAGTATATGTAATCGTTAGAAAGCTCGTAGTCGTAGTTATTTTAAGTTAAGTAGTATTTAGTTAAGTAACACCGTGGAGGACGGACGGTCTTTACCCATTGTATGTATGCGATCCATGACCCGTTGTGTGGCGTTTTATGTAAGACTATAAATACTCTCTACCTTGCAAGGTAGAGTTGGAGCTCATAATAATATCTTTCACTTTCTCTCACTAAGTTCCCTAAACCTCTAACTTTCTCTCTCTAGAATTCCACTTATACGCCACCTTGTTGTTATGGTTTGATGTGTATGTGAAAACTAATATCCTACAAAAAAGGCGAAAGAACCAAAACCGGCCTTGACCAAACACACAAAACCAAAACCACTCAACATCTGCAAGCACCAAAAGAAAGTGACAAAAAACTCCATGGCTGCGTTACAATCAACGCCCCGCCTAAAAAAGACGTTTCTAAAGGTTTGAGTTATCAGTCAATAACAAACCTTAGAAGTGTAGCAAAAGAAAGGCAAGAAAACCTCCATGGTCATAAGCATTAAACGCCCGCCAAGAAAAGACTTTTTAAGTTTTGAAATATAAGTCGGTAGTAAACCGTAAGCGTGTAGCAAACGAATCCGGAAAGACCTCCATGGTGCTTTCATTGAACGCCCGCCAAGATAAGGCCTTTCTCAAAGTTTGAAGTGCAAGTAGTGTTAAACGAACAATATTTTCTCCAACCGAACCACCGCTATTCAAAAGCGTTTGGTATTCAAGAATAGGATTTCTGCGACACGGTAACATCCTATTACCTCAGAAGTGGTGATCAGATTCACCAAGAAAAGCAATCCCAAGACATCGGTGAGTAGGATTAGTTTTTCCAGGCGAATCTTGATCGTACATTAATTGTCCCAATGATAGCCTGAAACCAAAAAAATAGAAAATTGCATGTTAAAGTTCCTGAAAAAAGAAAATACAGAGCTAATTACCACTTAAACTGGAAAAAACAAATAACTAAACTTAAAAAATGACCCATTAAGACCATGTGCGTCTCCCAATAATGACCCATTTTAGCCACTGAATGGCTATTGAATCGCTATGATGTAATACTTGAATATTGTTGTGTTATCGAGTAGAGTCTTTCCACCCGGAAGTACACTTCAATCTTCAGTCGCTAATCTTGACATGTGATGTTCAGGATAGCGAGACCCGTCTAATCGCCCCCTCAAATCCCTTTTGCTATTTCAACAATCTTTGTGCAAAGGTCTGCACGGACGTATTGCTAGACCATTGTGACAACGAAAGGAATTCGAGGGGAAAATTAGAACAGGCCAGTATTTTAAACATCTCGCATCAATATTAGCAAATGAAGATTGCGATACTCTTCTGAGTGGAAAGATTCCAATCGATGACACGACTATTCAGTTCGATAAGAGGTACTATGAGCCGTTTCTTTAATGCTTAAAAGTTATAGAAAGATCATATCTGATATAGTTTCTAATGATTGAAAAAGGAAAAACATGGATGTAAAGAACTTACTTGATACAATATAAAGCAAGGCGAAACGCCACGAACATGGTGTTTGATACTTTAAAACTAAACCATGACAGTTATCGTAGACCATAAACGTCAATGTCCTGTTTTCACCCCAATATGTTTTGACTCGTAACCGGTGCTGACCCAAAACCCAACCCAGTAGATAATCTGGAAAGTTAATCCTTTATGCATACAATTCAAATATTTGATATTCAACTGCTCATGTGAGAACAAAAGTTATTCACCTACCATGAAATGAAGTAGAACCTACGAAAGACGAAAGCTGAAGGCTCCGTTGTCTGTTTCTTCACCGACATCGAATAAAATACAACGGAGTTTCGTACTGTTCACCCATTAGGGCCAACCAAAATATGAGGCTCAGACATGGAAGTAACCCAGAAAAACAGAACACATCCGCATGGTCAGCAAACCAAGTAGGTTGCCTTGCCACGTTCCGGACAACTGTATTTTTTCCGGAGCTCATATAAACTCATCATTGCCTCTTCAGTATTGATGTCCACAACCTTTTATCGAATAAGGTCCAATAACATTAGGGTTACAACAGAAGTAAACCGAAAAAACAGGGTACGCCCGACGTGGCTGTAGACCAAGCAGGTTGCCATGCCAACTTCCGGAGAGCCTCGGTTTTTCCATAGGCCGTATAAAGTCACCATTTCCGAATCAGTAGCGATGCAACAACCTGATAAGCCCTACAATTGCATCTGCAACAACCGAAACATGTAAAGGGTGAATAAACGTTAGAAATAGGGAACATGCAAGTTATGCAGATGTGATACTACTCACTTTTCAAGAATGCATTTGACACATAAAAGTTTTTTTAAGCTATTCATCCTAGACAACATAAAGCACTTTCGCAATCAAAACCCAATAAGAAACAACCAAGAATAAACATGCCATAACAACCGTGAAAATGATGCAATATAGGTCATGAGGCTCAAATTTGTAACTGAAAAATGGTCAACAACGACATAACTTAGGCGTGGTCAAGAAGAAGTTTTCGGTTGCGTAATAGCAATAATGCTACCACGCCATCCGGTCTTTCGCCCACCAAGCTATGGTTCATAGCTCGAATGACCAACATCATATGATTCAGAGAGCAACAGTGATTAATCATCATAGCCTATTTTGCATTTTGCATCAGCCAACTTCAAAGAGTCATATAATCTTTTCCACAGATTCAAGTGTAAGTAAACCCCACCGATACTGCCTGTCAATCGATGCTTGACTTGGAATGTGTGGGTATATTGAATATAATGAACCCCTATCAGTAACTCGTCCCAGCTCATGGAAACATATGAATAATGATAACAAATAAGGCTCAGATAAATGTATACAATAGCGAGAGCGGCCCGCCAACATTGTTTGCGATACACACACGATGTAACCGCCGCCAAGATACTGGGCCTAGGGAATGTGTTCGCAATCAACTAACGCCACACAACCAAAACCATGGAACGTCTGCAAGCACCCAAAGGAAGCTGCAAAAGCCGCCACTAGGCTACAAACATTGCCCGCAAGACTATTTCAAAACTCGTAATGACAACCATGCTGCCGTTTTGTCATCGTAACTACACATATATATTAATTTCAGGATACAAAACGGCGGCACAACCAAAACCGGCCTTGACCAAAGACACAGAACCAAAACCACTCAACATCTGCAAGCACCAAAAGAAAGGCAGAAAAGCCTCCGTGACTGGGTTACAATAAACAGCCCGCCAAGATCGTACCTTTTTAAAGGTTTGAATTATAAGTTAGTAATAAACCGTAAAAGTGCAGCAAAAGAAAGCCAAAAAGACCTCCATGGCTGCGTTGTTAAACGCCCTGCCAAGATAAGACCTTTTTAAAGCTTTGAAATATCAGCCGGTAGTAAACCGTAAACGTGTAGCAAAACAAAGCCGGAAAGACCAGCAATGGAAAGGCAGGAAAAACCCATCGTAGCTACTCATAAATTGGAGGAACTACCAACACACATAAAACCTCCCACTGAAGAAACGAAGAGGCAATATAAAGACTCAGGAAGGCCCATACATACCTTCTTTTGGGCTACCCATTTCAGCCCACTAGGTGACCAACTATCCCACTTGGCTTCCAGCTTCCAATATAATAGCATAAATATATTAATAAAAAACGTTAAGGACGTAACCGACATTGGGAATTAGTCTGTTATATGAACGGTTGCTCGTCGGAATTCCACTCCTTCCAATTGGATAACAAATGAAGCTCAGATATATGCATACAATAGCGATACCATGTAACCAGCATGGCTGCAGTCACACATTCGACACGACTGCCCTGCCACGATGCGGGCCAAGGAAATGTACACGCAATGGTAAGCATATTATCATCATCGCCTACAGAAAGGGAGAAGACTAAAATTCATGTATACAATAGCGTTACCAGCCAACAAACAGTGCCCGCAAGAGTATTTCAAAACTCGTAGCGACAGTCATGCTGCCGTTTCGTGATCGTAATCATACATATATATCAATTTCAGGATACAAAACGGCGCTAGAACCAAAACCTGCCTTGACCAAAGGCACGGAACCAAAACCACTCAACATCTGCAAGCACCAAAAGAAAGGCAGAAAAGCCTCCATGCCTGCGTTGTTAAACGCCCCGGCAAGATAATACCTTTTTAAAGCTCTGAAATACCAATCGATATCAAACCATAAACGTGTAGCAAAACAAAGCCGGAAAGAACTCCATGGCTGCGTTACTAAACGCCCCGCCAAGATAAGGTCTTTCTCAAACTTTGGAGTGTCAGTAGTGTTAAACGAACAATATTCTTCTCCAACTGAACCACTGCTATTCAAAAGCGTTATGGGTATTCAAGAATAGGATTTCTACGCCACTTCTAATATCCTATTAGCTCGCAAAACAACAAACAAAAATCAATCAAGACCCACAGATAAAAACACGTTAATCAATCAATTAATAAGCCACATATTCATCAAACTTAAAATTGTATATAACGGTGATGATAAACTATGAAACATAAGTCAAATCGTAAACTTATAACTCGAAATAAGCTTTAACGGATACCTTCGATTGGGGTTTCCAACATAAATTAACTTCGGTTCAAGAGCAAGCGCAACAAACATGCAACAACAAAAGCCAAGCATCAAAAGCTAATATGCAACAATGGAACGGCAGGGAAAAACCATCGTACCTACCCACAAATTGGAGGAACCACCAACACACAGAAAACCTCCCACCAAAGAAACGAAAAGCCAATATAAAGACTCATAAAGGCCCATACATACCCTCTTTTGGGCTACCCATTTCAGCCCATAAGATGACCAGCTATCCCACTTGCCTCCCAACTTCCAATATAATAGTATAAATATATTAATAAAAAACTGCCTTAATCCCAACCAGTTATTGGTAGACACTTCGAAAACACGCTAATTCCAAAAACCCACACATAATTGACCGCAAACCACTGCAAAAAAATCAAGAGTACAATCAAATTTGGGATTTTCTTCCAAGAACCCTAATTTCATAAAACTAACAATTATCACCCAACTATTAAACAAAAAAAATACCAAATTTTCCAATTTAGAACTATTAAGAATCAAATAAATCTAAAAGAAAACTCAGAAAAATACCTGAAACAATCTTCAAAAACTGATAGCGTGTTATGGTGGTATGTGTGTTCTGTATGAACATGCACCATCGTCATTCGCAACCAACCAACGAAACCCCCGTGCCAAAGTTAACGAAACCTAACTTTGTGTGTGTTTTTACAGAGAGAATGAGATGTTTATGAGGTTGTGTCTGTGTTGAGGCGGTAACGAATTCAATGGGGAAGGCGGAGGAAGAAACACGTGGATATAACGTGTTTAGGATAGGAAGACGGGCGGCCAAAAGATCGGCTAGAAAGGTGGGCTAAAAGTCAAGTGGGCTTTAATATCAATATGTTCGGATGAGTATAATACTATTAAAAAAACAATAAAAAATTTTAAGGGAGGTAACCGACATTTGGTTTTAGTATGTTATATGAATCCTTTGATATTTAATATAAAACATAAAAACTAGTTTATATAAAAAATATTTTTGTAAGTTCCACATTAATATCATCAAAATGAGTTCAATATTGATATAAAATACTTAATTTATTTTTCCTATTTATTGCACTATCATGTATTTTATAGATTTTAAAGTACAATTAGTGCAAATATATAGTGTATACATTGGAACACATTTTATTTGGCAAGCATATTTCAATATAATACATTTTTGCACTATTTTAGTGTAAATTTTGGTGTCAAGATGCCCTGTTGCCCTAAATGAGTTAAAATTTCCCATCTTTGCATGAACCAGGATAACTACATGTGTGTTTTACTCAATATGTCATGTTTCTATAAATTTTGCAAGATAAAAAAACCATAACTATGTATAGCTTTTTGTCACTGGAGCAGATATATCGAAAGCAACAAGAAATAAGAGGAACAAAGATGGTATAAAGAATATCAAAGCAGTTATTGGGTATACAAACTTTAAACCCCAATTTCTAAGTTTTCGATAGCCCAAGTATTCTCAAAATTCAACATTAGAAGAACAATTTACATCCATGTATCATGTATGTAAACTTCTCTCATAAAGCTTCTCGTTGGGAACAGAAAATGTATCTACACTTTACCTTTTGTATATTCGAACCGAAACACGATGGTGTGCATATATGGCTTTGTGCTCATGACCTAGACCAGGCTGTTCTTTGTACTCCAACTATTTGGTAGTAAACTCGCATGTGGATGTTATTAAGTACACCGGTTACTTCTGCTATCTAGGTTGTTCATGCTCTTTCTTCTTGATGTTTGTCTTCGGTCGAGCTTTTATTTTCCGTGGTTAAACTGGTGGCTTTTTCCTGTTAAGTAAAAAGTAAAAGATTACCAAAAATGCTAAAACGCCACTTTTGGGAGAAAACATGTCTTCATAACCAATTAATCAACAGGCACTAGAATTAAATTTTCTAACCCTCTTAACGTGGAATCATCCCAAATGGGAAATGTAATACATTTCCCCGTAAACAAGGTATTGCATTTTTTTCGCAAGGGACTAGGTGGCAATTTAGAACCATTTATTTATAAACATTGCTCCTCTGCATGACAATTTATAAGTGGGAGGTCTTTCTAGAAGCAATCTATACCTTTGGGTACTGGTATGACTGTATCAACCTCCCCCGTACATTGCACACCAGTGGGATTTGGTATTGTTGTATTTATCAATATATGTATAAAGAAGATGGGTCGCCATATGGGTCTAAAGTTGCACAAAGCGGTTTTAATGCATAAAAACCTCATAAAGTATCTTACTAAAAAAATAGAATGTTAATATTATAGTACAATTTCTGAAGATCAGATTTGATGGAAATTTACTCATTTTAATGTCCCAACCCACCTATTTTGTCACCTTTGGAGAAAAGTGAATTTAAGAAATTGGTTCAAAGTTCAAAAAACTACCTTTTCAAGATTTTCGTCAGGAAGCTGTTGATCTCTCCTGCCATTATACTGAACCGAATCTTCACCATCTAATTCAGTAATCAAAGTTTTCTCGACTTGATTTGAGCCTAAAGATGATGAATCACCATTAACAGACTTCACAGAATCAGCATGGAGTTCCTGGTCTACTTTCACGCCTCCCACATCTTCAGTTTTCGACAAAATTTCTTTAGCTTTTTCGGCCTTCAGTTTTTTCCTTTTAGCTTCTTCTTCTTTTAATTTCTTAAATCTGACAATACAAAAGATTACAATAAACACGAGTGGCATTTGAACACTATTATTATAAACGGCAATATGGGCAGGGGGTGGGTAAACAAACTGGCTTTAGTAAAAAAAGATCATTTTTAGTATGACCCACCAATGTTTTTTTTCTTTAATTTTCAAATATTACATTAACTCATTAACTAACCTGAATCTTTAAATAAAACCATTTAAATGTTGTGCGCGCTAAAATATATTAGAAAATTTTAAATCTGTTTGATCCGTTAGGTCCATTTGACCTGGTTGATTGGGAAAAGATATGCTACTGACCTTTCACCAGGGCGATACCCTTGAGCATCAGGCTTCTCTATTTTGGGTGGTTCTTTAATTGATGTAGTAGGAAACACAGGTTCCTGAACTTTGGGCAGTTCTTCCTTAAGAACTTCATAGTTAATTTTTTTGGCCAGATTATTCGCACCACCCATCTTTTGAAGCCATATTTGTTGTGCTGAACTTAATATATTATTTGTAAGCCTGCAAGAAATGTAAAATGAATTTTTAATTTTCATAATTAAAACTACAATTATCAAGCATGTTAACCTCAAATAAACTACTTTCAGCTTGGGTAACACATGTGTAATTTTGTTATCTTTTTAAGATTGGAAACTTTATAGTCAGGATCAAGAACTACATGTACAAAACAATTGGTCAAATAGTGGGAGAAAGGCAGTTACTAAAAACTTTGATAATTCAAGATTGACATATGAAGATAAAAGAGAAGAAAACTTAGAAAGAGTAATATACATGGATTGAAAAGTTTCAAGTTTCATGAAGTTGACTTACCAGTAAAGGCTTAACCCAGAAGGCACTGAAAGTGCAAAATAACCAATCATCAATGGGAGTAACTTGGTTATGGTTTGGGAAGTCTTCATATTTGGATCGTTGCTCTGAAAATTTTGGGTAAGAGACATGTAAGAGAAAGAGTGTAATCATCATATCATCCATATGCCATTTTGTAAATCAAATTAACATATAGAATTCCTGTCATCTTTAGTTTTACTCACATAATATACAAGTAAAATATGCTAATAAGCTAACCTGTGGTTGTGATGATTGCATGATCTGCACGGATATGTATTGAGAAACCACAAGGAGCACAGGCAACACAAGATATGCAAATGTATCTGACCATCCAAGGAGGTTGACCATCCTGTAAAGGTTGTTAAAGATATTAAAGGTCAAAAATATCAAAAGGATTCAAACAAATAGTAATGCACTAATGCTTACTACGAAAGGGAAGAGCCAAGATATGCCACTGCCACTTTGTCGAGCAGCAACTGTCGAGGACCCGCAAGGATGGTATCCAGAAGAACCCTTCAGCCAGAAGTCCCTACAGATATCATTAAGAAGATCATTTATATGATATTAAATTAATAATACACATAAAGCAAATACTAACTCCTTTACAAAGTTACCTCGTCTGCAACATTTGAAAGGGCTCTATAAAGACCAATCCAGACAGGTATTGTGGCTAGGGTCGGCAGGCATCCTGTGAAAAGCATCCAATAATCACAATCTTGAATGTTTTGCTAATATGCCTAATGGTGCAAAGTCAATATATGACTATAGCTTGAAGTAGATAATAAAGTAACTGGTACATAACATAAACCATTAGTTTGTACCTGCCAAAGGATTTATTCCCGCTAGTTTGTACAATCTAGCAGTTTCAAGTTGAAGTCGCTCCTGCAAATCCATGAAATTTGTATTAAGAAAAATCAGAATGTCGAATCATTTTATTCCATGGGTTCTAAAAGAAAATATTATGCTGATATTAAGAAATTTATTTGGAGGCAAACCTACTCATTTCAGAATTCAATATATAATGTGGAAACATTTGCTAATTTCTTGTAGAATTTGTGAAAAAGTTTTCTAACAATAATTTCTTTGTGTAAGTAAAGAATTAGCCTTAAAGTCTAGGTCTCTAGCAGTCGTTGACATCACTTATACAAGTCATATTTTGCATCATTTTTGGTCACTGGAATATGGAATACAAAAGAACAGGACAAATTGTCACCTGATCACCAGCATACCGCTCCTGGATAGCCTTTATTTGAGGTTGCAAAGATCGCATTGCCATTGCAGATTCCACCTACATAGTAGGTTAAGATATCAATGCCGCCGTAGGGTTTTTAGTCAAGCACTACTAGACAATTAAAAAAGCAAATTTCTGAGAAACAAACCTGCTTCTTTGACAAAGGAAATGTTGCAGCCTTCACAAGTACCGTGAGGAGTATAATCGCAAAGCCGTATGAATATGGAACATGGAGTGTAGAGAGTCCATCCTTCAAGAACTGAAATAAAAATATAAAGATAAATATTACAAGTGAACATGACGAGAGCTTTCTCCTAATTCCTAAATTACGAATACCATGCTCCAAATTACTGAAATATTTCACGTTGTTTTTTGCAAGTTACAAGTAGTTCCTCTATTTCCAACTAAGCTATAAATTTTCATCATAAATAAACTAAGTAAAAGAAACTCGTATCTTTCCCACTTTTGGCTGGCCAAGATTAGCATTCCACAAATCAGGAGATGACAAAGTCGAATAACCAGTTTTAACAAAACGGACTGCATTCTATATAATAGTGTTTTAATGTACGTATGTAGTTTTATCTTATGATAATCAACTACCCAGAAGCAAGTCTTTAAGAAAATCTGATAAGTTTGTTCATTTAACTAAGGCCAGTTTTATTGCAGCTACTCGGAAACTATATCCAACACTAATCATTCAACCCTAAACAAGCGAATAGTCATCATAATCGTTTTCACTATCTAAAACTATGTTGCATATCCCATATACTAGCATTTTTTTACTTACAATACAAAAAAAAGTGTAAAATCTAGTAACTTTTACTGACATTTACCCTAGAAAAAATAGAACCATGGGCTAAAATGCAAACCTAAAGATACCATGACGCCATAAGGTTAAAGCTAGTAACTTTTTACTATCAAACTACGAAAGAACATTTTTATAATTTACAAATGATGAAGCTAGTATCTTTTTACTGAAATAAACCACAAAACTAATAAAACATGGGACTAAAAAGTTAAAGCGGTAACTTTTTACTTAAAAAACCGGGTAAACAGACGAGTTTTTCCCTATATTCAGATTATCGGGGGAGGGCGAGAGTCTTTAACTCATATGTACGCAGCCTAACCAGGTTTCCGACCCTTCCCCGGTCACCCCAAATAAACCACAAAACTAATAAAACATGGACCTAAAAAGTTAAAGTAGTAAATTTTTACTTAAAAAACCGGGTAAACGGATGAGCTTTTCCCTATTCAGATTACCTGGGAGGGCGAGAGTCTTTAACTCATATGTACATAGCCTAACCATGGTTTCCGACCCTTCCCTGGTCACCCCAAATACACCATAAAACTACTAAAACACGTGCTTAAAATGTTGAAACCTAGTACCTTTTTACTATAATAAAGCTAATAGAACATGGGATAAAAAGGTTAAAGTCAGTAACTTTATTATGTGAATCAAAAACAAATAAAGGGTTAAAAATAACAAACCTTTAAAACAGTTTCCATATAATTAGTAATCCCAGACAACCAATCATTACTCTGTTTATTCCCAGTAACAACACCAGAACCATCATTACCATTAGCCACAACAGCATCAGCAATAGTATACATAAGCCCCTCAGCTCTATCAAACAAATCCTTTATATTCTCCGGGTCAGGAAACTGGACCTGACCCGGCCCGAATCTCACAACCAAGGGTTTATGGTCATGATGTTTGGTAAAGGTGCTAAAGTGGGTTGTTCTGAGAAATGGGTTTTTGTTATGGGTGGGGTCCACTGCTGGGAAAGGTGAAAGAACTGTTTTTGACCCGAATGAAATTGAATTCATTTTTTTTTATATGGGTTTTGTGGATTAGGGTTTATGCAAGATTCTTGATTGATTTAAAGACTTGAAGTTAATTGATGAGTTGGGAAGATAATGATGATGATGAATATGAAGATGAAGGAATGAAATTGAAAATGAAGGGAGTTAATAATAAGTGGAAGAAAAGGAAATGTTGTTGTTCATGTGCAAGTCAAAACTTAACTTCCCCTGTGTTGTCACTTAACCAAAACAAGCAAAGAAAAGAAAATCAAGTGAAAAAAAAGTAGTTGTTTATGAAGGGCAGTAGCTGTAAATTATAAGCTCTAAACTACTAGGCTATTAATATGAGCTGCTAAGTTTTTTTTTTTTTCAATAAAACTTTTTGATAAATTAGTAGTTAACTGTAATTATAATATATAAAAGAGTAAACTACACCGTCATTCCACAGATACGCCGACCATCAAGTTTAAATCCCTTAACCAAAAAAATTGCATCGTTGGTCCTTAACTCCGAATCGTTAGTCATCGTTGGTCCTCACACTAACTGGATGGACTAACGGCGTTAAGTCAACCCACTCAAGGGTATAATAGTCTTTTAGTCATTTTTTTGTCTTTATCTCCCTTAACCACAAACAAAATTTATCTTTCTTCCTCCATCTCTTCTATCTTTTCCTGGTTCTTTCTTCTTCCTCATTTTCATCCACACAACCATAGTCATCATTATTCATCAACAAAAAATCATTATTCATCACCACAATCATCACATTCTTGCCCCAACATCTTTAAAAAATCAATACAACATTAAATCTTCATAATTTCAAGATCCAATATTCACGGTGTCCACCATGAAAAAAAATCTTAATCAAAATCAAAGTCGAAACCCACGAATCCACCATAAAAAAAGTTTATAAATAAATTTTAAACAAAAATTATAAAGTATCATATGCTCATAAAGAAATTTTAAACACCTCTAACTCGAGAAGTCGATAATTCCTGTGGAGTCCGAGTATCCAACACTCTAATCGAGACCACCATTATCGAAATTTCTATCCTGTTTCCACGAAATTCTTGAAGCCAACCAAATCTTTCAAACAATTGAGATTACCGAGGGTTTGTCATATGATGTAGCTACCTAAATACAATGTTGAGATCCAATGCCATTGTCCATTATTATATCCGAATAACTCCCCGCTTCTTCCGGTTGCTTTCTTAGATTATTGATCGGTGAGGTGTTATTGGAAACATCAAGGTGATCGTGTTTTTTTTTGTGATGACGAGTAGGGGCGGGGCGGAGGTGGAGGTGGTGGCGGGGATAGTGGGTCAGGCGGAGGTGGAGGTGGTGGTGGGGGCTTTGGGTTTGGGTGTGGGTTGGGAGCATTTTCAATTAAAGTTCATTACCTTGTATAAGTGAATTCAAACTAGTTGATGAGTAACTAGTTGATGCTCATTAATAATAATGAAGATAAAACTAGTTTTAAGTGTTGGATTTTTCTAGAAAGAAGTAGAAAGGTATGAGAGAAGCGAGAAAAGAAAAAGAAGATTGAATAAGATGGGTTTTAAATGGTAGTGGTAAGTAGTAGATCTAAAAGGATCGATATACCTCACATGGGTATCACGTGTTTACACTTAACGGCGCTAGCCGTAGTCGTTAGAAGGAGGGACCAACGCGAGTAACGATTCGGAGTTAAGGACCAACGTGCAATTTTTTTGGTCAAGGGACGATACTTGATGGTCAACGATACCATAAGGACGAACGGTGTAGTTTACTCTATATAAAATGACATAAAAAGACGTATTTATAATTGTAAACAAATATAAACCATAAAAATAATACACTCAATACATTAATAATAATCTTAGTGCATTAAGACAACATGCTTGTAATAGTTATTGATGGCGTGCATTTCATATTGATGTAGCAATATCATTACAGATTCGTTTCATCTCATTAAATGTTCTTTGAGAGACATTTTCAGTGTTCGTTTTGTGGCCACGAACATCGTGAAATTCATCACATGATATGTAATTTGGATTCTGCTAGATAGTAGAAAATATCATATCATCTTCATAACTATTATGAATGTAGTTATGCAAAGCAAATGCGGCCATAATGACATCAATTTGAATATGCACACTAAACTCGGTCATTCTATCAAGTATTTTCACCGTCTTTTTAAAATTCCAAACGATCTGACAGTATATATCACTATGATTAATCACATCCAATAACAAATCTTTAAATTGTAGTTCTAATATAGTTTGACATCTTATTTAATTTTATAAAATTATTATTATTTATTTTATTTTTTTATTTTTTTATTATAAACGTCTCTTTATTAAAAATTCATAAGATTTACAAGAAATTAGTGGGGAACCGAGAGACTATCTGGGCCCTCACTCCTCTAGCTACAACAAAGCTAATCCTACTAAAAATATGAGCAGCAACACGCGTCTCAATGTCTTGAGTCATAGAAAACCTTTGGATCCGCTTCAATAAGGTCACCGCATCCTTCTCGAATTCCCCAAAAGAAGAGAATGAAAAGGGGAGAAACCCATATCCTATAACCGCGCACTTAGTCTCATACTTGACGCGTTTACGTTGTGCTGCCTCAATCACCGCACGACCAGGCACAAAACAACCATACCAATTTGTGTTAAGGGCGATGATCCTGTCAAGTCGACACATACATCAAGTCCTCCGTCCCATGAGTAGAGTAACATATAAGCTGGACGTAAGGGTTTGTCCCTTTCACCACTAAGCCCAATATCAACTTCTTTACGAGCCGAAATCCTAGACCGTGAACAGATGTCAACAAGAGTATCACGCACCATATTATGCCGATGTTTAATATAAATAATACCAACACACGACACAACATGGTCCCCATAAATATCCCTAGTAAAGACCCTAGAATAAGCTGAACACGACATCTGAACATAAAATAAGGGAACACCTAGCCGATAACATAACACGCACCGGTAGGTCCTATGTAACACCCCCGAAATCTTAATGACAGCGGAAGACTAATCAGAGTGTTACTCGAATGGAGATCATAGTCAACAATTATAGAAAAAGACTCGAAAGAGGCGTTTTATTAAAATTAGTTATCATTAATCGAAAACTCATAGTTGTTACAAAACTTTGTAAATGGTTCAAGCGTTTTCCCAAAATAAAGATCGTGAGTTTGAAAGAAATGACAACTTTATGTTTACACCACAAGAAAAGCCTTGACATGCCCCACTCCGTGCCTTGGTCATTATCTTCACTGATTACCTGAGATAACATGCTTAAAAAGGTCAACAAAAATGTTGAGTGAAGTTCATAGGTTTAAATAACAATTGAACACAAAAATATGAGCATGATCATTGTAAACTAACAATATCATAAAGAAAATCACATATTATTATGCGCTAAGCTCATGTAACCAAGACTCAAATGCATACACCGAATTACTGGTGTACGTAAGTTTTGCCCCAAAGGAGGTAATAGCCAATTACCTAATGCAATTCAAATATGGTGCGCCCGATTATTTCTCTATAACCAAGACGGGGTCGTTACTCCCCATAATACTATTCACGATATCTGCGTTCACTCGCGGTGACTAATGGTTCAAGATACAGGGGACTTATGGCTACATACTAAGGCAGTACCAATAATCAAGAAGTGAACATTTATGAAAAACCTTGTGTTCTAGTTTAGAGCATGTATCTCCCTCGTGGGGTTTGCAAATAAAAGTAAAAGCGAGGCTATGAACTCACCTTGATGATAATGAACAAGCACAAACAGATCAAGCACAATGTAGCGGAGGTTCCAAACCAAAACCTAAAAATGATGAGATGGCGAGTCTCATATATGATAAATATTTTGGTTCGCGACCAAAATAGTAGAGCATTGAATATTCTTATTCAATATATCATTGAATTGTCCAATTCAAGAGTGTGCGTGCGTGCTTAGCGTTTTAAATTAATTTTACTTGCTACATTGCCTTAGTTAATGATCCTCACTTACGCATAAGTAAAATGTTCCCCCGTTGTGATCTCGTAAAAATGATAGTGTTGTTGAGTATTTTAGCTTGTTTAGATCCCACGTGCGTTTTATCGGATTATATATATATATAATTATAATCTTATAATATATATATATATATATATATATATATATATATATATATATATATATATATATATATATATATATATATATATATGTAATATATTTAGCGATATCCGATAATAAAATACTTTGAGAACTTTTATATGATCAAAATACTCGTTTTTACGAAGTTACGATGATTTTATAAGTTTTTCTAAACTTTTCCCGAATTTACACTTTTTACCCTCAAGTTTCAAAGTATACAAGTTTAGTCCCTCAAGTTTAAGCAATTTAAACTTTCTACCCGAAACTATTTTATATCAAAACTTTTCGGAATGTGGCAGTTTTAACCCCTTATCGAAACTGTTTTTCAAAAATACCCCCAAGGTTACACTTATACGCTTTTTACCTTAAAGTTTCCACTTTTACACTTTCCACCCAAAAGTATTATTTCAACTAGTTTCGACACTTTACATAAATGGTCCTTGTAGTTTTCATTCGTGTACATGCAAACGTATCTTTACCCCTTATACTTTCAAATAGCGCACGTTTTGTCCCTCAACCTTTCATGAACGCTCTATATACGTTTAGATCAACCCTTACACTTTTAAAAAGTTACGGTTTTAACCTATAGTTTACACGATTTGCAAATTAGGTCCGAAATACATTTTTAATATACGAAAACTTTACAAAATGTTTAAAAGCTTATTCCAAGCTTATTTTTAGTGCTTATTAGCTTATTTCCATCTTATTGGGCCGGGTAAAGAGTTGTTTGGACTCAGTTTGGGCTTATTGGGCTCGACTATTGGGCTTTAGGCCCGTATGGTTTTGCGTTGGTTTATTAATGTGTACGAGAGGTTCTAAGGTTTTGCAACTTGTTTCGACATGAATTACAAGTTCTAACATGCAACTAGTGTGTGGAAAACTAGAAGGGGGGGGGGGTTGAATAGTTTTGCCAATTAAAAACTTTTTTTTAATATATTTAGATCGACTTATGTCAATCTATTTGGATGTGTGTTGGATGTTGATAAACAAACATATAGAAGTATAAATATGTAATGAAAAGATAAGAGTAAGAAGCACAAAACCACAACGCGAGTATTTATAGTGGTTCGGCTACAAGGACACCTTCCTTGCCATACTCCACTCCCCGAGTCACCTACTCGAGAGTTCGTAATCACTACACAGCATCGACTCCTTATGGTGGAGAAACCTTCACAACCTTGCCTACTCTTTTTCCTGTACTAGGCTAACCACCGGGTTCTTTCACACCAAGGTGAACCACACCTACCACAACGTCGCCTACCCTTTATACGGTACTAGGCTAAGTACCGAGTTTCATTATAATGGAGGAACTACTACCCAACACTACACCAATGACTAATCCCAAAGGAGATCAACTCCTTATTACAACATCATCAAGGATATCAATATCCTTGGATCCAGTACTAATCTATCTTGTACATCGAAACATACCATATCGAATGTACATCTTAGGCACCTTTCACTAATGCCTTTAACTAGATCTTCAAGACACCCTTCACTAATGTCTTGTGACTTGACTTCTAGACACCCTTTGCTAATGCCTACAATACGGACGATCGACACCCTTCACTAATGTCTTCGTCTTGACACTTGAGACATCTTTCACTAATGTCTTCAACACTACAATTCTTAGTAGAAAGAAAAGAACCATCAACAAGAGGACTTCAGTAGTCTTGATGATGAGGAAGCATGGCAACTCATGGACTTGAGCTTGCTTGACTTCAAAGGTGGTGATCTCGCCTTTAAGAGGAACCTAGAGAATCACACGAAACAAAACTACAAACATAGATCACTTGGATCCGGGTTAGAGAGTTTTAACTCAAAGGAAAGTATGTTAGAAAGGGTAAGAAACAATGAAGAAATGACTCACTATTTATAGAGAGAAAATGCCTCATCGCTCCGGATCCCACGGATCCTCCCACGAGGATCCGTCTAGTGTAAAACTAGGGATCCGTGGGACGCTCCTCTTTGACCATGGGTATTTTGGTTATGGGTTGATCCATGGGTCTTTTATTAGATACAATGTATCTTATGAGTGCAATGCACCTAGTCAAATGGGTATGTGTCACAATTCTCAATTTCCGTCATTTTTCAAATTTTACTATTCATTCTCGGAGAAAAATTTATATTTCATTAACGTATATATTTTTTCTTATTAAATGAACGCTATCGTACGATCTTTTATTTTGAACAATTGATCCGACACTTCCCAAAACTTATCCTGATATATTTTTATACTCAATTTAAGACCATAAAAATTATATTATTAGTTTACCCGGTGTTTTAAATTTATTGTGTATATAAATTGTTATATATAAATAATTACGAAGGTTTTCGTAAATTCTACACGACAATTATTATTTCACTCAATTCTTGCGAGAAATATATTTGTATAATTTTTATGACTTCAATATATTTTATTTTGATCCGTTAAAATTTATTTTTAGCTAACGCTACCCTAAAAGCTCAAATATGTACACAAGTTACCAAGTATCCTTAAAATAACTACACATTTACTTATACCCACAAATATTTAGCTACGACAACTACTTAGTCTTTTTTTTTGTTATGGATGTCGACCCATATGGGGTGACTCACACCATTTGATATCAAAATATCTAACTTACACTAGACATATATTCATTTTATACTTACAATCTACACATAGTTATCTAGATACAAAGGTGTAAAAAAATTTGTTCTCTCTTCTTCTTCTCCCCTAAGAACCGGCCACCTTGAAAGACCAAGAAGGAATCCACAAAATTTTTTCAAGTCAAGTTCATATCAATCTAGTTACACTCTTAAGTAAGGTTTTGAAATAAAAACCTAGGGTGTTAGGATTAACCTTGTTCATTTAACCTCATCAAGTTACTAGTAAGCTTTTCATGTTCATATTCATCTTTCATATTCATATTATGTTCATTTCATCATATTTGAGAAAAACATGCAAGTCATATTGATGTCTATACCACTTTTTATTGTTTTTAAGTGCTATAAATATATATTCATCATCCTATAATTACTCCTTGAAACATATCACTTTTGGTGATGTCTAGGAACCCATGACACCCTAAGAAGGTGTATGGTAGGATTAGAATAGCTTCGGAGTTGTTTTGAATTGGTTAGAATAGGTTTTGTGCGAGAGAAAACTCATTTCGACAACTTTATTTAGAGGTCGATCATATTTTCGAATTCTGGAATTTCGACAAGAGGTAAAAATTTTGGGCTAGATATTTGGAAAATATACTTTAAAACGAAACGTGGTCGCTGAACGGGTTATAACGGAGTTGTAACGAAGAAGATATGAATTTTCAAGTTTGACTAAACTATAAAAATCGAAAATTCAAGATATTACTTCCACTTTTACGAGTCAAAACGGACAAGAATGTTTGTAAAGTAGTCAAAATATTTGGAGAACTAAATTTAGAGAACTAATTTGGAGAACAAAATTTGGAGAACTTAATTTGGAGAACTAAATTTAGAGAACTAAATTTGGAGAACTAAATTGGAGTACTTTTTCTTATAAAAATGATGTTTTCTAGTAAAAGTAAGTTCGCCTAGCCTATTTTCCAAAATGTCCAACCGTTCGTCAAACGGAGTTGTAACGAGTAAAATACGGTCACTCAAACTTTGCCGAAAACCACCCTTAAACAATATTTTGGACACAAGTACCATACTTCACCTATGTTTTTCTCCATGATCGAGACCTCTACGATAAAAACTTAAATGCTAAAACTTTGAGATAATGATACAAGCTTTCCAAAACCGTTGAGTTTGTTTCCTAACACTCAATGTGCATCATTTTACGACTAGCTTTTCAAGGCCGTTTAGTCACTTTCATAAGTTGTCAAATTATATTATTTTGCGACGAAAAACTATAATTTCTTAATAAATCACTAAATAATTATCGAGGATATCATTTCACGTAAATCTCGGTAAAGTATTTTGTAACTTGACAAGAGGTCATAAACATATATTTCGACGATAAACATTATTTTCAAATGTACAAGTGGTATGGATATCATATGAGTTTGCATGCACGACATTGTTTCATGACTTATATTAGATCATATCATTCATAATAGGTCGCGATTAGAGAGTTGCGTCTCATTTATGTGCATCCACTTTGTCATCATAACTATTGCAACAGGTGAGTTTGTAGCCCCACTTTTACTCGTTTAATTGTTTTATAAACTCTTTGGGGGAGATACATGCTCAACTACTTGCTTTTACTTTACACTTATATGGACTTAAATATCTTTTGTTTCACTCTATGTGCGCGTACGTAGATTATGCCCGAACTAAATTGATCACTAAGTTATGAACGCTATTATTTGAATCACTTTCTTTGATTTCGAACCCTTCGACATGTATATCTGAGCTCTTTTAAATTGATTTGGACCCATTATCATATAAGTGAACACTTTGGACTTGATATGAACCTTTTGACATATAGTTAAACTCTTTTAACTTGTAAAGGACCCTTTTGATATATTTTGAACTTGATTGACATAATATTAAACCCTTTGACTATTTTGAACCTTTTGATATGTTTTGAGCTTTTTGACTGTTTTGAACTTTTGAACTCGACTTAAACTCTTGAACTTAATTACGAACTTTTGAATGGAACATTTGAACTTAATTACAAACTTTTGAACGGAACCCTTGAACTTAAATACAAACTTATGACTTGTTTGAGCTTATTGAACCATACGTGTTATGACCTTGACCTAAAGTCTCCCATGTTCGGAGCATCACTATAAAGTCTCCCATGTTCGGAGCATCACTATAAAGTCTCCCATGTTCGGAGCATCACTATAAAGTCTCCCTTGTTCGAGAAACTTAAAGCCTCCCGGTCCGGAGCGGAATGTCTCCTATGGAACGGAGCATTTTCAATCTAAGTCTCCCTGCTCGAGCAAAGGCAAATTCTCCCATGTTCGGAGTGTTCTTAATTGTATATAATAGTTGTATGATGTAACGTTCAGACATTCGCATTGTTAGTCTCCTATTAGTAGGTAGTATGGATAGCGCTATTAGAGGTCGGCCAACCTCTCGTCCACTATGTTACGGGACGCATATTATTTATTCTAGGGGCTTTGCCTAGCATACATTATTATATACATGGTGCTATATTGTGAACTATTATGACATCGTACACTTGACTATTAGACATATTACTTTTGGCAGTGGGTTGTGAACACACAGGTTGCAAGTTTTGTATGGGCGGAACTTGGAACTGAGTGGATTTACAACGCTTTTGCTTTGAGAACTCATTTGACCACGTGTGCTTGAACATAAATTAGACATATTTTGGCAATGGGTTGTGAACACACAGGTTGCAAGTTTTGTATGGGCGGAACTTGGAACTGAGTGGATTTACAATGCCTTTGCTTTGTGGACTATTCTAAATGACCAAAAACTTTGCCTTTGTTGCATGAACGCACTTTAAAAGCTTTACTTGTTAACCAAACTCTATGAACTCACTCAACCATTGTGTTGACACTTTTAGCATGTTTTATCTCAGGTATCTAAGGCATTCACTTCATGGCATGCATGTGGGCTTATCATAGAGTCGCGGTGTCGATGCGTCTCATCTATATTTTATGCACTTAACCATCGTTTGATTGTAACAAACTTGTTTTGGTACCTTGGAAATCTTTTGGGACCTATGTTTTGTAAACTCTAATTATTTTACTGAATCAAACGATATTTTCAAAACGACACTTTAGGTCTTTCGATATAACTGTAACTTTGATGCTATGACAGTCCTCCCCAAGGTATTCCATTCCGCTGTAAAACAGGTAATTTGGGGGTGCGACAGCATGGGTCAATACCATGGGTTATGGATATTATCCATATATGATATAAGCATGATGTCATGCAATGGGTTATGGGTCAAGCTCCATGGATATGGGTCATGGACTTTGGGTTGTACCCAACTACATTCAATGTATTTGGTCAATGGTTATGATACTTAAGTTTCTACCCATTTATATTACCCAATATACTACATACTAGTTATGTGTATATTTTACCCAAATATGTAAACACTAGTTGTTGTACATATGTAATACTAAATCATAAAATCACTTATACTTGTTTTAGTGTTTTATGTGAAAGCGTAAGTGTGTTATAAAACTATTGGCTCAAACCATTTACGTATTTTATTTGTTTCGTTAATATAATTTTACGTTTGTTATCAACAAAACATTAGAAGATCGTAAAGTATAAATAAACGTTTTTACGGCTTATTTGTATTAACATAGTGAGTGAACAAGTGTCGTGGCTTCTTATTTCGAGTTAACATGAATATAACTTAGTGTAAAAGGTGCGTTTGAAGTTTTAATGTGTGATATCTTAAATCCTAGCGTGACATAATTAAAAGGAATTGACAAGAGTTTTAGAAGAGACTTACAATCACTCGAATGTGAGTGGAGAGGGTTTGCGAGCAACATATAGGACTTGAGAACTCCCGTGTTCTCCTTATAATTTGTTCGACTAACCCAATACGATTTACCAAACCCTTAGCGTTATATTTCCCTTATTGTTTCCTTCGAACAAAGCTTCCACAGTGGACGATTTTTGCTAGTGAGTGAGAGTGAATTTTTGAGAGTTGAATGTGGAATGTATTTGTGAGTTTGTGTCAAGTCTTGAGGTAGGATTTTAAAGGAAAGATGAGCATGGTATTTTCATTAGTTTACTCCTAGGTTATCTAAGTTCTAAGTCAATAGGTCATGTGTTTCTTTGGTTTTGGGCATGCAAGAGTGGCAACCGAAATATGGGGCACTAGTTCTTTGCTTAGTCGACTCAAAGGGACACAAAAACCATTGGGTAAGGAAGTCAACTTGGTCAAAGAGGATTAGAGTAGTATTTTGTTAGGACTTAGGGTGTTATTATATTGGTTTTAGGGTGGCCTAAGGTAAGGTTTTGTCTCTTCTTTTTGCACCTATACACACAACACTTAGAATCCAAGAAATGAGTTCTTAGTTTTTGTTTTGGTTTGTTTGTGACTATGTCTAGTCGACTGCCAAGGGATGTGGTATCGAGTTTCATGACTTAATTTCCAAACTTAGTTACAATTCTAACATGGCATAAGGACTTGGTGTGTAACCGGTTTGGCTTTGGTCGTTCGATTTTGTTATCGAAAGGAGTTCTCCCAAGTTTGTCACTTCATTGAAGTGTTATACCATTTATCAAAGACTCGTGGGCTCGAGTTCTACTAGACGACCCAAATGGAAGAAACATGTATTCGGTTGGGCTTGGGTGAACGAGGCCCAAAAGAATTTGTAGGGGTGAGTTGAGCTCAAATTTAACGCGAGGCCCAAAGGTATCATGTATACGAGTTGGGCTTGACGGGTATACGAGGCCCAATAAGTGTTAGGTGGTGAGTCGGGTCCAAGTCGATATTTATATATTTTTATTTTTATTTATTTCGTATTTTTATAAATTTTTACATATATATCATGTATTTTAAGATTATCGGGATCGTAGGGAATTTCATTCTGATCACAACGACATATTTATGAACGCTCAAGCTGCGTTGATCATGCATATGCCAAATGATATGCAAATGTGAAGTTTAGAAAATTTCATGATGATATAAATTGTGCCTAATTTCTGATTAAGGTCTTAAGTACAATGAAATTTTCCGGGAGCTTACATCCTAGCATTCATAGTCTGTCCCACTGGGCAATGCTTAATGCATATTAAATAATATGTTGTTTTCATATTTAAAGTAGTTATATATTTAATGAACAATAAATGAACATAAAAATTAACTTAAATATATATCATTTTAATTGGGTCCTACTAAATAAACCCAAGATCCACTAAAAAAACACTTTGTAAAATTAAATTAACAAGTCAAAGTAAAGTGAATGGAAATATAAAAAGTATATTATTAGCAGTTAATACTTAGTAGTTAAGTTAAAGAAAAAGTTAATAATTAATTATCATTTCTTTGAGCTCATTTATTGCTCGTATGTGTTGTAGCGAAGAGAATGGAATGCATTTTTCTTTCATATGGATTAACCAAATTTTGTTTAATATAATTTTGAAAGGTAAAAAACTATATACACTCTGAGCAAACCACACGCATCTATAGAGATAACAACTTAGAAAACATTTACTCGACAACGAATCTTTAAAGATGAATTATATATTGGTAGTGCTCACGTCAAATCAATAACTATACGGCAAAAATACATGAGCACATATACATTTAAAGAACGTTTTATTTAATGTAATTAATAAATACATGAGTAAATTGCAAAAATCGTCCTCGTGGTTTAGCCAAATTGCAGGTTTCGTCCGTACTGTTCATTAAGTGCAAAAACAGTCCGTTGATTGCCTTTGTTTGGCGCTTTGGTCCTTTGACTTAATCGCCGTTAAATGGACTCCGTTAGTAGTTACACTTTAGCCCTTTTGACTAACCACCATTGCGGCACATCCTTCAAACCACAAGGACGATTTTGCAATTTTTTTTAAAAAAAAAAAAAAATTTTTTTTTTTTTTTTTTTTCAAAAGTGTTTTTATATAAAATGTTTTATATTAAAACGCTTTATAAAAAGTTTTTATATAAAACGTTTTATATAAAGTTTTTTATATAAAACAACATTTGTATATAAGAACGTTTCATATAAAAAAAAATTTGTATATAAGAACGTTTCATATAAAACAACATTTTTATATAAAAACTTTTTTATATAAAAAACATTTTCGAAAAAAAAGTTACTTGACGATAAAAATTATTCAAAAAAAATTGAACAAAAACGGATAAAAACGTAATTTTTTCCCGTTTTTATCCATTTTGTTCATTTTTGTCCGTTTTCATCCGATTTTATCTGTTTTCATCCATTTTTGTTTGTTTTATATAAATTGTTTTATATATAAAAATATTTTATATAAAAACGTTTTATAAAAAAGTTTTTATATAAAAATGTTTTATATAAAAACGTTTTATAAAAACTTTTTTAATTTTTTATATAAAAACATTATTATATAGAAAAGCTTTATATAAAAACTTTTTATATAAAAACGTTTTATATAAAAACTTTTTATAAACGTTTTTATATAAAACATTTTTATATAAAACATTTCCAAAAAATATTCAAAAAAAAAAAAAAACGAAGGATCTTTTTTTTTTTTTTTAAATCGAAAAAAATTGCAAAATCGTCCTTGTGGTTTGAAGGATGGGTGCCGCAACGGTGGTTAGTCAAAAGGGCTAAAGTGTAACTACTAACGGAGTCCATTTAACGCAGTTAAGTCAAAGGACCAAAGCGACAACAAAGGCAACAACGGACTGTTTTGCACTTAATGAATATTACGGACGAAATCTGCAATTGGCTAAACCACGAGGACGATTTTTGCAATTTACTCTAAATACATTTAGAGAACGTTTTATTCAAAACCAAAGAACCTCTCGGGATTGAAAAAGTAAGTGAAAATTACTTAATAAAAGTTAGTAATATTTAATTATAAATTTTATCTTTATATATTTATTACGTTATATATATATATTTGGGTAAGTGAAAAAATAAAAAATGAATATCGGTAATGATTGGATAATCATATGAAAACATTAATGGAAAAGTAAAACAATAATAATTAGTATATTAATTAAGTTGTTGTTAATGATTAGTCAAAATATACTTAATGATTATACTATTATTAGTGTCCATTTAGTGAAAATAATGTGTCTATTTAGCAAGTCTTTTTTTATTTTGTCTAGAGGGAAGATGATGATGATGATGACTGATTTGTGATGACTTTGTTGGGATAATAACTTTGTTTAGTTAAATGAAACCTGATGATTCATTCCTAATAGGGATTTGCTAAACAATGCTCACTGGACTAGGGGTGATCACGGTCTAAAAACTGGACCGGACCGGCCAAGACCGGACCGGACCGAGACCGATTTTGGCAAAAATTTTAGACCGAGACCGGACCGAATGTGGTCGGTCCGAGTCGGTCCGGTAGGTCCTTCGGTCGGTCCGGTCCAACAAGGCCAAATTAGCCCAAATTAGTCGGTTTGTGGTCCGGATCGGACCGGACCGAGGACCGAATTAGCCCAAAAGCCGAGACCGAGGACCAGACCGAATGTGGTCGGTCCGGTCCTGTCCGGTCCAGTCCGGTCTCGGTCGGTCCGGTCCGTTCTGGTAATTTGCTCAGCCCTACACCGGACAATACTTAATGTATGTTAAATAATCACAAATTAATTATCATCATCATCTTCCCTCTAGACAAAATTAAAAATGACATATATTTAAGTTAATTTTTATGTTTATTTATTGTGCATTAATACATAACTACTTTAAATATAAAAATAACAGATTATTTAATATGCATTAAGCATTGCCTAGTGGGCATTGTTTAGCAAATCCCAAATATGAATGAATCATTAAGTTTCATTTAACTAGACAAAGTTATTATCCCAACAAAGTCATCACAAATCAGTCATCATCATCATCTTCCCTCTAGACAAAAAAAAATCCGACAAAGTCATTATGCTAATAAAACTTCAATTCCACTACCTACCTACGTACTCCATCTTTCACTTATTTTTTATGTTCTTTTGTCAATGGAAACAAGAGAATCAATCAAGTCCGAAATTAAATTAATCGACTTTTCCATTATGTAAATCTCTCTTAACAAAACCCATATCATAAAACACAGATGCTTAGATCGACCTCAGATATGATAGATTCGACAGCGCCGGTGGCCCAAAGTTTGATTATGGTGTAGATTTTGAGGTGGCCAGAATTCCCAGATCTGGTCTAATATGGTTTTTATTCACTGGAATTTGGAGATGAATCGGTGGTGTCTGCTTTAATGGAATAAGAGATATAATAACATTGCTTTGTAGATGATAGTTTCTATGTTTTATCGGGTAAAAAACGAATCAAAACTGGGTCTAAACTACCTATGTGGAAAACTGGAAACTCCATGTAGATAAAAAAGAGAGTTAAAGTACATTTTTTGTCCTTGTGGTTTACCGGGTATAACGATTTTGGTCCAATAGTTTCAAAAGTAACAGACCATGTCCTGAATCCGACGACCCGTAACACTTTTGGTTCATTTTTCGTTTACTGTTAGCTTGACTAGTCAAAAAAATATGAAATTACTAAAAAACCCTCAGATGATGATGCACAATGACTAAAATGCCCTTTCCTTTATTATTATTATTATTATTATTTTTATTATTATCAACATAACTTTATTAGAAATTAATAAGATTTACAAGAAATTAGTGGGAAGCCGAGATACGATTTGGGCCCCCACTCCTCTAGCTATAGCAAAACAAATCCTACTAAAAATATGTGTAGCAATACAAAAACCGTTATTTACACACAAAAACACAAACATAAGTGCAGCCACAAGCATTTTCCAAATTGTAGCAAGAATATACACAAAATATACACAACCAAAAACCAAGATCCATAGCCAAAAACCAAAACACACTCTTCCATATTTTTCTCAGATCTTAAGAAACAGCAAATTACAAAACACATACCTAAATCAAAAACCCACTTTTATTTAAAGGCTAACAAAAAAACCCACCATAATTTTCACACAAACCAACTTATCCAAACCCAACAAATAACAATCTGTTACACTCAAACATACCTGCTTAATCATGTAACACCCCCAAAATTTGGTACAACGGAAGACTTAATCAAGCTTTCGGGGTGCTACTGGATTGGTACACAACACAAGTATAGGAAAACAAGATAATCATAAATCATTCACAACCAATCCCATAGTTAATTATCTGGTTACATTTATTCCAAAATATTCAAAAGTAAGGCCCAAAAGAGATCATAAAATAGGTCCACAAATTATTATCAGAGTCTAAAGTGATCCTCCAACCATGCTTCCTCTGCCAAGCCTCCAAGGAACAAGTAATCCAAACATCAGCTTAATTACTTGAGAAAACATGCTAAAAAGGTCAGCTAACGCTGGTGAGTTCATAGGTTTAATTATAAATTCAATGGTGGACCTGATAGAGTTTACTTGCTATGTGAGACTAAGATATATATACAATAAACATTCCAATCACATTCCATCAACAATCAAGATCTCAGCAGGGCCCCAAGCGACTCTAGCCAGGTATCACAGTTATAACAAAGATGACCTCAATGATGTCCTGGACTAGATCGGAGTAGACATCTATTCTTAGCTAGGTCAAATAGTTATAGCAAGGGATTTCTACCCTAGACTAAGTCAATATCTACCACATATCTATCCTACTAGTCAACACATAAGCAAATCAAAAGAGTAAAAGCAGCTCCAAGAAAAGAGTATCATGCTTTCTCACCCCAATTTAGTTAAAACATAGATAAAAATGGGGCTATGAAACTCACCTCGATCAAGCAAAGCACAAATAATCACTAGCAAAGCAAATAAACATCTAACACGGCTCAAAAACTACTGACTCGGCACAACCTATTAATATAAACCAATTCTTAATACATTTTCCAATTCCAATATTCTCTATCCCCGAGTATATTCCAATTCTTATTTCCAAAAGCATCTCGTTTCTCTATTTAGTTACAAGCGTTTGGTATCATCGTGTGAGGTATCGACTCGACAAGACTCCATGAATGCATTATATTTCTAACAATGCGACTCACAACGACACAATACAACTTCTAAGCGAAAAGCTTTGTAGTTTAATAAGTTTCGAAATAAATCGTTAGATCTTATCGAATTCCTCAACTCGATAAACTCAACCATTTATTTATTTCACTTATTATTCCTAAAAACTAGTCACAACCTAACGAGTTATAAGGATAATTCGTTCGTACACTTAATTCCTAACAATACATTATCCTCTTTTGATGTCATTACTTCAAAACAACAAATAGTTGCATCACCCATTAAACCACCAGTTAAAAACTTTTGCCACCACCAGTTACACCAAGAAACATAAACAATTCAACAACACAACTAAGTTTTGACAAAAACCCAAACAAAAATTCAAAAGCACTTCAAAAGCAAACATATACATTAAATCACAAAATTCAAAAAGAAAACACACTCAAATGTCAAAACCAAACAAAAACAAAAATACTTTCACATTCATCACCAACCAAAATAAAAATATTTTTTCTTCAAACACCCACCTTCATCATAAAAAACCACCACCAACCCCCTCCCTACTTGTTGGAATCACTCCTAAACTATATTTCAAGTGTTAGTAATCAATATGTAATAGGTTGCTTAATTAGGCTTTTATGTTTGTATTAATGGCAAGGCTTATGTAGAAAGCCCATAAGCCTTGACCCAAGTCCAATAAGGAAGAAAGGGAACTTGTAGTGTTGCCCTAGTCCCTTCCCCTATAAATACCTTTGTAAACCTTCATTTGAAGGTTGGTTGTTCACTTAATACATTTTCCTACGCCTAACCTTTGCCTATCATTATATCGTGTGTGTTAAGTGTTCATCCGATCACTTATTTCTCTATTTCTTACATATTGATGCTTGTGTTACATTATGGTGACCTAACAGTGGTATCAATCGCCATCTAGTTGGGTGAAACACTTTTGTTTTTGAAGTTTTATCTCATACGCGTGGGTTTTTGGATATAACTTTTCATACGCTTAAAAGCTCTAATTTTTACACTTAAAAACTCAAGATTCTTGTGGTTCAAGGTTTATTTAGTGTTAAAGTTCCAGTTTTTAGCAAAAAGTTTCAAACTTTACGTGTGTAGATTAGATTTTGAGCTTGATTTTGTTTGTGTACTAATTTCTACGCGTAAGGGTGTTCTTGTTTTTAAATCATCAAGTTTCAAACTTTATTGTTATTTTGGTGATATTGAAGCCATTTGGGATCGGTGCAAAACCTAAGTTTGGTCAAGTTATCATCACAAACTCTAAGCTAGCCACTTGATGAATGATCCTCAACAACAACAACAACAACGTATTAGAAACTCTCCACAAAATTGCAACATTTCAACAACAATTTCAACATGATCCGTGCAATCAAGATCAAGCTAGAGGAATATAGTAAGGATTCAAATACAATGAAGGTCGTTAAGTCGTTAAGTCCCGGAGGATGAATTGGTGTTAAACAACTTCAGATGATAGAATGATCACTAAGGATAGTGATCGAAGGGTTTTGATAGATAATTACCTAAAGAAAAGATCTATAAATTAAAGCGACTTAAATGCAAATTAAGAAAATTAAAAGTTAAAATCTATTAAATAAACGCTATCACTATTTTTACGGATCGATGAGCGTTTATTTTATAAAACAAAATAACTTAAATAAACTATTTTAACTAAAACGTAAACCTAAATTATCTAAAACGTGGTTTAAAATGAAAGCGAAGCGTTATTCTGAAAAATACTGTTGGGCGCAAGAAAAACGTAAAATTATTGAAATAAAAGGCCTACGAGTGTAAAACTAATTTTATTACGTACTATATGATAAAAGAAAATTTTAGAAAAAGATTTATATTTTTTGACTTTTATATTTTTATTATGATTTAAATAAGTTTTACACTAATTAAATGTTAAAAAATACTAAAACTATTTATAAAAATCGAAACTTTTTAGAAAATACTTTATACTAATACTGATTTATGAAAATTAGAAAAGCGGAAAAGCTACTATGAATAAGCTTCAAATAAGCTAAAATCTCGTTTAAGCTAAAATGGACAAAACGTTATATAAGAGATAGATTGTGTGAAGAAATGATGAAAAAGTCCCAAGGCAAACGGCATACAGTACCCACTATCACTCTATAAGGGGAGGTCGCATGTTCGAACCTTGACCTCCCTTTTGCCAAACATTTTATTTTTGAAATTTTCTTTTGCAACTTATTAAATACAAGTAAATAAGCACTTTTTCTAACTATGACTTTTTATGAAAATGAGCAATAAGCTCTGTGAGAGCTTATTTAACTCAACGATGAACAATAAAAGAGAAATAAGCAAAATGTTTAAGCCAAATGGCTTTTAAGCTAAAAATAAGCACAAGATATACTGAAAATAAGCTAAGCTACTTTAAATAAGCTAATATAACAACTGAGAATGCAAATAAGCTAAAAATAAGCACAAAATAAGCCAAAATGAGCATAAGCTATACTGTTTGCACAGGGTACTGCATGGTTTTACTAGGTACTTCTAGCTTAATTTTAAGTACTTATATGAGCTTGGAAATGAAAACAAAGACTGGACTAAGCAAGTTGACCAGCTGAGCTTTTCAAAAAACTAAAAATCTAACTATGGCTTACACTAATAAGCTTGTGAGAGGCTTGAGAAAATCTTGAAAACACCACTGAGTCAATACTCAGTGAATGCTGAGTTTTGGACAAAAATAGAAACCACTTGCAGCCCTATCTAAAAAGCTAGAATTTGAAAAACTAAAATTGAAACTTCAATATGGCTAGGTTAGCTACATAAAAAGCCAAAAATCACAAGCTGAATCTCAAACAAGAGCTTTTGACAAGCTTGTGAAGATGGGTATAAAACTGTGCACAGAGCAGTTCTTGACTTTTATAAAAATGGAACCAAGTTGACTTTAATGAGATTCAAATCAATTCTATGGACTAAACAAGTTATAATAAGCTATACTAAGGTGAGATTAAGCTACAATATCAAGTTTTGAGCTAGTGTGACAGGATTTGCATTTCAAACTTTTAACAGTGAACTGTCAAGGATGAATTCAAGATGAATTTGACTTTTTAGTGAACAAGGATTGAGTTTTAGGCTATAACTGAGCTATTAAGTGCTCAAAAGACATGAAGCAATATCAAACAATGACAAAAGCAGACCTCTATATTAGATAACTAGGCAATTCCAAACACCACTTATACTAAACTGTTTTGAAGTTTTAAAGACTAAAACAAGTTTTAAACTAACAAATCTATTAATTAACTTATATTAGCTATAACACGGCATAAATGAACTAGAATTAACAAGCTTAGAACACTTAAACTAAGAATGCAAGTTTATGAGAGATTTCTTACAAAATGGATCCAAATACAAATCGAGAACCAAAGTCCGAGATTACAACCTATTGCTTCCCAAGAAGCTCTAGACGAGAAGCAATCCAAAATCAACTCGCTTCATCTTTTCGTATCTTCTCCATGGGATTTTTATTTTCTTACTATTTTTCTTGATTTTTGTGAATTTTACATTTTTGAGACTAAACAAAGTTTTACACTTACTAAAACTTTCGTAAGCTATAAAATGAACTTTTATGAGCTTTTGAGTCAAAGATAACAACTATTAACGACCTTTGAATATTTTGAGGATTCAAGCTTGAAAATGGCATTAACTAAATTGTACATAAAACTTAAAATTGATCTTGAAATTATGTTCTTATTACACACAAGTTTGATTACAAAATACTTTAAAGCTTAAACAAAAGCGGAAAACTTGAAGAAATTAAACGACATAATTAAAACTAAATTACACTACTTCTAACTACTACTCTTCCATCTCGCTTCTATCTTTCTTTATAATGACTTCTAGGGCTCTGTGGGTCCCACTTGGTCTTTCCATCAATAATCGAGCCTTTGGATGAGTCAAACTCATCCTAGCCTTCAAACTGCTTTGGCGCCAAAAGTCATAGGTGTGGATTAGAGCGGTTTGAGATCAATTAAAGAAGTTTGGAGTATAGTAGAGGTGGAGGAACAAAATGAGAAGTAGATTAGAGCTAGGGGTGAGTTGAAAAGCCAAAAGCAGGTATGTTTGTGCTACGGTGAAAGTGAAATGGTGGGAAGCATTAAATGGTTGTGGGGTGGTTTACTGGTGGAAAGGTGATGATGATGAGTGTTTTAAATATCCGTGATGAGGTGGAGGTGGTGGAAAAACCGGTGGTTTTGGTATCTGATGTGGGTGAAGAAGGTGTCTGATAAGACTTGGTTTGGGTGGCGGGTTTTATTTTAAAAGGTGGGTCGGGTTGTTGGATATGGTTTTGGGCTTGGATTTGATTTTTGGGCTTTAGTTAAATATAGGATCCGTTTGGTTTAATAGTAATAACAAGGACCATATTTGTAATTTGTCCAAACTTTGAGGACTGATCTTGTAACATTTCTAAACTTATCACAAGGGTTGAACTTGCCAAACTTTGATAGTACAAGGACCATATTTGCATAAAATTCCATTTACAAGTCCAAGGACTAAAATTGCCAATTTTGTAACTCTAGGGACCAAACTTGTAATTTTCTCCAAAGTTATCATGAAGGACCAATATTGCCATTTATAAATAGTATAAGGTTTATTTTATTATTTTCTTATTTTTAAAACCTTAGGGACTAATTTTGACACTTTTGCAAAGTTGAGGGACCAAAGTTGTAAATTTGTGATTTTAACTTCAAAGGATTATTTTGAACAACTTGTGAATCCCAAGGACCTTAAATGACATTTTACAAGTTTTTGAATTATCGAGGACTAGATTTGACAACTTTTGTAACTTGGGGACTAAAGCGCCAATTATGCAAACTTGATACGTTTTCACCGATTTTGATGTTTTGCATTTAAAACATATAAAACACTTGTTTGTGATATTTTTATCATTTTGATGTGTTTCGAGTGTTTTCGGATGTTTTGGCATTCTAACAATATAAAAATGATGAGTATTTAGACACTCATCAATCCCCACACTAAGATATTGCTAGTCCCTAGCAATGATTTATGAAAAGTTAATGGATTTTATCTCTTTACCAAAAGCCATTACTTTGGAGTAGCCAATTGTTTTAGTTCAAGTAAGAACTTTGGTACAATGATAACCAAATGATTTTGAGCAAATCACCGACTTTCAACGGGTTTGATTTGTCTTTACCGAAGCCGTTTGCTCGGACTAGCCAACTCTTAGATAAATTATCAATATTATCTTTGGTGAGTCGATTACCAATTATGGATTTTCCACGCCTTTACCACAAGCCATAAACTTGCGGGCTAGCCAACTCTTCACTTTTAAAGATATGGTGAGTTGAACACCATACAATTTTGGGCAAATTGCAAGCCATAAGCGGATTTGAGATATCTTTACCAAGAGCCGTTTGCTCTGGATTAGCCAATCCTTATGTGGGTTAGACATGGTGGATGATTACCATTTGTTGTGTTTAGTACATAGTACTTCCACTAATTAAAAATTTTAAAATTTGGCCATTTTGGGGAAAAAGGGACTAAAGGGTACATTTATGATCAAATTAGCGAATTTCCCCACACTTAGAAATGAATATTGTCCTCAATATTCAAAGTACCTACTGTTATGCGAAACTTAGAACGTAAAAGATAACATTACTAGCTAAGTGTAGAAACACAACAATTATTCTCTTTTTTTTTTTTTTTTTTTTTTTTTTTTAATATTTACAATTTTCATTCATTTTAAGATCTATATACAACATGTGGGTATCTCCCCACACTAAGGTGGTACACACGGGTGAAAACCCATGTTCAAGCTCTTGTTTTTGATTACCGAGTCGCTAGCTTGACTCGACCCGAATTAATTTGTTCATGGGAAGTAAGTGGAAGAGACAATCTCCATCGGACTTTCATTCAAGATGTTTGGATAAACATTGAAGCACGTGAAAGTTCCACACCGATGAGATATAGATAGAACCGGCTCACAAATGATAAATGAAAATGCCGGGATCAAAGATAATGTCTTCATTCCCGAAGGAGTGAAGAACAGGAGAAACCACGGGATAGGTGAAAAAGAGAAAGAAAGTCATGATAAAGATCATGATTAACTCATCATCCTCATAGGAGAATTCATGGTTTCATGAATTTCATCTTTTCAAGCTCAATTGGTCTAGACATATCTCATGGTGAGGTGTGTCTAGATCAAAGTGGAAGTTATCATACTCGGTGGAGATATGATATGAGTGAGTTCAAGGAGAACTCCTCAAAGGAGAATCATTCACATGAAGTGAATTTGTGAACTCTTGTTCCATTATGGGCTCATCACTATCCTCGTCAAAGATTGGATTGTTAGAAATCCATGTGAATTCAGATTCAAATTCAAATAGAGGATTGGTGAAAGTAGCTTTGAATGTTTCGGGAACAAGGTGATTAACATTCTCTATTGGACTGTTAGGGTGAGAAGTGAGTGAATGATCATTATAAAGGAGACTTTCAGTCTCTCCCAGATCGGCTTTGAAATCAAAGAGACTATCATCACTTTCCGATGAAAGTGGAATGAGTTCATCAGTAAACTCCTCAAAAAGAGGATCAACATCACAATGTGAAAGTGATGCCTCAACATTCTCAATGTCTCCATAAGATTTACAATCATCGCTAAAATCGGAGAAAGTCTCAAAATGATCTTTTGAACACTCAAGAGGGAAGGATATCACACATATGATCGAAGTTCCTGTGACTCTCTCGGGATTGGGACAAGGTCCTCAACACTAGACTTTATGAATTCGTCCGATTCCTTTTCGTGAGCAGTGTCAAGATGCTCGTCCCCATGTTCGAGAGAGTGAGTGGGAGTTTGGTGTGATGGCAGTTGCTTGAGAATGAATCTCAACTCTGGAATATCCACCGATGAACTTGATGAATCTTCAAGTGTATCCTCATCATCACCGTCATCGTGAATAAAACGAAATTGAGAGCTAGATCGGTGCTTTTTCTTTTGCAATTAATTCCCTAATAGACTTTTCAAAAGCAATTTGGGAATTTATTTTAGCAACCGCTCTTGACTAGCAATTCTTCCATGGATTTCTCATGTGAATTTTGAATGACGGGACATTGTGGGAGTGGAGATTTGTCAAAACCGGAAGGTTGACATTGATAATCATCATGAGGACCCCACAATATACACAAGAAAAACGGGAACATTATGAAATGTTGTCTTACTCAACTCCTCGGTTCTTTTCACCGACTCTAGAAGCTCTAGATAAGTGTCTTGTTGGGTTTCTTGAGGAGTTTGAGTCATTTGGCCTTGTGGAGGTTGGTCGTGATATGGATAGTCGTAATTGTTACAAGGAAATGGATTCCTGTTTGACAATCGAGTGAAATGGGGACCTCCACAGTTCTCACATGAAGAAACTGTTGAGCACGGATTGGTGAATCATATGGATATTGGTCATAGCCAAAGTTTCGAGCATCATCGGAAAACTGTTCATAGACAAACCGTGTTTCGGATTGACACTCAAATCCTTGGTGAGGACCTCCACAAAATTCACAGCAGTTATGTTGATTATATGAAGATGAGTCGGTGTGGTGGGTAATTGGAAAAATTTGAGGGTCGTTAAATGAGTTCGGATTAGGATCATAATCAAATGAATTCCTCGAACCACAAAACAAACAACTCCGTTACGAATATCATTACCACCTTGTACACACGTACACAGTGACATGGTGAACCAAAAGAGGCTCACCACAACCGACACAAGGAATAAACGATTCTATTTGAGAGTTATGAGAAGGAATCGGTTCATTCAAAGAATCAACAAAACCAACATGGTGATCGAATGACTATTAAGACTCAAAGAACATTTTGAAAAATCGGAGGTGGGACAAGTGGTGTGCTCGAGAGCTAGCAATTTCCACCACTTCCGTTATGGTCTCGGTTCGGTTCTTGAGAAACGTGAAGATTAGGCAAGTCATTCTTGCTAGTCACCGGTCTAAATTTCGCATGTTTGCTTTTAACCGTAAATCGTGAAAGTGTAGGATCAATTTTAGGCGGCTTAGGAGCAATCGAGGATTAGATCTTTGGATAACCGTAGGTTGGACGATTTAGCACCTCCATTATCGGATGAAAGTACCGGTCCTTTGTCACCCCGGTTTCTCGTTCTATTTCCCTACGCAGAATCAATGGATCATCACGAACAACACGAATTCTTGACATTTGTGATAAAGTAGGAAGTTTTTCAACCGTTCGAATTCGTCGTAGTCGAGAGATTCCATGAGAATAGAAGAAGTTAGAATCAAATGGATGGAGGGTAAAGGAATAAAGAATCAAAAGGGTAAGAGGGTAAAGATGAATATTTTGGATTTTTGAAAAACATGCCATAAAAACAAAGAATGAAAATATTTTTGGTGTTGTTAACACTTTAGAAAAGTGTTAATGAACTTTTGATTTTAAAAACTGTTTACAAAAGGTGGTATATGTGCAAGAATGGATCCGGAAATGCTTAAAACACGCTTCTGACCTCCCGGCGTGGCGTAAAATTTGATCGGTGCAAAACCGTCAAGTTATCTCACACAAGCTAGCCACTTGTGAATGACTAACCGTAAGAAACTTAAAGCAGTTCAAACACAAATACAATGAAGATCGGAGGAATATAGGAAATTCTGGTCGTTAAGTCCCACGGAGGATGAATTGGTGTTAAACAACTTCAGATGATAGAATGATCACTAAGGATAGTGATCGAAGGATTTTGATAGATAATTACCTAAAGAAAAGATCTATAAATTAAAATGACTTAAATGCAAATTAAGAAAATTAAAAGTTAAAATCTATTAAATAAACGCTATCACTATTTTTAAGATCGATGAGCGTTTATTTTATAAAACAAAATAACTTAAATAAACTATTTTAACTAAAACGTAAACCTAAATTATCTAAAAACGTGGTTTAAAATGAAAGCAGCGTTATTCTGAAAAAATTATTTGGGCGCAAGATAAAGCGTAAAATTATTGAAATAAAAGGCCTACGAGTGTAAAACTAATTTTATTACGTACTATATGATAAAAGAAAATTTTAGAAAAAGATTTATATTTTTTGACTTTTATATTTTTATTATGATTTAAATAAGTTTTACACTAATTAAATGTTAAAAATACTAAAACTATTTATAAAAATCAAACTTTTTAGAAAATACTTTATACTAATACTGATTTATGAAAATTAGAAAAGCGGAAAAAGCTACTATGAATAAGCTTCAAATAAGCTAAAATCTCGTTTAAGCTAAAATGGACAAAACGTATATAAGAGATAGATTGTGTGAAGAAATGACGAAAAAGTCCCAAGGGCAAACGGCATACGGTACACACTATCACTCTATCAAGGGGAGGTCGCATGTTCGAACCTTGACCTCCCTTTTGCCAAACATTTTATTTTGAAATTTTCTTTTGCAACTTATTAAATACAAGTAAATAAGCAATTTTTCTAACTATGACTTTTATGAAAATGAGCAATAAGCTCGATTGAGAGCTTATTTAACTCAACGATGGAACAATAAAAGAGAAATAAGCAAAATGTTTAAGCCAAATGGCTTTTAAGCTAAAAATAAGCACAAGATAAGCTAAGCTACTTTAAATAAGCTAATATAACAACTGAGAATGCAAATAAGCTAAAAATAAGCACAAAATAAGCCAAAATGAGCATAAGATATACTGTTTGCACAGGGTATTGCATGGTTTTACTAGGTACTTCTAGCTTAATTTTAAGTACTTATATGAGCTTGGAAATGAAAACAAAGACTGGACTAAGCAAGTTGACCAGCTGAGCTTTTCAAAAACTAAAAATCTAACTATGGCTTACACTAATAAGCTTGTGAGAGGCTTGAGAAAATCTTGAAAACACCATCGAGTCAATACTCGGTGAATCTTGAGTTTTGGACAAAAATAGAAACCACTTGCACCCTATCTAAAAAGCTAGAATTTGAAAACTAAAATTGAAACTTCAATATGGCTAGGTTAGCTACATAAAAGCCAAAATCACAAGTGAATCTCAAACAAGAGCTTTTGACAAGCTTGTGAAGATGGGTATAAAGCGTACTGAGCGGTTCTTGACTTTTATAAAAATGGAACCAAGTTGACTTTAATGAGATTCAAATCAATTCTATGGACTAAACAAGTTATAATAAGCTATACTAAGGTGAGATTAAGCTACAATATCAAGTTTTGAGCTAGTGTGACAGGATTTGCATTTCAAACTTTTAACAGTGAACTGTCAAGGATGAATTCAAGATGAATTTGACTTTTTAGTGAACAAGGACTGAGTTTTAGGCTATAACTGAGCTATTAAGTGCTCAAAAGACATGAAGCAATATCAAACAATGACAAAACAGACCTCTATATTAGATAACTAGGCAATTCCAAACACCACTTATACTAAACTGTTTTGAAGTTTTAAAGACTAAAACAAGTTTTTAAACTAACAAATCTATTAATTAACTTATATTAGCTATAACACAAGCATAAATGAACTAGAATTAACAAGCTTAGAACACTTAAACTAAGAATGCAAGTTTATGAGAGATTTCTTACAAAATGGATCCAAATACAAATCGAGAACCAAAGTCCGAGATTACAACCTATTGCTTCCCAAGAAGCTCTAGACCGATAAGCAATCCAAAATCAACTCGCTTCATCTTTTCGTATCTTCTCCATGGGATTTTTATTTTCTTACTATTTTTCTTGATTTTGTGAATTTTACATTTTTGAGACTAAACAAAGTTTTACACTTACTAAAACTTTCGAAGCTATAAAATGAACTTTTATGAGCTTTTGAGTCAAAGATAACAACTATTAACGACCTTTGAATATTTTGAGGATTCAAGCTTGAAAATGGCATTAACTAAATTAGTACATAAAACTTAAAATTGATCTTGAAATTATGTTCTTATTACACACAAGTTTGATTACAAAATACTTTAAAGCTTAAACAAAAGCTGGAAAACTTGAAGAAATTAAACGACATAATTAAAACTAAATTACACTACTTAACTACTACTCTTCCATCTCTCGCTTCTATCTTTCTTTATAATGACTTCTAGGGCTCTGTGGGTCCCACTTGGTCTTTCCCATCAATAATCTGAGCCTTTGGATGAGTCAAACTCATCCTAGCCTTCAAATCTGTTTTGGCGCCAAAAAGTCATAGGTGTGGATTAGAGCAGTTTGAGATCAATTAAAGAAGTTTGGAGTATAGTAGAGGTGGAGGGAACAAAATGAGAAGTAGATTAGAGCTAGGGGTGAGTTGAAAAGCCAAAAACAGGGTATGTTTGTGCTACAGTGAAAGTGAAATGGTGGGGAAGCATTAAATGGTTGTGGGCTGGTTTACAGGTGGAAAGGTGATGATGATGAGTGTTTTAAATATCTGTGATGAGGTGGAGGTGGTGGAAAAACCAGGTGGTTTTGGTATACAGTGTGGGTGAAGAAGGTGTACAGTAACACTGGTTTGGGTGGCGGGTTTTATTTTAAAAGGTGGGTCGGGTTGACTGGATATGGTTTTGGGCTTGGATTTGATTTTTGGGCTTTAGTTAAATATAGGATCCGTTTGGTTTAATAGTAATAACAAGGACCATATTTGTAATTTGTCCAAACTTTGAGGACTGATCTTGTAACATTTCTAAACTTATCACAAGGGTTGAACTTGCCAAACTTTGATAGTACAAGGACCATATTTGCATAAAATTCCATTTTACAAGTCCATAAAACAGGACTAAAATTGCCAATTTTGTAACTCTAGGGACCAAACTTGTAATTTTCTCCAAAGTTATCATGAAGGACCAATATTGCCATTTATAAATAGTATAAGGTTTATTTTATTATTTTCTTAACGCCCAACCCCACAAGGGTAAAGGAATCACAAGTAATGGTGTCATATCAAAGCAAAACATAAATAACCAAAAGAAATCTTCAACATAAATATGGAAATAATCCAAGTCAAAAGACTTCAATACATAGGTCCCAATGAAAATAAACTCCAAATGAAATGTCTAAAGCATAAAGTCTAAATGGCATCATAATATCAAAGCTAAATCTCTAAGGTAAGTCCACTCAAGACTCATCCCAAAGCAATACCCAGCCCAATGCTTAGATACCGCCATGAAGAAAAGAAAAGTGCGGCCGAGCTTCAAAAGCCCAAAGGAATGATATACAAGCAAAACGAATACGAAACAAGAACGAATACAAAATAAAGTGAAAGAAAAACAAGTGAAGTCATATTCATTTCAAAAGATAATTCGTAATATACGAATAAGTTTTATAGCTAACTACCTCGAAGCCCGCACACATATGCCATATCGTAAACATATCATAATCACATAAGGCAACATTTTGTAGGGAGACCTACCGAGTTATGAAGGACGGCATGCACGCAAAGATCAATCATCGATAACATATAGCATATAATGATAATATATGGCATATAATGATCTAGGATGCATCCATACGCCCTACGCATGATATTCATAATATAATTCAAATTGAGCTCATACAGATAATGATAAGGGACGTGGCGTAACATCACTCTATCGCCCTAGAGTCATGTCAAAAGTGCATTTGTCGACACGGACATGGAACCCCATGACTAGTTAATAATTGGCTCGGTGTCAAACTATCGAGGTCAAATAAGAATGTCATAACCGATATAGATCATATTTTATCAAATGTTTAATCATGTTTTCAAAATCAAAGTCTTCATATCATATAGTTCAAAATCAAATGGTTTATGATTCAAAAATCAAAGTTCAGATACGCAACACTCAAATAGACACATTAGGGTTCATAGCAAAGGCTTAGGAAATCCTAATATGAAAACGAAAAGAAAACGTATACGAAACCTTTACTGAAAAGGTCAGAATATCCGTACCTTATTCGAAAGCAAAAGATCAAAAGTCGAAATAGGGAAGCAAAGAATTACTCCTTCTTCACAGAACCTATATACATTAATGTCGTATATATTATTAATGATCCCATAATCGTCAAAATGATCCTTTAATGTTTTAGGGTTTCTATCTTTAAATGAGACTTAAATGTTTTAATATTAATATCGTAAATTAGGTTTCATGTCTTTTATTAAAGTTTAGGGTTTCTCATTCTTTAATGTCTCATTAATATACATTAGCTTACTTGTTACGCCTTTTAATGACTAGTTACTTAACCTAACACGTCACAAAATAATCTTTCCTTTTTATGTTTCAACCATATACGCTTATGATTTTATGTGACATATAAGTTACTTATTACTCAGACATTACGCATTTACTCTATTAGGGTTTAGCATAACTTATTAAATTAACATATCAAAACTAGGGTTTACGTTAACATAACCTTTACTTAATTAATGCATCTTCAAAACTTATATGTAACTCGATTCAAATTAGGGTTTCGGTTATTAGGGTTTAACACTAGTCTTAGCTCATCTTCTTACTTTACTTACTCAAGTTATTAAGTTATATTCATTATTCGAAAACTAAACATGGTTCGGTTCTAGTTAATATGTTTCGCCCTTATTAAATCAACACAAACATGACTCGATTCAATATTACATCTTATATATTCAACTCTTAATTAGTTACTAGGTTAAATTAGTTAGGGTTTCTTGTTTCTCGTTCACACCTCTCGCAACAAAAGGAAAACAAAACAAAACGCGATTTAAACAAATATAACTTGACATAAACATGCAAGGTACGTTAAAGGAAGACAAATAAACAATATACCTTCACTTGATTGAGCAAAATCGACACCAAGGGTTGTTTGTCTATGCTCAGCCGAATAGGGAGAAAAAGAAAAAGAAGAGACAAATAAACTAGGGTTCCAAACTTATGATTATGTATGGTATATATAGTTGTAGTATTTGAGTTAAACTAGGAATGTAATTGGGTTTGGGTTTGGGTCCAACCGAACACCATCACCACGCCACCATGGGCTTCGCCTTGGCTCACTTAACACAAAAGAACACGACCCAAATCATTTACTTAAACTTAAATTCTTCGTCGTACCAAAATCAATTACGTAATATATTTTAGTTAGGTTTTTAAATATTCGCAAGTTAATCTTTTAATTTCTTTAAATGTTATAAATATATTTTACGATTTTATAAGTTTTTGTTCCAAGGGTATTTTAGTCTTTATTCGGATTTTAAATTTTCGTGTTTTACAATTCTTCCTCTAAAGAAAAATTTTCGTCCTCGAAAATTGAATGAAACGAAATGAAAAGAAAACGAAACGAAATGAGAACATACCAAACTATTCAAAGAAATGAGGGTAACTAGCACGCATCGACTCCTCGGTTTCCCAAGTAGCCTCACGCTCGTGATGATTTTCCACAAAATCTTAACGAATGGAATAACTTTATTCCTCATAACTCTTTCTTGTCTTTCCGTAATAGCTTCGGTTCTTCGATAAAGACATATCGGATTGAATTTGATCAAACGGATAAGAAGCAACGTAACGGATGATAGTTGTATCCCTTAGGAGTGATACATGAAAACGCCATGAACATGCGATAACCGAGGCGGAAGTGCTAAACGACACGAAACTTCTCCTATTCGCTCTAGAATCTCAAACGGTCCAATAAATCGAGGACTAAGCTTGCCCTTGATTCCAAAACGTTTCACACCTCTAAACGGCGAAACTTTCAAAACACACGATCTCCAACCCGAAATTTAAATCACGACGATGCTTATCAGCATAACTTTTCCGACGAGACCTAGCTTCCTTCAATTTCTCTCTAGCCACAACTACTTTCTCATTAGTGATCTCGATCATTTCCGGTCCTTCAATCAAACGCTCACCTACTTCATCCCAACAAATAGGTGCTCTACATTTCCTTCCATAAAGAAGTTCAAACGGTGCCGCCTTAATGCTAGCATGCCAACTGTTGTTATAAGCAAACTCTACTAAACATAAATATTCATCCCAACCGCCACCCATTCTAAAGCACAAGCCCTTAGCATATCCTCTAAGGTCCAGATAGTCCTCTCGATCGACCATCCGTTTGAGGATGAAATGCCGTACTAAAGTTAAGTCGAGTACCCCAAGCTTCTCGCAAACCCTTCCGTAAACGAGAAGTAAAACGCGGATCTCTATCGGACACAATAGATGTCGGAGTACCATGAAGTCTAACGATCTCTTGTTGAAAAATCTCCGCTAATTTACCAATACCATAATCCTTCCCGACATAAGAAATGAGCGATTTGGTTAGTCGATCAACAACCACCCAAATCGCATCATGCTTCTTCCTAGTAAGAGGTAGTCCACACAAAATCCATAGATATCTTATCCCACTTCCATGTTGGAATCTCCAATGGTCAGAATAATCCACTAGCCCTCCGATGTTCAATCTTAACTTCACGACAAATCATACACTTCGACACAAACGCCGCCACATCTTCCTTCATGCCGCTCCACCAAAAGTATCGTTTCAAATCCCTATACATCTTGGTAGAACCAGATGAATAGTGAAAGGAGAACTATGAGCTTCACCATAACTTTCTCAATGGCACCGATCATTGGGAACACAAAGCCTATCTCCATACCATACAATACCGTCATTATCAACCTTAAACTCCGTCTCGCTTACCTTCTTCAACATTTTGCACCACGGCCCACACCACCGTCATCTTTCTCGAGCTTTAATTTGCAGATAAGGTTCGACTCCACCTTCATACTAGCCCAAGATCCATCAAAACCTCGACACACATCTCAACATCCAAACTCTCTAAGTCACGCAAAATCCTAGGCTCAATCTTGATACTGCAAGAATGCCCGATTTCAAGCTAAGTCGCCAAGAACTACGTTAGCCTTACCGGATGGTATTGAATGTTAGTGTCATAATCCTTAAGAAGTTCTAACCATCTTCTTTGTCTCATGTTAAGTTCCTTCGAGTGAAAATATACTTGAGACTCTTATGATCGATGAATATATCACACGCCTCCATACAAATAATGTCTCCAAATCTTCAACGCAAACACCACCGCAGCCTAACTCAAGATCATGAGTTGGGTAATTCTCCTCATAAGGTTTTAGCCTCAAGCATAAGCTATTACCTTCCCATGTTGCATCAAAACACGCCCTAATCCTTTCTTAGATGCATCATCAGAGATTTGAAATCCTCCGAACCGTTGGAAGAGTCAAAATAGAGCCGACACCAATCTCCGCTTCAACTCTTCAAAACTCTTCTCTCGCTCATCCGTCCATACAAACTTTTCACCTTTTCTCATCGGTTGGGTTAGGGGTAGAGCTAAGCGAGAGAAACCTTCAACAAAACGCCTATAGTAACCAAGAAGTCCAAGAAAACTCCCGACCTCGCCATCGTCGAGGTCTTGGCCATTTAGTGATAGCCTCAACTTTAGACGGATCCATGGTAATACCATCACCGACACGATATGACCAAGGAAAGCAACTTGTCTCAACCAAAATTCGCGACTTCAAAATTTGGCGACAACTTCTTCTTCCTCAAAATCTCCAAAACTATACGGAGATGTTCTTCATGCTCTTCTTCGACTTAGAGTAAACCAAAATGTCATCGATGAAAACAATAACGAACTTGTCGAGAAACTCATGGAAAACACGATTCATCGTGTCCATAAACACAAGAAAGCATTGGTCAAACCAAAAGGCATAACTAGAAATTGTAATGACCATATCCGTACGAAACGCGGTCTTAGGAACATCTTGCTCCTTCACACGTGAATCGATGGTAGCTGACTCGTGTCAATCTTCAAAAGAACTTAGCTCCTTGCGCTGATCAAACAAATCGCCTATACGCTGCAAAGGATAACGGTTACGAATAGTAATACGATTGAGTTCACGGTAGTCGATACATAGACGCATGCTTCCATCCTTCTTCTTCACAAACAAGATAAGTGCACCCCATGGAGAAACACTAGGCGAATAAATCCACTTTCTATCATCTCTGCGCTTGTTCCTTCAACTCCTTCGCCTCTACAAAGTGCCATACGATACGGAGCCTTCAAATCGGTTCAAGACTGTGAATTAACTCAATGCTAAACTCAACTTCTCGAATGGGGAAGTCCAGGAGTTCATCCGAAAAACGCCAAGAAATTCGCAAACAACCGAAGATTTTCAATGTTAGGACTCTCCAAAGATGTGTCCTTAACAGATGTTAGAAAACCTTGGCACCCATGAGCAATCATGATCCGCGCCTTCATAGCGGAAATGAGCTTAACAGACGGCGGGTTGAGAACCATGATAAACGAATTCAGATGTTTTACGCTCCAAAGATCACCGTTCTAGCATGGCAATCGATTGAAGCTCTATGGTAAGCCAACCAATCCATGCCTAGAATGATATCAAAGTCGACCATATTGAGAGGATACAGATTTGCAAAGTTAATACGATCATCAAAACGAAGAGGACACTTAACATATTTACGATCAATGATCACATGATTTTTCATAGGCGAGAAATCGATAAGTGATTTGTTAACGGTTTGGGCTTCATATTAAGTTTCTTAGCGATGTGATAGATATAATGGGTGTGTGGCGCCAAGATCAAATAAAACGAAGACAAAGAAATCATCAATGAAAAGAGTGCCCGTAATGGTACTCAAGTTCGCCCACCGACACGAGTAGTAGCATAAACACGCCCAAGAGTAGTCGGCGGCTTGATGTAGTTTCCGTGAACCGCCGGATTCTTCTTAGGGCAATCTTTAATCTTGTGAGTAGTGGAACCACAACCAAAACATCCACCAGTGGCCTTGAAACACCGCCTGGATGAGCCTTTCCACAAGTAGTACAAATAGTGGGGTGGCAAAACCTCACCGTCCTCTCACGACTAGAAGATCCCAAGCACGACCGATTTGTTCCTCTAGTCGGTCGATCCTCGTTGTAATGCCGGTTATTGTTACCTTGGTTCGACGATCACTTCCATTCCTACCAAGATTTCTATTATCTTGACCCTCGCCTCGTAACGCCCAAAGGTCAACATTCCTTCCCGATCGACCCACCGATCATAACTCCTATCCACTTGACCTCTCGAATCATAACTCCTACCGTAGTTTCCTTATAGTCATTACCTTGAGTCCTACCTTGAATCCGATCACCATCGCGACACGCTTGTTAGAACCCGAAACCTCATGAAAGATCTCAATGTTACGAGTCATGGCCATTGCAGCCGACACATTCTCATACTCAATATTAAGCAATCGGTCCAACACCCACTTCTTCGGCCCCCACTTGAAGTGCTTAGCTTGACGCCTACCATCTCCAAAGAATCACTCCAACAAAACTCACCAACCTCATAAACCTACTCATGTACTCATTAGAGTTCTCATGATCAAACCGGTAGATCGCCTCGATAATCCTCTCATACCTTTGTCGTCAAAGATCGTGGAAGTAACGGTTATAGAAGATAGTCCAAACTCACCCAAGTACAAGTCACAAGAAAAGCGCCTCCTCCTCTTGCTTGTTTCAATGCTTTCCACCAACTCAAAGCATCACCTTCCAATTTGAATGAAGCCAAACGAGTCTTAAACTCGCTCCACAACCCAAGATTTCAAACAAATTCTCAATATGAGTGATCCACCTCGGCCTCAAGAGGAGTAGAAGAAGTTAAACGAAAGAGGCTTCACCACCAAACGCCGAGCCAAGTATGAATACCGACGGGTTGATTTCCTCCACCACTACCCAAGCACCATTCGACACGAATGTTGTTGATCACCGCTCCATCATCTCGTGTAGTCAAACCAGTGGAAAAGAGAGTTGAGAGCATTCGCAATCGCAGATCCATGTTAACAAAGATCATCATCTCCATCCGCGCCACCAAGAGTACGAGTTCGAACCATCTAAACGATTAGCAAAATGAACAAAGGTGAGATACTAAATGGAAGTACGAAGGAATCCTAAAGTCTACCCAAATCCTCACAGTCAAATCCTAAGCTCTAAAGTCTCAAACCTAGGCTCCATATGTCATGTGTCCCGACTACAAGTCAGAAACTGGCTCGATGCCATAAATTGTAACGCCCAACCCCACAAGGGTAAAGGAATCACAAGTAATGGTGTCATATCAAAGCAAACATATAAACCAAAAGAAATCTTCAACATAAATATTGAAATAATCCAAGTCAAAAGACTTCAATACATAGGTCCCAAATGAAAAGAAACTCCAAATGAAATGTCTAAAGCATAAAGTCTAAATGGCATCATAAGATCAAAGCTAAAATCTCTAAGGTAAGTCCACTCAAGACTCATCCCAAAGCAATACCAGCCCAATGCTTAGATACCGCCATGAAGAAAAGAAAGTGCGATCGAGCTTCAAAAGCCCAAAGGAATGATATACAAGCAAAACGAATACGAAACGAGAACGAATACAAAATAAAGTGAAAGAAAAAAAGAAGTCATATTCATTTCAAAAGATAATTCGTAATATACGAATAAGTTTTATAGCTAACTACCTCAAGCCCGCATACATATGCCATATCGTAAACATATCATAATCACATAAGGCAACATTTTGTAGGGAGACCTACCAGAGTTATGAAGGACGCGCATGCACGCAAAGATCAATCATCGATAACATATAGCATATAATGATAATATATGGCATATAATGATCTAGGATGCATCCATACGCCCTACGTATGTATATTCATAATATAATTCAAATTGAGCTCATACAGATAATGATAAGGGACGTGGCGTAACATCACTCTATCGCCCTAGAGTCATGTCAAGTGCATTTGTCGACACGGACATGGAACCCCATGACTAGTTAATAATTGGCTCGGGTGTCAAACTATCGAGGTCAAATAAGAATGTCATAACCGATATAGATCATATTTTATCAAATGTTTAATCATGTTTTCAAAATCAAAGTCTTCATATCATATAGTTCAAAATCAAATGTTTTATGATTCAAAATCAAAGTTCGATAAGCAACAACTCAAATAGACACATTAGGGTTCATAGCAAAGGCTTAGGAAATCCTAATATGAAAACGAAAAGAAAACGATACGAAACCTTTATCGAAAAGGTCGAATATCCGCACCTTATTCGAAAGCAAAAGATCAAAAGTCGAAATAGGAAGCAAAGAATTACTCCTTCTTCACGTAACCTATATACATTAATGTCGATATATTATTAATGATTCCATAATCGTCAAAATGATCCTTTAATGTTTTAGGGTTTCTATCTTTAAATGAGACTTAAATGTTTTAATATTAATATCGTAAATTAGGTTTCATATGTCCTTTATTAAAGTTTAGGGTTTCTCATTCTTTAATATCTCATTAATATGCATTAACTTACATGTTACGCCTTTTAATGACTAGTTACTTAACCTAACACGTCACAAAATAATCTTTCCTTTTATGTTTCACCATACACGCTTATGATTTTATGTGACATATAAGTTACTCATTACTCAGACATTACGCATTTACTCTATTAGGGTTTAGCATAACTTATTAAATTAACATATCAAAACTAGGGTTTACGTTTAACATAACCTTTACTTAATTAATGCATCTTCGAAACTTATATGTAACTCGATTCAAATTAGGGTTTTGGTTATTAGGGTTTAACACTAGTCTTAGCTCATCTTCTTACTTTACATATTCAAGTTATTAAGTTATATTCATTATTCGAAAACTAAACATGGTTCGGTTCTAGTTAATATGTTTCGCCCTTATTAAATCAACACAAACATGACTCGATTCAATATTACATCTTATATATTCAACTCTTAATTAGTTACTAGGTTAAATTAGTTAGGTTTTCTTGTTTTTTGTTCACACCTCTCGCCACAAAAGAAAACAAAACAAAACGCGATTTAAACAAATATAACTTGACATAAACATGCAAGGTACGTTAAAGGAAGACAAATAAACGATATACCTTCACTTGATTGAGCAAAATCGACACCAAGGGTTGTTTGTTTATGCTCGCCGAATAGGAGAAAAGAAAAAGAAGAGACAAATAAACTAGGGTTCCAAACTTATGATTATGTATGGTATATATAGTTGTAGTATTTGAGTTAAACTAGGAAAGTAATTGGGTTTGGGTTTGGGTCCAACCGAACACCATCACCACGCCACCATGGGCTTCGCCTTGGCTCACGAACACAAAAGAACACGACCCAAATCATTTACTTAAACTTTAATTCTTCGTCGTACTCAAAATCAATTACGTAATATATTTTAGTTAGGTTTTTAAATATTCGCAAGTTAATCTTTTAATTTCTTTAAATGTTATAAATATATTTTACGATTTTATAATTTTTAGTTCCAAGGGTATTTTAGTCTTTATTCGATTTTAAATTTTCGTGTTTTACATGGAATAACATCATCATCACCGAACCAAGCCTACGACTTACTCGTTGTCAAATGGAACGACTATTTGCTCCTCCGTTTAGTGATGATATTGATCAACGTGCTCGGATGTATCACTGTTTCCGTTGCTCAACCCGATAATAATCCAATACCGATACACGAAACAACAACAACGTTGACGAAGCACCTCTAATTGATTCTACAACAACAATGAACAAACCGCATCCAATGACACCGAACCACCGATGATCTTCGAACCAAGAAGTACCTACACCGCAGATTATGATCCAAATGCTCTTCAATCCTTTTGCTAATGAAACCGCCACTTCGATGTTGCGGAATCATCCACGAGCCATTTGAATCCTCCTAATCTACACAATGTATATCAACATCAACCCTCCACACATCATTGGACTAAAGACCATCCTCTTGTGAACATCATTGGAAACCGAATCAACCATCAGAATTAGACAACGCCTTCAAACCGACGGTGAACATTGCATTTATGCACTTACCGTTGCTAATCTGAACCCAAAACATTAAAGAAGCAATGACTTATGACAACGGATAGAATCCATGCAAGAAGAACTTAATCGGTTTAAACGTCTTGAAGTATGGGAATTGGTTGAAAAACCAACGAGGGTCTACATTATTGGTCTTAAATGGATTTGGAAAAACAAGTTGGATGTCAAAGTACGATTATCGAGAAATAAGTCACGTCCGTGGCTAAGGGTTATAGACAAGAAGAGGGATTGATTTCGAGGAATCATTCGCACCGGTTGCTAGACTTGAGGCTTTACGGATTTTTCTCGGCATTCGCGGCTCACATGAACATCACAGTCTATCAGATGGATGTCAAAACCGCTTTTCTGAATGGTAAACTAAAGGAAACGGTCTATGTTAGTCAACCAGAAGGATTTGTTGATCCAAAGTTCCCTAATCACGTCTACAAACTGAACAAGGCTCTCTACGGTCTCAAACAAGCCCATCGGGCATGGTATGATGAGTTGTCATCCTTTCTCCTATCTCATAATTTTGTTAAAGGATCGGTTGACCCAACACAATTCATACAATATCACGGGGAACACATTTTAATCATTCAAATCTATGTGGATGACATCATTTTTGGGTCAACACATAAAAAGTACTCAAACGTTTTTTCAAAACTTATGAAAACACATTTTGAAATGTCCATGATGGGTGAACTTACATTCTTTCTAGGACTGCAAGTTCATCAATCACCAAATGGTATTTTCTTAAGTCACCCAAATATGCTCTTGAAATTTTAAACAAACATGGAATGTAAAGTTGTGATACCTATGCCACACCAATGACACATACCAAAAGCGGATCTTGATTTGCATTGGAAATTGGTTGACCTACCAAATATCAAGTATTATTGGGTCTCATATATTTAACAACCACTAGACGACATTGTATTTCTTTGATATCTTTGTTCCGTTATCATCACGACCAATCAAACTCACCTCTACGAGGCTAAAAGAATCATCCGATACATCAAGGGAACCATTAATTTGGGATCCGTATCCGAAGGATTCTAGTTTTGAACTAATAGCCTTTTCAGATGCTGATCACGCAGGATGCTTAGATTCTTTGAAAAGTACTTCAGGTGCTCTACAATTTCTTGGTGATAAACTAGTATCATGGCAATTGAAGAAACAAGATTGTACATCGTTGTCCTCAACCGAAGCAGAATATGTAGCCATGTCGGCATGCTGTGCTCAAATCATTTGGATGAGAACATAACTCAACAACTATGGTTACGTATTTGACAGAATCCCGATGTACTGCGACAATCGAAGTGTTATTGCCATCTCGTGCAACTCGTCCAACATTCGCGGTCAAGCACATCGATCTTTGATATCATTTCATAAAGGAGTATGTGGAAAAGGGTACCGTTGAATTATATTTTGTGGTCTTGAACACCAATGGCGGATCTTCTCACCAAAGCCTTAACTCCCGCTAGGTTTACCGATTTGATCCACGGATTGGCATGAGGTGTTTGACTCGAGGAACCGGACGAACTTTAACACAATCTTAAAACCATCAAACACCAAAACCTCTTTTGTAAATAACTTTATAAAAAACCAAAAATAGAAAAATATAAAATCTGATAAAATTCAAAAAATATTCTTCTATCTAAATTTCTTCCAGCATTGCAAGTACAATTCTTCCGTCAACACTTTGCTCTTTTAAACATTTCATTATTTTCTCGGACAAGTGTTGAGGGGGAGAATGTAAATATTTTTCTGTTTCATAAAACCTTGTACTTGCATGTTACCCAATTTTGGTTGTATCTTTGATAATGGTGGATACGTTTCTTGTTTTTAAACACTCCTCGGACTCAAATTTGTAAAATTTCATTATTTCTAAAGTCGAGGGGGAGTGTCGTCAAGTTTCTTCCCAAACTTTTACGTCTTGCTTAACCAAAATGGAAGTTATGGGCTGTGGTTGAAAATGGTTGAGGTGGAGGGGCTATACTTGTCAAAAGTTAAAACTTATTTTTTTCAAAACCCTTCACCTAATTCACCATTCACATTTATTACTAACTTTAATACTTTCACCAACCATATCCACGACTTAAAATCCATACTCAAATCCGTGCTTTAATCTTGAAATCTGTAAGTGTTAAAAGTTTCTTTGAGTAATTTCAAACATAGGTCTTTAATCTTTCTCAAAACCAACGGTTTGATTTTGTTCTAGGCGTGCTTTAAGTTTTACGCATAAGCGTATGAACAAGTAATCATGTTGGGATGTTTGTTGTGAAATGGTTGTGTTAAAAGGGTTCTAATATTGATACAAAAACTGTTTCCAACAACTAATTCAACCCAGAAAACGTTTTTAATCTCTTTCAAATTTTAGGGTTTATGCGTGGAAATTGAGGTTTTTCATGTGTGAGTGTTTGAGGATAATTAGTTGCTTGAGATAAGTTTTATACATGTTTAATTAACCAAATACATCTTTAATTCGAACCCAGAAACATTAAATCTGCATAATTAGACTTTAGGGTTTATGAATACGTTGGTTTGGGTATTTTTGATTCATGAGGTTTTTGATGTTAAAACATGTTGTAAACAACTCATATTGCTTCTAAGACTTACCATAAATCATTTGGTACATTTTTCATGGCTAGATTTCTTATGAGTAGGATTTGACTCTAGGGTTTATACTTACGCATAACTTGGTTCCTACGCGTAACTGGATAGAACTTGTGATGCCATGTGAGGTTGAAAGAGGTTGAATAAATTGTTAATGGATGTGTTATGACTGATCTATTTCAGGTTTTACGCGTTCCAATTCAGAATCAAGGGTAAAATGGCCTTTTCGCTTAAGGATCACCTTATGCGTAAACGTTACGCATAAGAGCAATCTTACGCGTAAATTATACGCAACGCGTATCCTATGAAGGATATGCGTAAACTTGGACTCCTACGCATAAGGCTTACTCTTACGAGTAAACCTTACACGTAATTCCCCAACCTACGCTTACGCGTAAGCTTCATGCTAAGAGCCCATTTCTATGCGTAAGCTTTCTTACGCGTAAGAGTGACTCCTACGCATAAGCTTAATCCTACGCGTATGGTTACACTGTTTATGCATAAGCTTACATTCCTACGCTTAAGCCAATATTATAACTGTGCTTATGAAATGTTACGCGTACAAACTTGTAATAAGTTACTCATAACGTCACAAGACCAAAATGTCACTAATAAGCAATAATTGTTAAAATGTTTTGTGAATGAGTGCAAATTTGGAATTTAAAATTCAAAATTAAGATACTCACGTAACTTATCATGACAACTTTGGACTATTGAACAACATGTGACTTTGGACTCGTAACATTCATTAACATAACAAATTCAATAATTGGACAATAAAATCAACTTTTGTCTAACATAATGTCTTTCGATATGTTGGTTCTTTTGTCACAATACCTATCAGATCACGATATAGACGTCATCATGGAAAATGTCAACGCACCAAATGAGCTCACAATGCAAGATATCTTCCCAACTGATTACAACATGAAGATTGGAAAGAACAATGATAACGCTCAAATTGTGCATATTTTTAGTAGCGTTATCCGTGCTTTTATGTGTGTTATTTGGCTATAATCATATGCTTTTGTTGCTTAATCGTACAAAAGTGCGTTTGCTAGTTCATTTGTAGCCAAGTACAGGAAAGTGGAGAAAAAGAAGTAAAACACGAAGATTTCTCCATATACGAAGAATTCCCGTCAAAAGCAAGACTTGTAGAGTATATTCGAGAAGATAAAGTCATCAAGATAGTGGTCCAAAGACTCAAGAATAAAGTTCAAGAAGTAAAACGAGAAAGAAATGAAGAAAATAAGCTAAAACGAAGACATATTGGAAGACTCGTTGTTCCCGACACACCTTCACCATTTTGGCCATAACTTTTGCATACGGACTCCGTTTGACCCCCGGTTCGCGGACAAGGAAAGATAAGAGAAAGATCTACAACTTTGGTGCTTATGATTTTTTGTCAATTTGCTCCAACCCTTTGCTCGAGCCCCGCAACCGGATCCGGTTGGAGAATGGTCAAGAGGACCAACCGAAACGGTTGGAGCCCAACCGATTCGGTTGGAGGGCCTGTTTCTGCCATTTCTTCATCAATAAGAGTCCTAGAAAGTTCCAAATATTTTCCAAACGATTCTAGTCCCTTCCTACATGTATTCTAGTCCCTTCCAATCTCCTTGGAGGCCAAGTTGAGCATTGAATACCCTAAGCCTTGGAAGTAGTATAAATAGAGGCCTTTGCAACCTTATTTCATCATCCCTTCTCCATCCTTCTCATCCCTTTCACCCACCACTCCATCTCTAGGTGTGAAATTCGATCCTCCACCCTTAAGGACGAATTTCCACCTAAAATAACATCCCTCTCTCAACTTACCTTCACCAAAGGTGTGAAATTCAAGCCTCCACCCTTAAGGACGAATTTCCACCAACTATCCACCAAAATTATCTCTCCCAAAAGACCACAAACCTCTGCCATTTCTAGAAGTATGCTTGGTTAGAAGTTGTAGTTGATTGGAGGCTTGAAGGAGTGCTATAATCCTTCACCCTTGCCTAATGTAATCTTACTTTGGGTAAATCCTTGTTACTTTTATGATATTGAATTCTATGATTTATGTTTGGTTCTTTGGTTGTGTTGATTATGTGATTCTTGTGATGTATTCTTTTCTTGTGAATGTTGTCTTTATACTTGTTTATTTCATATTAGAACTTGTGATAAAAGGATGTTTGGATAATTGTAGTGTTTGTTTGGAATATGTTGATAACATCATATTTGGTTGAATTGGAACTTGTTCTAGTTTATTGTTTTGGTTGATCATTGTTGAGTTTGATGTCGAATATATTCTTATCAATGGTTAGTTCCAATTCATTAGTCGACAAATGATTTTGGTCTTGTACTTTGTGACGATTGTGCAAGAGAATTAATAAACATAACAAGTAAAGGTTTAATTTGGATTAAGGCCGAAAGGAATCTTTTGAATATGTGTTCTCATTATCTTTCAAGTAAATGGTACTTCACAAATTAATAACATCAAAGTCTAAGGCGAAAGGATTCTTTGTTGTTGTTGGTATAAGGCTCATGACATGACCACTTGATTGAGGCTTATGCACATTTGATTTATAAAACACTAAACTATTATTATAGGTTCTATTTTTGATAATATGTTTTCCAAACTAAACATCCTAATATCCTTGTGATCATTTGTAACATATTGGATTTCACAAACACATTAAACCATAAACACAAGAGGCGTATAAATGATGTTTTAGAGAGAAAGTTAGAGGTTGGGAACTTTAGTGAGAGAAAGAAAAATCTTATTATTGAGCTCGACTCTACCTTGGGAGGTAGAGAGTATTTATAGTTCTTACATAAACGCCACCCTACGAACGTGGATCGGGGCATACGGTGGGTAAAGACCCGTCGTCCTCCACGGTGTTACTTAACTAAATACTACTAAACATTAACTAATCTCGACTACGAGCTTTATAACGATTACATATACTTGAGGTGATCGACTCTTTAATATTTGGATTTACTAAATCCTAACAATCTCCCACAAGGAGGTCACCTCAAAAATACATAGAATACAAACAGATATTACAATTAGATTTTTTGGTTTCTTGTTAATGTTCTTTGCTCGTAGCTTGTAGTCATTGATTCTTCATTTACGCATGTTTGGATAATCAATGTGGAGGTCTTTAAGCGATCCACGTGATAATGAGTTTTGAGCCGACTTTGAGATCATCGGCAACCATAAATCTCGACTCTTCCATTGTGGTGTTGGTATTATGTGATGTTGTGACATTTGGACCGACATGCTCACATTCTTGATCATGAAATATTCTCATCGAGTGGCGGAAGCTTCGTTGATTCATGATATTACTGCAGACGTAGCGAAGCATGGAGTGAAAATATCGAGTCATTGATGCACCAATCATGATTTCTTTAGAAATGAGCGTGTTGTGTGAGCATGCGGCTTTGGATTGACCGCTTCATTACGATCGGATGCAAGCGTCGGTACTCGCATACAATAGTTAGCAATAAAGCGCACGAAAGTGTCTTTGATCACTTCGTTGAATTGAGGTACCGCCCACGGTTCCCGTTGATCGGTACATGTCTTGCTGTGATCGGTATAATTCGAAGAATTTCCTTGCGGGGTTTCGCGGTTTGCTCTAATCGTTCTCAAGCCGGAGCGTCTCAAAGAAGACAACACGGAGTGAGTGAACCGGTAATTGAGATTCAGCGATTGATAAGAAGAGATTTGAAAAGCAATGGTGTATCGCTCAATAGAAATTGTTTTGCAATACATCGAAGGTTTTAAAGAAAATCAATTATCAATCATTAATACCTTTTATTTTGAAATATTAGTACACGATCGATGTGCTAAGGAAAAGGATTTTTAAGCACAACGACCGCTTTTTCAAAGGTATCCGTCAATCCATAACACGAACGGGATTGATTCAAAGGTTGAATCGCCCCATTGTTTTGCTCGGTTGTCACATGGTTGATCTATTGGATAGATCTCACATGCCACCCACGAGGAGCTTGTTTGATGTTGGCTCGAAGGCTTTCCATCTTCATTGTGAATATGTTTGCATATCACTCGGATATTCAGCAATACCACATGGTTGTCGTAGGACACATAAGATATAATCTCTCTTTCCACATTGTGTGAAACAGAGAGTCTTCATTGTGATGTCCTAATGAGATTTATTTGATGATCTCGTGGCTCTAGACTCGATTGTGCACACTTGGTTTCCTATCTTGGGAGACTAGGAGAGGGTCTCCTTCTTCAATATCAACAAACTTTAAGAAAGTCGATAGATAATGTCGGTTCCCGTGAGAATGAAACAAGTCCTTTTAATAGGAACTTGAGTGGTTTGGGAAGTTGTAGTGCGGTCGTCCTTTGGGTCCATGGCGTCTTGTCTTCAATACCGATGTTACCTTGGTAACCACCGGTAGCATATGAATTGAACCGTTCTTCGCCCTAAGGTTGAATAAATGGAGGCTATTTCTTTTCACCCTTTTCACATTCAATTCTTTTCATTCTTCAACCCCTTGGTGCCTACCGAGACTTCATAACTAGAACCTTGTTGGGTTTATTCGATTACTAGCTCGGTCTCGGTTTGCGCTCTTCCCGTATCTCATTTTCTCCTTTTATCATCATACCTAAGAACTCTACACTATCTAGTGGATTGTCTGGGTAGATCCCTCCGGTTACGGCGGATCGTGGAACGAATACCTAACCTAACCATCCTTATATCACCATACATAAAGTAAATTTGGTCAGTCTATTTGGTATTGTTCATCTGCCGTTGGAACCAATTGAAAACCATTTGAAAATCAATCCAGATACTTGTGATATATTATCAAAGCATTTTGTACCTGAATTGTTTTTGATATTTTTAGAAAAAGAGCTCCCCCTCAACATGTGCATCATGTATTAGAAATCGTTTTTGTTGGAATCACTCCTAAATATTAATTCAAGTGTTAGTGATTCATATGTAATAGTTAGCTTAATATGGCTTTTATGTTAGTAATCATGCCAAGGCTTATGTAGAAAGCCCATGAGCCTTGGCCCAAGTCCAATAAGGAAAGGAAGGGACTAGGAGTGTTGCCCTAGCTCCCTCTCCTATAAATAGTCTTGTAATACCCTCACTTGAGCGTTGGTTGTTCACATTTACATTTACTCTTAAGCATAATCTTTCACATAGTCCTACGCGTAAGTGTGTGTGTGTTCATCCGCCTTCTCTTCTTCTCTACTTCTTCATATTGATGCTTGTGTTACTAATATGGTGACCTAACAGTGGTATCAATCGCCAAATATTTGAGTGAAAAGCAGTTGTTTTTTTTAAGCTTTTGGTATTACGCGTAAGTCACGGTTCAAAAACTTGTTCACATTTAAAAACTCATTTTTTACGCTTTTCAATCCAAGATTCTTGTACTTTCAATGTTTTTAAGTGTTAAAATTTGGTTTTAAGCAAAAGTTTCGAACTTTACGTGTTTTTCCTTAGTTTTGAACTTGGTTTTATATGCGTGTTCATCGTTCGCATAAGGTATTTTGAAGTTTTGGATCATCAAGTTTCACACTTTTGTGTTATTTTGGTGATATTGAAGTGTTTCATCACAAAAATCTGGTTGAAACATCTTTGGGCAACAATCATTTTTTGGTAAAGTTCTACGCATAACGAAACCCTAAATTTACGCATAAGAGTTCCTTGGTTTGATCTTCAGTTTCGTGGATTACTCAGTGTTTTTCTTGCTTGGATAAGCCTGAAAACACTTCGACTTTGGATATCTTTTGGGTAAAACCCTAATCTTACGCGTAAGCTCAACCCTTATGCGTAGAACATTTTCCGCATAAGATTTTCTTACGCCTAAGCCCTGTCTTACGCATAAGCTAATCCTACGCCTAAGTTTTCTCGCCTAAATTTACATTTCGCATAACTTTAGTGTTTTCTCATTTCTTCACTGCGTAAGCTAATCCTATCGTAACTATTAACATTACGCGTATCTTTGGTGTTTTACGCATAAGTGGTACTTTGCTTTTACATGATTTCTACGCCTAAGGATACTTCATCAACAACGGTTCATTCGACTACAAAGATCCATTTAACAACACAAGTTTTCAACATGTCACAACCACCATACTCTAACTATTTTCCTTACACTTATCATCAACAACAACAACAACTAAGTCTACAACATCAACAATTTAATCATTAACAACAAATTTATCAACAACAATTTAATCAACAACATACTCCACAACTTGGAGCAATTCCACCACCACAAATGGTTCAACCACCACCTAGTCTTCAAGTACAACCTTACACAAACTTCTACAATCAACATCCATCCATGAATACTATGAAGGAACCGACATGGTTTGGCAAGATGTGTGAAGCCTTAAGTAGCCAACAATCAATTCATGAAGCTGGCTCACTTGATAGACCTCCAATGCTCACTCCCGGAAATTATGATCAATGGGTGATAAGGTTCTTTAGGTTTTGTGATCTAAAGAAGCCACATGGAAAGTTTTAAAGAAGGTCATTATGGAAGGTCCATTTCGGATGCCTCTTGTTATCACACATGAGATCCGGATGCCAATCCACAAGAGATCTTGTCACCAACATTGCAACTATCTCGACCTCACCGGTGATGAACTTCTACACTTTAAAGCCGATGAACTAGCAATGCAATACATCCTTTTGGGACTACCAATCCGATCCTTGAAGTGTTGATGCTCAAAAATGGCTAAAGCAATGTGGGAACATATTCATCTTCTAATGGAAGGTACAACACTCAATCGGGAAGACATGGAATCCAAAATCTACTTGGCTTATGAACACTTCATGATTGAACCGGGAGAGACATTATAGTCATATCATCATCGTTGTTCGGACATCATTAATGATTTGGACAAACACAACATCATCATGCCTCAATTCTTGTCAACACTAAGTTCCTAAGTAGTCTTGGTGGGAATGGGAGAAGTATGTCATTTTTCTCCGTCAAGCTAAGAATCTTCATCATGCTACATGTAACACCCCAACCCGACAAGGGTAGAAGTGTCACATACGGTGTCATGTCGAACATACAAATAAAATATTTACAAGCGAAACTTTAAAATGAAGTATCAAATCATATAAACAATTGGTGACGAAGGAATACAATATCCAAATGAAATGAAATATCAAAACAAAAACTCTTCAAAGTAAGTCCAAATAATAAGGTAACTAGGGTTGGTCCACTCGGATAATCCAACTCTCACCATCAAAGCCCAACTTCAAACCTAAAACTGCCGAGGAAAAGAAATCGGTGAGCTTAAAAAGCCGAGGTGAGCGGATATAACAAAGCGAAAGCTAAACAAAAGCGAAGCGAAATGAAACAAAGGAAGCGATAACAAGGTCGCGCGAAAAGAGAATAATGAGTCAATGAGGATCTGCAGAACACAATTATCTGAGATATCGAAGCACATATAACAAGGAGAGCGAAGCAAAGCAAAGCATCATGACAAGCATACAAGCACATACAAACCAGGCATACAAATCTTGAAACATAAGCAAGCATAGCAGACGTCATATCCACACAACATATCGACATACAATCAATTCGAAATCATAAGCCATAAAAGTCAAAGAGAAATCTAAGGCAAGCGGAAGCAATTAATTAGTAAGTGAGCATGGCAATCACACATGTCAAAACCCTCATTGAAAACATAATCAATGAAGTACCAACGATGGTCAACACATGGCGATACACGTAACAAGTAGGAATACAACATACGATATAATTGAATGAATCAAGGACATAGCGGGACAACAAATTAACAAGCCATACGTCACACGTTGAACCATTTACCCAATCAAACCGTAGCATATAGGAGAATGTAACCATAGCGGGTCAACAATAAGCAGATAAGAATACAGCGGGATAGTCATAGTCACGAGATTAACCGAACAAAGCACACATAATAAACCGACAAAACTATCGATTACACATTGGCATGGTCACGAGACAATTCGGAGGATTCACATAATAGTGAGATCACATATCATCGGATGAAAGCAGTAACTCGGATAACCGCATATTAATCACATCATAGCGGGATAATCGGTAGTCACATAAAACATAAATAGCATAACAAATCAAATAAACACATAAAAACCCGATGCGTGAATGGAGCGATAGTGCGAAATAACGGAATGAGAGTGTGACGGATCAAAGAAATGGAATATATATATCTTGGTAGTAGAGTGAGTCATATAAAGTCTTGAGTAATGAACAATTAACGTAGCATATGGTGCGTTGGGGAATACAAAAGGTACAATATAGGTATATCAAAGGTGTAAGGGTTGTGAAATCTACCACGAGCCGGAACATATCATATCATATCATAAGTAACCATTGTATTCGGAGGGTGACCTCGAATACCATATATAGTAGGAGGAGACCTCGGTAACAAATGGAGTAGCTAGCTCCGGAATGTGAAGGCAGCGTATTGCTGCGACATCATTCACCATATAAATCATATCATATCTAGGATGCATCCATCGCCCCGGAAACATAGTGGCCAAATCATATACATATAGTGAGCTCATAATCATATCAAAATGGGGACGATTGTGTAACATCACTCGTACACCTGAGTCATGCCATTGGTGCATCAATGACACGGTCATGTTACCTTCATGACTAGGAACACATATTTGGCTCGGGTATCAAGCGGCGGGTCAAAGCATAATCATATCATATCATAACATAAGGTTCATATCAAAGTTCATATCAAAGGTTCATATCGAGTTCCATAACATAAGTTCATAATCGAGGTTCATAATCGGATGGTTCATAATCATAACAAGCGAATATCATAGCGAGCAGAATCATATCAAAGGATTATGTCGGAATCATATCAAAAGGATCATAGCATAAGGAAATCATAGCAAAGGAATATCATAAGTGAAGCAAAGTCAAGGATTGAAAAGTCGGGAGAAATCCCTCTTGAAAGGGATAGAATATCGTACCTTAGCAACGAAATGAAAACAAGCGGGGGCGTAACACCGGGCGCAAGCGTCGTATCTTCTTCAGCGTATCTACGAATTGATATCATATATTACTTATATACTCATTTTATAAGCTTCTTATGCATTTGTAAGTGTTTTACTTATTGATATCATATTTTATCTTTTATTTTCTTAAACTCATATTTGGACGGACTTTAGCGATTTTTATAAAATACTTCTTGTAGGCGTATGGTCCGGATGGGCGAGGAATGGGTCGGGCCGGCGAATCTGCCCCTCTACTACCTAAACCCTAATGCATGCCTATATATACACATGAGTTATCTCTAAACCTAACATCTTTTGCTATGCCACAGTAGCATACTAACTTGGCCGTCGGAGGTGGACCCGGGGCTCTGACCTCGGGTCCGCTCTATGAGGTTCTCTTTGTTGACAGTCTACTGGGGCTCGAGAAGGCGACTAACGGCCAAGGAGAGTCGTTGAATCTAGTCGCGCGGTTATGCTTCAACAAGTTGGCGCCATCCGTGGGACCACGAATAAACTATGTTTGTGTTCTCTATTACCGAAAAGCATAAATCAATTTCTAAAGTCGGTAACCTAAAACTTTTAATAAAGTGATATCTAAATTGCGTACAATTAAGTATAATATTCGAGATCGTACAATTTTGCTACGAGCAAACTTTATTATTTGAATTTAGATCGTAAAACTTTAACAAGAAGTTACAAATAAACATACGAATTGGCTTATTTTCAGATATGCCATCCGTTTGGTTTACATAATAAAATAACTTAAATAATTTCAGTCCTTTTCTTATTGGCTTATTTTAACTTAAATACGTTTACGTCCGCACGATCAGACCTATTTTAAAACATCCGCACGATCGGATCTATTTTATCTTTTAATCCGCGCGATCGGATCTAAGAAAAGCCATACGATAGGAGCTATTTTATTTTTAGCCGCGATAAATTCGATGCGAATCATTTTTTACGGTTGATACGCTGTTCGTGCTCAAACACCGCGATCGTGATAAATCTACCAGCGTAAGACCGTGCGTTCGAGATCTTCGCGGTGAGCGTCTGCAGCGAAAACCACGATGCTAGTCAATCGCCATGATGCGCCTTTGGACCAAAGGCCGTGGTATAAACATCTGCGATCATCGAAGCGTTCGAGTCTATGCGGTTAAGATAAATCCATACGTATGCATTGAGTAGCGGTCACGGTACATCCATCGAGTTTTATTTTATACATTAAAAAAATCTCACGATAGGTTTTATTTTATACAAACAATTGTTTATGTCGTTTGTACAACTTCACGATAGGTTTTATATTTTTTATGCTATCGCACTATATTATTCATGCTATGTCTTGTTTAATTTCATTAAGTTTTATATCTTTGCGATTCGCGGCATATACTAATCTTTGCATTAAGTGTTTTCGCAGATTAAATAAGTTTAATGCTCTACACGAGTAGCACCATCAAACTTGGGGGCTACGAGGTGCATACTACTCTTGTTCCGTGCGCGTCGCAGATTATTTGGGCGAGCACGCAAGCTCGATACAAAGGCAATTTAAATATTCGCACCATCTCACCGTGGGGGCGTCCTCTGTCGGTTGTAAAGGCGGATGTAATGCGAGAAGCCGTCTTCATCGCACATCTTTGCCGCAGACGGCGAACACGGTAGCGAAGCCGTCTTCATCGCACCTATTTGTCGCGCGGTATGCAGACTCGCTCTGAAGCCGTCTTACGTCGCGCATCTTTAGCGCACCTATCGCGTGAAGCACGTCTTCGTCGCACCTCTTTGTCGCGCACGCGCACACTGTCTTGTGAAGCCGTCTTCGTCGCACCTATTGTCGCGCGGTAGCATACAAGCCTGCTTCTGAAGCGCGTCTTACGTCGCGCATCTTTAGCGCACTTATATGCGTGACGCGTCTTCTCGTCGCACATCTTTGTCGCGACGGTAGCACACTTATCGCAAAAGCACGCCTCGTCTTCATCGCGCAGCGCGCTTACGCTCTGAAGCGCATTTCTGTCGCACCATCTTTGCGTCACTTCTGGTACAAAATATGCGCCTTACCGGGATCGACACGGGTTCCACTTTCACCTCTGCCGCCATCGAACTTAAGTCTAGCATAACATAGCCATGCGCTATCTCATACTAGACTTGGGGGCTTGTAGGCGTATGGTCGGGCTCGGGCGGGGAATGGGTCGGGCCGGCGGATCTGCCCACTCTACACCTAAACCCAAATGCATGCCTATATATACACACGCAGTTATCTCTAAACCTAACATCTTTTGCTATGCCTGGCGCATACTAACTTGACCGTCGGAGGTGGACCCGGGGCTCGGCCTCGGGTCCCCTCTATGAGTTCTCTTTGTTGACAGTCTACTAGGGCTCGAGAAGGCGACTAACGGCCAAGGAGAGTCGTTGAATCTAGTCCGCGCCGATTATGCTTCAACACTTACTTAGCTCAAATGAAATAAAGTAAAATCCCGGGGTTCCCATATGAGTTAAAGACTCTCCAAAATTGGGGATTCTATTTTCAAACCAAATGGCCTATGGAAAATCACAAGTCGGACACATCGAGAAAGTGATCGGAAAATACACCTTAAAGTTTACGCTTATTGAACTGTTTAGATATCTTGGAAAAATTCCCAAAACTCCAGAAATTCATTTATATCCTAAATGTCACTCCTGTAAAGGTGCTTCCAGTCGTTATGGTTTGAAAATTAAAATCAAACAATCCAACTAAATTCGAGACCGTTTTCTCGGCTTTGACACTTGATCTTGTAAAATTTAAAATACGACTTAGACAACTCCAAATTCGACCAAACCACTTGGAAAACTTAACTAAGACATAAAATAAACTTTTCCAACAAAAACCCAGATTATTGCACTTATGAAATTCGATCTATAACACACACAAATTCGACATATGATGCTGTCCAGTTTTTAGGGTTCATATTAGGCCATCATAACACATGATTAGACCATTAATTACACTTAGGGTTCCATTCCAATTAGGGTTTCAAATTTATTAGGCATGATAACATCTACATATATGTGATTTTATGGGAAGATAACATGCGAGGTTGGGATAATACCTTTGAGGCATGCAAGAAAAGGAGGAAAACAAGACCGAAGCGAAACAAACAAAGCACCCTGTGTGCTCCACATACCACGACCGGTGGTGTCAAAACCGGTGATACGACCAGGCCTAACCCATGATGATGATGTCCTTGAACCTCCTTGGAAACCCTTTTGTTGCCGGCAATGATGGAAGAGAACAAGCCGTCCTCTTTTTCCTTGATCTAGGGTTTTTGTGTGAGGGATTCGTAGGTAAAAAAAAAAAATGTGAATGGGTTCTAGGGGGAAAAAGTGCGGCTGAAAACAAGAGGAAACAAGAGCCCAAGGTTGTTTTAGATGGGCTTGAATCTTAGGTGTAGTGTTTTATATTTCTTGTATATTTTTCGCCCATGAAACCTTTATAACGAGTGACATATATTTAGACATAATGCGTGTCGGTTTTATTTTATCTTACACAAGTTAATCATTTTGAGTTAGATTAAAGTTTCTTTTAATTAGCTTGGCGTATTTTATGTGTTTGATAAATATTAAGTTCGAGGGCAAAATAGTCTTTTCACGCGTTTCACGATTTTTAGGGTTTACAACTCTTCCTCTAAAAGAAAATTTTCGTCCTCGAAAATTGAAGTCATTGAGTATCTGAGACATACTAGTTTAAAGCGACGTAGCGATCCATAGTTTCACACAAATCATAACGGTTTCGGTTCCAAGCGTACAAAACTTATCGTAACAAATATGGACGAAAATCTCACAAATAGGTACAAAATTTCTAACGAACATGAGGAGTGCCAAATAACGGATACAAGTCATATTCCATTCACATACCAACCCCAGGCATTTCCCAAGACGTCGTATGATTTCAATAAGTTCAGATTATATGATCTCGGTATTATCACGTTGATCAGGCGTCATAATACTTGCATCACATAACAAGTTCTTATTGTCATCATATTACGCCTCGGTCCATGACAAACCACATAACAAACATCACCACAAAAGCGAGATAACATACGGTAGCAAGTAACATACCAAAGCAGACCGGATCGCATACATACAACATATACAACATAAAACCACTTACCATACCACAAAGAAAAGCCGCCAACTTTGATCGAAGCGGTTCCTCACGACTCATTTCGGCGATCCAAAATAAAGCGAGATATCACCAAAATGCTAAACCATAAAACTTCACGATTCAAACCGAGTTACGAACAAATCAAAGAAATAATCTGACCAAAATCACGTAGCAAAATATCAAACCGCCTCAAAAGCATGACAAAGAAATCGAGTAACACAAGTTGCGCCCAATCATATGAAGTAGATGAACCTTCTCAACCACGGTTGAATCTTGTCTCCGTCTTTGCGCCTTTGGTTGATCCGTCCGGCTCCTTGACATGACATCGCGTCTCCGTGACATCGCGATCGGTTGCGACACGCTTCACGAACCTCTCTAGAAATTGTTGTAGCAATGCGGTCGGCACCATTATCTTTGGCTCTACGAAATCTCCATCTAACGATCGACAAGCGGATGTGCGAAGACAAAATAAACAAACTCATATGCGAAGAAGAAGGCCAAATTAGTGAAGACAAAAGATTATCGAAGTCAATCGAACAACAACCAAAGGAATCGAAGAGATTAGAAAGCAGGCGGAAGCCTAGTGTCTACCCAATCCTCGGGTCAATCCTAAGGCCAACAAGGCGAAACTTGGGCTCGATACCATAATTGTAACACCCCAACCCGACAAGGGTAGAAGTGTCACATACGGTGTCATGTCGTAACATACAAATAAAATATTTACAAGCGGAAACCTTAAAATGAAGTATCAAATCATATAAACAATTGGTGACGAAGGAATACAATATCCAAATGAAATGAAATATCAAAACAAAAACTCTTCAAAGTAAGTCCAAATAATAAGGTAACTAGGGTTGGTCCACTCGGATAATCGACTCTCACCCATCAAAGCCCAACTTCAAACCTAAAACTGCGCGGGAAAAGAAATGCGGTGAGCTTAAAAAGCCAGTGAGCGGATATAACAAAGCGAAAGCTAAACAAAAGCGTAAACGAAATGAAACAAAGGCGATAACAAGGTCGCGTGAAAAGAGAACAATGAGTCAATGAGGATCTGCAGAACACAATTATCTGAGATATTGAAAGCACATATAACAAGGAGAGCGAAGCAAAGCAAAGCATCATGACAAGCATACAAGCACATACAAACCAGGCATACAAGTCTTGAAACATAAGCAAGCATAGCAGGCGTCATATCCACACAACATATACAACATACAATCAATTGAAATCATAAGCCATACAAGTCAAAGAAATCTAAGGCAAGCGGAAGCAATTAATTAGTAAGTGAGCATGGCAATCACACATGTCAAAACCCTCATTGAAAACATAATCAAGAAGTACCAACGATAGTCAACACATGGCGATCGCACGTAACAAGTAGGAATACAACATACGATATAATTGAATGAATCAAGGACATAGCGGGACAACAAATTAACAAGCCATCGTCACGTTGAACCATTTACCCAATCAAACCGTAGCATAGGCGAGAATGTAACCATAGCGGTCAACAATAAGCGAGATAAGAACCGTGGTTATGGTCGTCGAGATGGGAGGTGGTCAAGGGTTTAATGCTATTGGAAGGAATAACATGGGTGCTCATGACAACAAAGGGTCAAGTGGTTGAGCAGGGAATGCTCGAATGGAGTTAATGGTCTTCGTTGTTATAAGCGCAATGAGAAGGTCACTGGCTAATGCATGTCCTAAGCCGAGGATAAGCGGTGCTTATCACAAAGGCGTTGCTCTTGGCTCTTAAGGATGAAGGCGGTGGAACTCTTACCAACAAGGAACATAGCTTTATGGCGGATCGATTCGATGATGATATGGAGGACTTGCGGGCTAATGCGGCGGTGATGTTGATGGCATAAATGCAAGCTCTACACATGAGTGACACAGGCCGGTGTATGACAGCGATGGCTTGTCTCGAATCTAGGAACAAAATATACTCATCCACGATCGATATCTCCGCCAATTTCTCCATCCGACAAGGATCAAAGTGTTCAACATGAGCCATCCACATCTCATTCCGATGATTATCAAATAGATCCGTAGTTATATTTGACGATCAAGATAACCTTTTGGTTAATATTGATAATCAAGTTGACTCGTGATTATATTTGAGGATCTAAATAATGATCATGTTGAGACTCCGTTGAACAAAATGAGCTTACGTCTAATAGAAATTGAGCTTGACCTTAATTAAGACCAACACTCTCATTTGGAAATTTGCACGAAATTAAAGAGAAAATGCCTGCATTAATTAGGGATATGCTTAATTCGACAAATCAATTTTTCAAAACTCAAGAAAAAGCGTGAAGAAGGTTTTGAAGTCGCTTTTGCTAAATCTCATCAAAGCGAAAAATCATTAGAGCGACGGATCGTGATCTAGCCGTTTCAAGAATGCTTTGTTGTCTCAAATAGAACAACTGAAACATGAACATAAACAACAACTTAACGCTCTTACTTTGGAAACACAAAAAGCCAAGGTGAGTTGTTAACTTGTCAAAAGCAGTTATCGGTACAAGCGACATTCTCTGAACGAATAGATAACTATCTTGAAGAAATTGTCGACTTACAACACAAAATCAAAGAGTTTCAAAATGTTGTTTATAAACATGGTGAGTCGATCACAACTATTCAAAGTTTACTTTTAAACCAAATCAAATGGATATGGACCAATTCTTCGATTACAAACCTAAGTTTTCAAGCGAGCATTCAAACCAAATCACGAAGTTTCTGATGCGAGAACATAGAATTGATGATTCAATTATATTTGTTGTTGAATATAATCGTATGGAAGAATTAGATCACGGATGGCGAGTCGGTCAAAAATGGAAAATATCGTTTATAACAAACCATTTAACTATTCAAAAGCCGTTACTTTTGTCAAACAACAAGATACTTCTAACAAACCTTTTGTTATCACACCGGTTTAAAGTTAGTCCCAAACAAAATGGTGCACAAATTAATGGTCCTTTACCTTCACTTAGTGAAGTTAAAACAACGACCGAAAGTTGTCGGCGTCATAAAATACTTTGTCACTTTCTTATCGACCTCAAAATTTTGGAGCGTGAGATTGAATTTCATTACGAAATAAAAGTTGAACATTTTCAATCGCCAATGGTAGCGAGAACATCGAGACATTCTTGAGAAAAGACTTTTAACCCATGTCAAAAATTTGAAAACTTGTGCACTATATTGGGAAAGGATTTTCAAGGAACTTGGTCTCATGAAAGCAGTTTCGAGAAAAGCGAAACATCGATTTCAAATACTAAGCGTAAAACAAATTGTTGAGAAAAGATGTTGATCGACTCTTGGAAGATGTTATCGTCTTGATATCAATAATCTTGTTTTATTACAATCATTACATATGCATCGATCATATATCTGCTGATTCTGTGACTCATTGATAATGTTGAGAATCTTGATAATGTGCATCGGATCGAATCTTTAAAGTTGAAAATGAGCGATTGATAAATGAACTTTCAAATTCAAGCGTCGTCTTCAATGGTGTCAAAAAATTGTCAAAATCGGGAACTTGCTTTGCAAAACAAAATTCACCAGTTGAAATAAAAAATGCTTAATCCTAAAATTGAGCAAGCTGGATGATCAAAGCGTGTCTTTGAAATGTCAAATCTCAACATATGAACAAGAACTTGCAAAAGTTAAACATGAATATGGTGTCATATTTGATTTACTCAAGCAGACTTCGAAATGAAGCATCAAACGAACTTGATCATTATCTTGAACACACTAAGAAGTCATGAATTTTCTTTGAAATCTTAGATTACGAAAATCAAGATTTGGTGCACACTATCATTAAGTTAAGGAAATGTTAGGAAAGTATGAACATGTTCGACTAGCATCATTAAGAAATTGCACTGTAACACTTAGCAAGCGTGAACCCGGTTGCCTCTTGACAAAACACAAGTTACTAATGTGCTTCCTCTCTGCAGCAGGACTAGTTGCTTCTTTTCAAACGTCCGCACTTCACGACCTAGGAGCAATACAAGGAAGAATAGGAAGTTGCGACCTAAGAAAGAATAATAAGGAATCTTGAAGTAGAAGAACACCCTTGGACTTTGAATAAGACTCACGTTGCACCTACTTTAGATATTGCGTTTGACAAATGTAATGGAAAAAGTGTTGTAACGAATGCTAAACCTTTAAGTACTTTTGATATTGATCGATGCTTCTTGTGTTATTTGTCGTAAAAGTATGCTTCGATTGTCATGACAAATGTGTTGCTAGAGCTATCTTGTCTCGTTCTGAGAATCCTAAGAATCGGAATACCTCTAGGCCCACTAATGCTTCTAAGTACGTGGCAGTAGACCGCCCTCCTTAGATTCTAAAGCATTGATGTCCTGTAGTTCGATATCACCTCAAAGAATGTAGTACCACCTAGTGCATTCACTAAGACTAAAGCTAAGACTAGTTGGAGATGGCGAAATGGATACATAATACACTAGGATTTAAATGGATGCCTAAAATCATTGATGTGTGTATTTCTACTATAGCTGCGAGGAACCCTCTAACTCATCGGGTTCCACATCTACCTCTATTCCATCGTGTAAATACGTGTGTGTCACGGTGTCTGAGATCATCATTTGGATTGTTGATAGCGGATGTTCCCGACACATGATGACAACCTTAAGCTGTTATCAAACTTTATTGCAAAGTTCATTGGCTTGTCAGATTCGGGAATGATCCTTGCGACTATCATGGGCTCTGGAGATTATATCAATGGCAACATCAAAATTAGCGGGGTTTATTATGTGGAAGGCCTCGGTCACAATCTCTTTTACATTGGTCAATTACGTGATGGAGATTTGTAAGTTGCATTTAGGAGAAAACTTGTTTCATTCGTGATCTACAAGGAAGCGATCTTATGTCGCACCCACAATTCTAGTCTCTATACAATCTCAATGCAAGACATGATTGCTTCATCTCCCATCTGTCTACTCTGGAGGCTACATCTACAAAATCTTGGCTATGTAACCGTCTTCTTTCCCATCTAAACTTTCAAACCATAACCAACCTTGCTCGACACAAACTTGTTGAAGGTCTCACGAGATTCGGTATTCTAAAGATCACCTATGCTCGACTTGTGAACAAGGAAAAGCACTCGTGCTCACTTTCCTTCAAAGGTGGAACACAACACTCGGCATGTCTTGCATCTTCTTCACATGGATTTGTGTGGCCCGATCGGCGTCTGCAGACGATTAATAATGGCGCTACATCTTGGTAATTGTTGATGACTACTCAAGATGGACTTGGGTCTACTTTCTTGAGTAAAGATCAAGCTCCACGGTGATCATCACCTTTCTCACGAAAATTCAAGTTGACTCGAACACGATCCAAATCGAACAAACAAAGGCTGAATTTGTAAATCAAACTCTTGAGAATTTTATGAAAGTAGGAATTGAGCATCAAACATCCATTGCCGCACACAGAACAAAGCGGAGTTGTTGAAAGACAAAACCGTACATTAGTGGAAGCGCGAGCGATGTTAATCAATGCTAAACTTCAGTTACTTGTGGGCTAAAGTTGTCTCAAGCGCATGCTATACTCGAACCGCTCAATGATTACAAAGCGTCACAACAAAACACCTTTTGAGCTTATCCACAACTGAAAACCGAATCTCAAACACTTTCATGTATGTGGATCCCTTTGCTATCCGAATAATGATCGTGATGACTTTGGAAAGCTCAAAGCCAAAGCTGACTTTGGAATCTTTATTGGATATTGTGAGAATTCAAAAGGTTACGGATGCGGAATCGTCGTACAAAGCAAGTTATGGAAGCGATTCATGCACATTTTGATGAGCTTACGGAGATGGCTTACGAGCATATGACTTGGAACCCGGTCACAACGTTTAAACTTCCTCAAACCCCATCATCGGTGAATCAAGCCCCGACTTACTCGTCAACAAATGGAAAAGCTATTTGCTCCTTTGTTTAGTGATGACATTGATGAGCGTGCTCGGTGTATCCGATGTTTCATTGCTCGACTGATTCTACTCTTATACGATACACTGTCACAACAACTACGGTTGAAGAAGCACCACGATTGACTCTACCACAGATTGAAAAAAGCGCTTCCACGACGTTGAACCGGTGATGATATTCTTAATGTAGTACCCCGCTGCGATTTTGATCCGTCGTTCTTTAACCCGTTTGCTAATGAAGCTGCGCACGATGTTGCGGAATCATCTACAAGCCATTTGAATCCTCAAAATCGCATAATGTATATCAACATCAACCTTCCACACATCGTTGGACGAAAGACCATCCTCTAGAGAACATTATTGGCAACGAATCAACCGGTCATAACTGAACAACGTCTTCGCACGAGATGGTGAACATTGCATTTATGCTCTCACCGTCGCCAATCGAACCTAAAAACATTAAAGATGCAATGACAAAGATAAGCTGGATTGAATCCATGCAAGAAGAACTCAACCAATTCAAGCGTCTTGAAGTATGGGAATTGGTTGAGCGATAACGAGGGTCTTCGTCATTGGTCTAAAATGGTTGGAAAAACAAATTGGATCTTTGAAGGAACCGTAATTAGAAACAAGTCATATACGGTGGCTAAGGGTTATAGGCGAGGAAGAGGTATTGACTTTGAAGAATCATTTGCTCGGTTGCTCGTCTTGAGGTGTTCGGATTTTACGGCATTGCGGCTCACATGAACATCACGGTCTTTCGGATGGATGTCAAAGCGCTTTCTCGATGGACAAGCTGAAAAGCGGTCTATGTTAGTGACCCGAAGGATTCGTTGATCGAGTTCCCTAATCATGTCTGAAGAAAGCTCTCACGGTCTCAAACAAGCCCTCGGGCGTGGCGATCACGCAGGATGCTTAGATTCACGTAAAAGTACTTGGAGAATTACAATTTCTTGGTGATAAGCGGTGTCATGGCAATCGAAGAAGTAGGATTGTACATGTTGTCCTCAACCAAGGCGAATATGTAGCCATGTCGTGTTGTGCTCAAGTCATTTGGATGAGAACACAACTCAAGGACTATGGTTACGTGTTGTGAATCCGGTGTACTACGACAATCGGTGCTATTGCGATCTCGTGCGATTACATTCAACATTGAAATCAAAGCACATCGATCTTGATATCATTTCATCAAGGACCGCGTGGAGCAGTCTGTTGAATTATACTTTGTGGAGTCTTGAATACCAATTGGCGGATCTTCTCACCAAAGCCTTAGCTCACGCTGGGTTTAATGAGTTGGTCCACGGATTGGTATGCGGTGTTTGACTCAAGAGGAATTGGATGAACTCTTAAAACATTCTTAAAATCGATCAAACACCAAAACCTCCTTTTGTAAATATTTTCAAAAACAAAATACAAAATTATAAAATCGGATAAAACAACAAAAATATTCTTCTATCTATATTTCTTTTAACATTGCAAGTACAATTCTTCCGTCAACACTCAAATCTTTCAAAATTGATATTTTTCCGATCAAGTGTTGGGGAGAAAGAACATATGTTTCAGTTTCATATAAACCTTGTACTTGCATGTTACCTTATCCCGGTTGTTTCTCTAAATAATGGTGTTCACTTTTACGGTTCTTGACACTCTTGGACTAAAATTTATAAAATTTCATTATTTATTAAGTCGAAGGGAGTGTCGTCAAAATTCTTCCCAAAATATCATTCGTTTGGTAACCAAAATGGAAGTTAAAGGCATTGGATGTAAATGGAAAGGTGGAGGGATTTGAAATTGTCAAAAGCTTAAAGTAATTTTTACAAAACCTCCACCTAACTTTTTCATATCATTAACTCTTCTCATTTATTACACCAACTACCCTAATCTACGCATAAAAATCAACCTTCAAATCCGGTTACTTGATCATCAATTTGTAAGTGTTCTTGTGTTCTTAACATGATTACAAACAAGGGTTTTAAATCGTTTCAAAAACCAACGGTTAGATTGTTAGATATGAGTGATTTTGTGTTCTACGCATAAGCGTATGAACACATAATCAATGGTGGGTGTTTGTGGTGATAAAGATAGTGTCAAAACGTTTGTCTAACATCACTAAAACCATTTTTATCATCAAACATCACCCAGAAACACGAATTGATTGATTTTGAAAACTAGGGTTTATGCGTGGAATTGGGTGTTTTCATATGTGAGTGTTTTTGGTGAAAAAGATAGTTGTATGATGTTGTATTCAAGTTGAATTGATCATATCTAGGCCCAGAAATTGCCCAGTAACATCAAACGTAAAAGAATTGAATTTTAGGGTTTTAGTTCATACGAATTGGGTATTTTTGATTCATGTTGAGTTTGATGTTAAAACTTGGATAAAACAACTTAATAGGCATACTAGACTTCTCGGAATCATTTGGTGCAATTTCTATGGCTAGATTACTTACTCGTAAAAATTGAACCTTAGGGTTTAGGTTTACGCATAAGTGTTCTTCTGGCGTAAGCGTCATATGTGTATTCATGATATGATCGATGGTGAGTGAATGTAGATGTTAATGATTGTGTTATGACAAATTTATTTCGGTCTTCCACGTTTGAAAATTTGAATCAAGGTTTCTAGCAAACTACGCATAAGGATCACCTTCGCGTAGAATGTTATCGTAAGAGCAATCTTACGCATAAGGTTCTACATAAGGGACTACGCGTATCCCGTGAAGGATAGCGTGCGATGACTCTCACGCATAAGGTTGACTCTTACGAGTAAGCCTTACGCGTAAGGTTTATATCGCCCACGCGTAAGCTCTACGCATAAGGTCCCTTTTCCACGCGTAATATTTCTTACGCGTAAGTCAGAACCTCACGCATAAGCTTTCGTTTACGCGTATACCATTCTGTTTACCCATAAGCTTGCCATTTCTCGCCTAAGCCTTTTTAACCTTAATTATGAATTGTTCTGCGTGCAAACTTGTAAATAAATAAATCATAACGCCACGAAACCAATAATGTCACTATAAGCTTAAATGTTTAACAAGTTGTGAATAATAAGTGAAAATATGGACTTTAAAACTTAAAGTTAATCAACTCACGAAACTTATCACGACGTTATTGGACTATTGGACAAATAAGTGACATTGGACTCGTAACAATCATCGACATATCACATTCAATAATTAGACAATATAACCATCTGTTGACTAACATAATGTCTTTCGATATGTTGGTTCTTTTGGCTAAATATCTTTTAGATCACGACATGGGCGCTCAAATGCGAATGTGGATGCACCAAATGTTCTCACCGTTCTTGATATCTTCCTAATGGCTATCCGATGAAGATTGGAAAGAACAATCTTGGTTGACTTTGATACTCTCACACTGCTCGAGTCTTCTTGCACGATAGCGATGGACATTCGAAGAACCATTCTTATCGAATATGCTCACCAACTCGCCACGATTCAGGAGATCTACATTCGACAATTACGGCACACAATGAAGCGGATCAAAGGGCAAAATGTTGTGTTGTGACTTTCAATCACAAGCAAGTCACCACCATACCGCGAGACTTGCGGGCTATTCTCCTCATTCTGTCATTGAACCAGCGGGTACAATGCTACACCTTACGAAGAGGTCGTTACGCAATTCATGATCGACATCGGTTATGACAAAGCTACGAGGGTAATCACCAAACACTCTTACGTTGACACGAAGAATATCCTCGTACGGAGAACCCTCTTCATCATCATCACAAAATCTTTTCGGATGGGATAGTGGTTATGAGCATCCCAAGCTCATGGAACTCTGATTTTTGGGCTTTGGTCAACATGAAACATATCGAAGTTGAAGCTACGATATGGGATGACATGATGTCTTTCCTCAGCGAGGCACCAAGATCCCATACATCGGATACACAAAGCTGGCGATCGAGAGCTCTTGGGTTAAATCCGATATTCCTTTGAGACTCGGCGACCCAAACAATCACTCCATGTTGTATGAACCTACTCTAACGATCGAGTTTAAGGAATCAACAACAAAGAAACAAGGTGTTGTCTTTGCGGATCACCTTCTCTCTAATGAAATCAAGCGACTTTACTCATACAAAAGGTATCGGTGGCGGTTGATGAAGGTAAAGTTGGTTTTCTCGATGACAAGTCTTCGGTACACCTATTAGGAAAACCGGAAGAGGCGCTGCGAGGAAGTGTTGCAAGCACGAGAGTCAACGAAAGTTCCTAAGAGAAACCTCCACTCAAAGGAAAGTTCCATCTAAGGAAGCTGTTCTATTCCCATTCCCAAGTCTCGAACCGCAAAAAAGCTAGTGGATGAAAGCTCGAGAAACCAAATCGGAAGAAGAGGTTATCTACTTTGAAAGCGCAACCATTGACACTCCAACGATAGCTAAACCTCCCGGTCAAAAGCTCTCAAGGCAAAGGGAAGACTCGGTGCTTGAGCAAGAAAAAGAAAGCTCATATGAAGAGCCACTGGACACCGACTACAGGAAGCAGTTCAAAATCATTAGACTCTAACACAAGGCAAAATAGTTTGAACAGGAACAAATGCGTAGCCCCGGAGGGCCTAGTGGTGGTGTCTAGTCTACACCAATTCTTGTTGCGGTTAATCAACCCGATAAGGGAATTGGTGCCACCACTCTTGAGCAACAACAAAAGAGCTTGGAGGAACCAGAAACAGAGAAGTCTGAGAAAGAAAAAGCTGATGAGGAAGCTCGGATTCAGGCTGAAGAAAAGGCTAAAACTGGAAAAGATGACGAAGTAAACTATGATGATTTTCTTCTCAACAGTCCAATTCATTCCGAGGAGAAAACTTTTGAACCTCCTAAGGACCCTGAATCCCCTCATGTCTCTTCATCATTGGATTCATCCTCTCACTCTTCACCACCACCATCCAGAAGAACAACCAAATCCACATCCAAATCCGTGAAGAAGCCAACGGACTCTTGGATTTCTTGAGCAAAGACAAGGATCGTTAAAGGCATCAGCGGTCGGGAAGAAAGACGTGCTTTACAAAAGCTGAATTTTCTCGTGACTGTGTTCGATATCTTCATGGCGAGAATGACAAGATGTCGGTGAAAGGAGTACATCCGAAGTTCATGCAGCGGGATCTTCAAGGGGAAATGAACGAGATGATCAAAGGTACACTCACAAGTTCCTTCTTGACATCGTTCCTGGTATGACAAAAGAAATGTACACCAAACAACTCTATCTGAATCTATTGCATTTGGCCAAGAAAACTATGAGATCAACACATATGCAAGTGAATATCAATCCAGTTGATCCCATAATATTCTCAGATGCTGAATTGGTTTCCAGGCTAGTAGCTCAAATGTCTAAGCGATGCAACATTTACTTCTCACGAAGGTAAATTGTTTGAAGCATTCTGGAATACCAACTCAAATCGACATCTGAGAGAAGAGGCTCAAAGGCCTAAACGTCCAAGAGGCGATGAAGATAAGGATAAGGATAAAATGACGAGCCAAAACGTCCAGCGGTTTGAGAACCATCATCATGCCATCACCACCGAAGGACTTCACCACCAAGGCGATCTCCTCCTCGCTCTTCTCACGACAAACCTCGGGACTCGAGTTACCACCCAGACAGAGATAACCGGTGATCACTTTGAGTATCTTGGTGGTGACGATGAGAAGACCACGAGCCCCAACAACAACCCGCCTCTCCGGCTTCAATAAAGAAACCATCATCCTCATCAAAGCCAAAGAAGAAGAAAAATGCGCCTAAAGGTCGATGTCGTCTCATGGCTGAGCGAAGATGACACCAAGTTTGAATGGTTTTCTAAACTTGTTGATGCCACTCCCGCTCTAGCGATGATCCGGATATGGTAGAAGGTCGTGCGTTGGAGCATGCTAAGCTCTTGCAAGAAAAGTTCCGTGTGAAGAAGATGGCGAAATCGAGTTTAAGCGAATCAAGAATGAAGCATTTCAACTACTCAAAGACATTTCGGAAAGTGCTATTGAAGTTGAATATCACCTTGATAATATAGCACGAGCCATGTCTAACAACATTGATTGGCTCGACCACGAAGCAAACATCGACTTCACCAAAAGAGACAACCCTCCATACTACATCGATGGTCTAAACCTCTACCAACAATTGGACAACCGGATCAACCTAGGATTCCATTTCGCTATTTCTTCAACAAAGATTTGGAATTTCTTCTATACGGTAGCGATGGTACAAAGAAATCGCTACATCACTTACACTTCCGTTCCGTGACCATATACTCCAGCGCATAGCCATCGAAGAAAAGGCTACCCACATGTTTTCCAACAACGTGGAACAATATGACATTGATGCAATGTCACGGGATTCATCATTGGCGAACAAGCGAATCTACTACAAGAGTCGCGAGGTTGAAAGTCTCAACATGAAGTGTTCGGTGATAAAGGGATCATGGTACATTAAGCATGTCACCCTTCGTCTAAATGGGATTACACCTTTCTCAAGACTATCATGGTCAAAGACAAGATGAAAGGGACTATGAATTACGTGAAGCGGACTTTGAGAACTTGTCTCTCAACGACATTGAAGATGCGTATCTTGCTAAAGTACGGGGAAGAATGAGACATTTCTCTCTGAAATTCAATGTGAATACATCAAGTCCTTACTCATCTTCATCGAAGCATAGTGATCCAAGCGTGTAGAAGATTTACAACTTCTTTGTTGAATCTATCGGACCGTGTCAACTTCACGGACCTCGCCTAGAAATACGACATCAACCAGCTCTCACAATACACTCTCATCGACAAACCATTCGGAGTAGTTTACATGACGAACTACATCCATAGCTGCTTGATTGCGTGTAGAGATCTTCACAAGTTTGGGGATCACATTGAAGATGGTGAGGGCGGTTTGGCTTATAGGTTGAAGGAGATACATGAAGGAATTGGTTCTCCAAAGCTATGAAATTCTAAGGTGATAAGGTTTTAAAGGTACCATTTTGAGGGTCGTTTAAGTCCTTATTTGATCACTTTGTATCCGTTATTGCTTAATATCGTTCCTTTTCACTTTTAGGTCTCGTGAAGGCAAAATCTTTGGAATGGCACTTATTTGGACGAAAAGCGCGAATATATGAAGAAAATGGCCAAAGTCGAAATCGAGACACTCACGATTCTTTGAAAGTAGAAAGCGGCGGCGTCGGTGCTATTGGCGGCGCCGTCCCAAAATTATTGTGACGGGCGGAACCCAAAACTCGTATTTTCAAGAGGCGGCGTCTAGTGGTGAAAGAGTAGGCCGTCGCTACTCGGGCGGCCTAGATGCAATCAGACGGCGTCGAAGGCGAAGAGGACGGCGTCACGGACATAAGGTGGCGCCGTCGCAAGGTTAACGTGGCCAAGGCGAAACCCAATGGCGGCGACACGGCGGCGTCACTAAACATAAGGTGCGCCGTCGCAATTGTAATCTTATATATAGAATCCGAATTTTTCGGTCTTTGTGTGGAGAGTCTTTGGGTAAAACCTAAAACCGAACCTAAGGTGTCTTGTACAGTATTTTAGGGTTTTAAACCCTATCTTACATCAAGATAAGTCTTTACTTCATTAATTCAATTATGTCTTTGATTATTTGTGTGTATGCTTGCATGTTCTCCATGTCCGGCTAATTTATTTGTGTGTTTGCTTAGGAAGTATGAAACTTAATTATTGAATATTGATTGGTTGTTTCTTATCTTAGTTGATTAATGATCTAGTAATGCGATAGGTCATTCGTTGTGCATAATGCTTGATTCATCTTTGTGAACCTTAGAGTATAATTACGAGTAATTGTAGGCTAAACCATCCGAAAGCGCCTTAGAGTAGGAGTCTATAATCTCTAGTGGGTTTGTAGACAAGACCCTTTGGTAAGTTCGAAGAGTTAGGGAGAAAGCATACCTACAACTTTAGACACACACACGTGACTAGGAATAAGGCGTGACACTCAACCATCAATAGGAGATAATTAAGGAGTAATACAAACTAAGTAAACACATCTTTAAACTATCATACGAGCACACATTAATTAGACATAGACTCCACAACCTTAGTTTAGATAATTAGATAATAGTAGAGTAATCGGTGAAATACCAACCCCCAAATCCAATACCGAGATTCGTACCTTTCCATTTTCATAAAATATAAAAGATAAAAATAATCTTCCTCAACCTTAACCTTAGCGTAGTAACTCCTACTAGCATTCCTATTCCCCAGAGAGCGATATCAATACCGTGGCTTACCCTAATTACTACACTACAACGATTAGGTTCTTTGCCTGGGTGTTATAAAACTTGCTCGAAGAAAAGGAAGTTCCTTTGACCCCGAGCGCGCGTGTAGCGTTATCAAGTTTTGGGCGCCATTGCGGGAATAGAATAGCTAGTTAGTAGTCCACCTCGTTTAGGTTTCTTTGCTTGATTCCTATCAAGTAAACTTTTTCTCATTTTAGATTTCTCTTAGTCTATCCCCTTCTTCGTGACCTTTGTTAGTAACCTCATCACTTTTCATCATGGAAGGTGATAACCCACTACCATTCATCAACCCACCACCAAATGACCCGCCAAGAGCCCGTACTCTTGGTGAATACTCGAGACCAAGCCACCTAGGCTATAGGAACACCATTGAGCTTCCGACCAAGCCCAAACTACGGCCTGCGATCCGACACCATCCGGTTGGTGCAAAGCGGATGTGCATTCCATGGACTTCGTTAGAAGATCCAAATCGACATCGAGGATTTCCTCAAAATCGTCGATTCCATCGACCTTGATGCTACTACTCGGGAGACCACGCGCTGCGTCTCTTCCAATTCTCTACGGGACCAAGCTAGTAATTGGCTTGGCGACTTCCATGGCTCCATCTCAAGTTGGGATGATCTTACTTCTCGCTTCCTTGCTCAATTTTTCCCACGGGAGAACCACTAAGCTTAAGCGAGACATCTTGACATTCAGCGACTCAAGGTGAGTCTCTTTACAAAGCATGGACTCGATTTAAGGAATTACTCCGTGACTTCCACACCATGGCATTGATCTTTGGCTTCAAATCCAAATCTTCTATGATCATACCGATTTCATCACTCGACGATCCATTGATCGGTGCGGTGGAAGACTCGGCGACTTTAATGCGAGCAATCATGGGATATCATAGAGGAGCTCGCCGATCAAAGCTACGAAGATTGGGTGAATCTCCGAAACTCCGATTAACGTGGTTAATGCCATATCCACTCTCTCACGAATCCTCCGATACACTCGAAGAGCAATTGAGTGCCATCGAGAGAATTGATTATCTTATGGAAAGGCGAAAAGAGCACCCGTACAAATTCCTCGAGAGATCGTCAAATCCGCCCACTCCACCAACCGCTCCACACCTCTTTCGGAATCCCAGTCGCGAGCAAAACCCAAGTTCCATGGCGCTTCCGTTCTACTTCCCAATACCACTTTCACCAAGCTTCAAGGATCAAATGAGGGGTACATGGCGGCTCATACGGAGAGATTAGCGGTTGAAGAGGAGGTTTATAGGCGAGAGAGAGAAATGCAAGCAAAATGAAAGAAATGATGGATTTGGTAATTGAATTTACCAAAACAAAGGCTCCGAAAAAGTGCTCGTGAAGCAATGATTGCCCTCCACTTCATTTATGCGCCGTTTCCATCATGCACGAGAATGCAAGGGTGAGATGTGGAATAATGAGGAAAGCACGAAGGATGAGTCCATGCCTAATGATGAACACGAGACCATTGAGTACTACCTCAAGCACGAAATTAACAAGAAAACCATTGCAAACCAAGTAAACAACTTTAGGTACAATGAAGTTCTTAGGGAAGCTCTTGAAGGAAAAATAGCGGAAGAAGAATCTGACGCTTTACCTATGGAACCTCTGTATGAGTTGGTTATAAAAAACCGTTAACAAGAAAAGCGAAACACCACGAATTTCGTGATACCGGTTAGTATCGGTGACATGGACAATATAAATGCCTTGGCGATCAAGGGACCGATGTGAACATAATGCCATTGTCAATCTATAATAAGTTAACTAATGAGAAACCGGCAAAAACCGACCTTAGACTTTCCTTAGCTAATCATACTTATGTCCACCCGTAGGAATCATTGTTGATGTTCTAATTGAGGTGGCTAACATCGTTTATCCGGTGGATTTCGTGATCATTGATGTTGAGGAAGATAAAAGCGTACCCTCATTCTTGGGACACCGTTCACGGCCACCGCCAAGGCAACCATTAAATGCGGAGAAGGCATCATGATACTCAGCGGGAAGAGTGCGCTAGGATACCCATCGTCCCAAGATACCCTCTTAAGATCATGGAAATGATTACGGTGGAAATCGAAAAGCCCGGATAACAATGTTAAGAAGAAGAAGAATGGCGGGAAAAAGGGCTTAGAGACTTTATGGTTCAAGGATTGTATGCGACATTGTGGAAACCCGATAAAAGTTAAGAAGCAATCCCACCTCATTACCTAAGGTACAAAAGGACCCTAAGGAATTTCTAAAGGGAGAAAAAGTGCTCTTGTATAGATCTCGGATAAGGGCATTACGAGGAAGAAACAAACCAAGATGGTTTGGGCCTTTCCTGATTAAGGAGACCAATTTAAAAGATAAAACCGTTGCCATAATTGCGGCATTGGCAAGGAATCCACGGTGAGCATCAGCGTCTACACCCTTTCGATGAAGGAAAACAAACCGTCAAGAGGCGGTGGTGAGGAAAGCGTAGGAGCACGACTACGAGTCTAGCTACAAGACTCTTTAATAAAGAAAAGCGCTTCGTGGGAGGCAACCCATGCTTAATTGTTTGCTTGTTAGTGTCATATATCTTTTATTAATTGTTTATCCTCATGTTTAAATTTGTAAAATGCTTTATTTTGTTTTAACTCGTCTTAATTGCATATAAAGGTATTTTACATAAGGGATAAGTGTAGGGAGGATTACACACGTTTTCAAAAAAGCGTAAACATGAGAATAACAATTAACTAAAAGATATTTATGTTTGTTTGTTCGAGTCAAATGCTTGTATCGAGTCATAATGGATGTTTTGCGAAATTTTCCAGATTCTAAAGATGTAAATTTTCGAATTTTTTCGAAAAAATGAGACCGGTTTTGTCGGGATAACTTTGGCGTCGAGATTGCAACTGACGGCGTCGGGAAGGAGTAAAACATCGATTACTTTTCTCGTTTTCGAGCTACTTATAAATTTTGGAATTTTCGGTCTTAATTTTCTTAGAAATTCGTAAACATCCATTCCACAAGCATTATATCCTAGTTTAAATCGAGTCTTATATATATTATTACCGCCGATTTCTGCGAAGGTTTCGTTTGTTTTCTTCAAGTGTGCGAGGTTTAGTTTGTCAAGAAGAAGTTACATAAGATTGGAAGGAGCTTTTCACGCAATAATTCTTCTTGGAAAGAGTTTAACCACCACTTTACGGATCTACCGAGCTAATCGGGGAGTACTAGTTTCTTTCGTTTTAATTACCTTCTTTTATCATAACTTTGATACTTTCGGGAACATTGGGGACAATGTTCGGTTTAAGTGTAGGAGGGAAAATAAAGCGGGAACTTTGAAACTATGCTTATCCTTGACTATTTGCTTTGTCAATTGTGATTGTGTAATAAACCATGAGAAAATGTTGGTTAGGGTAATTTTGGCACCAAATTTAAAATTTTCATGACATATAGGAGTGGGCCATTAGTCTTAACAAAAGCGTCTCACGGATAGGAAGTTGCATGACTAGCACAAAACCCTTTACCACCCAAATTCCACCCAAAATGTGAGGATCGCCCTTAGATTAGTAGGAATTAAAGCATTCATCTTTAATGCTTAGAGTGTGAACCGGTAGTATAATAGATTCTAGAACTTGTTTTGTGATGCATTCGAGATCGCAAGTGAGGCTACACTTGTGTAGTTAGGAATAACTAAATGATAAGAGGCATTAGGATAACCCTTGTTTGATACACGTAATATAATTACTTCTTCCACATCGGTTGAGTAATTCCCCACACCCTGCGTTGTACTCATCTTTAGTACACGATACCCTAGTTAACCCCTCGAGCCTATCCTTTTCGCGGTTCTCGTGATGTTTCGGTTTTTCGAATATCAATGAAAACATTGTTTACACCCCCCCAAATATACACCCAAATCGCCTTAGCCTACCCCTTATGCACTCACTTTTAGTGCAAATGTTTGTTATCACCCTAAACCCTTAGTTCAATTATCTAGTTGCTTGCATAAGTTGCTAAGTCGAGTCATATCCTTTGTATCTGATTTTGGGATGATTGGGATTCATGGGAAAAGTTAAAGTTTATGAAATGACGGAAGGGCGTTAAATTCAAATTCCCTTTGTTTGCGTAATAATGTACCCCAAGTGTTTTGATCTTTTCAATTCGGGTCAAATTAGTGTTAGAGTAATAAAAACTCAAGTGTAGGGATATGCTTATAAATCCCTAGTATTTTGATGTTATCTTAGAGGATGGTAGAGTAAAAGTGTATGAAAAAAAAAAAAAAAAAAAAAAAAAAAAAAAATAGAAAAAAAAAGTGAAAAAAAAAAAAAAAAAAAAAAACATACGGGCTACCATCCTACATCTATCCTTTAAATTTATGTTTGTTTATTTTGGTTATCTAGAGTTTAGAGTGTCGAGTCTTGGCTTAGCAGCGCCATTCTTCATATGCATTTAACATAGAGATTTTGACTTACCACCACTAAATAGCCTATCCCACCAAACCCTTATTTCCCTACCGTAAGCCTAACGTTACAACCCTTTAAAGACCTCTTTGATAGTCTTTCCTAGGTGCTTACGTAAGCGATGGAGGTTTGATCTATTCTCAAGCCTATGGTAATCTATGTACTAGGACCGGTTAATGAGTGTTTATCTTCCATTTCCTATATTGTTATATTTCATTTATACACCGAGAGAGATGTGAGTATCCAAACACCCCATGTGAGGTGCTAGTATGTAATTCCGTGCTTGTTATGACTTTCTTGGGCTTATATGTGTTGTGGACCGTTTTGAATTAATGCTTCATGACCCCAACTTATAAATTAATTGGCTAAAAGCACATTTGCTTGAGGACAAGCAAATAACAAGTGTAGGGATATTTGATAAGGTTTTAAAAGGTACCATTTTGAGGGTCGTTTAAGTCCTTATTTGATCACTTTTGTATCCGTTATTGCTTAATATCGTTCCTTTTCACTTTTAGGTCTCGTGAAGGCAAAATCTTTGGAATGGCACTTATTTGGACGAAAAAGCGAATATATGAAGAAAATGGCCAAAGTCGAAATCGAGACACTCACGATTCTTTGAAAGTAGAAAGCGGCGGCGTCGGTGCTATTGGCGGCGCCGTCCCAAAATTATTGTGACGGGCGGAACCCAAAACTCGTATTTTCAAGAGGCGGCGTCTAGTGGTGAAAGAGTAGGCCGTCGCTACTCGACGGCCTAGATGCAATCCAGACGACGTCGGAAGCGAAGAGGCGGCGTCACGGACATAAGGTGGCGCCGTCGCAAGGTTAACGTGGCCAAGGCGAAACCACAATGGCGGCGACACGGCGGCGTCACTAAACATAAGGTGGCGCCGTCGCAATTGTAATCTTATATATAGAATCCGAATTTTTCGGTCTTTGTGTGGAGAGTCTTTGGGTAAAACCTAAAACCGAACCTAAGGTGTCTTGTACAGTATTTTAGGGTTTTAAACCCTATCTTACATCAAGATAAGTCTTTACTTCATTAATTCAATTATGTCTTTGATTATTTGTGTGTATGCTTGCATGTTCTCCATGTCAAGCTAATTTATTTGTGTGTTTGCTTAGGAAGTATGAAACTTAATTATTGAATATTGATTGGTTGTTTCTTATCTTAGTTGATTAATGATCTAGTAATGCGATAGGTCATTCGTTGTGCATAATGCTTGATTCATCTTTGTGAACCTTAGAGTATAATTACGAGTAATTGTAGGCTAAACCATCCGAAGAGCGCCTTAGAGTAGGAGTCTATAATCTCTAGTGGGTTTGTAGACAAGACCCTTTGGTAAGTTCGAAGAGTTAGGGAGAAAGCATACCTACAACTTTAGACACACAACATGACTAGGAATAAGGCGTGACACTCAACCATCAATAGGAGATAATTAAGGAGTAATACAAACTAAGTAAACACATCTTTAAACTATCATACGAGCACACATTAATTAGACATAGACTCCCACAACCTTAGTTTAGATAATTAGATAATAGTAGAGTAATCGGTGAAATACCAACCCCCAAATCCAATACCGAGATTAGTACCTTTCCATTTTCATAAAATATAAAAGATAAAAATAATCTTCCTCAACCTTAACCTTAGCGTAGTAACTCCTACTAGCATTCCTATTCCCCAGAGAGCGATATCAATACCGTGGCTTACCCTAATTACTACACTACAACGATTAGGTTCCTTTGCCTAGGGTGTTATAAAACTTGCTCGAAGAAAAGGAAGTTCCTTTGACCCCGAGCAGCGTGTGGCGTTATGCCCTAGTCTCCGCTTCGGGAAAACCAAAACGCACTATTGAGTCTAGAGCCACGAGATTCATCAAAAGGTCTCATAGGTACACTTGACATTTCATCACTTGTTGTTCAATAATAAGAACAACAGTGGTACGTTATCGAGTCCTACATGATCCTAGCAATGTCGAGAACATTTATGAGAGGTTCACAATTGTGATCCTCGGTGATTGAATGGAAACCCTGCCGTGGTCAACATTAAACACCCGACAAGTAGTCACTTCGGTAACTCCCGTGGATTACGCTTAGTGTGTCTCAAGCGGTCTCGGTCGTGAGGTGATGCTTGTGTACCTCGGCGACTCATCCGAATCTGAGGTGTACTTGTACATCGCGTTATCTCACTTGTGGGACTCCAGGTTGGAGCGGCCTTTGTGAGAATTAGAGTTGTGTTTTCACACTATGCTATTAATACTCTCAAGTCCAAACTTGTAAGTGCGGAATCCGCTTATTACTAACCTTTCTTATGTTTTCTTCTTATGGAAGCTCGGAGCGGATCGATCGTGCGATTCTTCACATGCTCATACCAACAACATCACTAATGGAAGTTCTATCAAAAGGAAACACAAAGTCGAATGATTCTTCATCAAGTCAAAGAATCTACAAAGTTAAAGACTAAGAGAACTTCATCGATCTTGTAATCCAACGTTAAAGAGCGTGTGAGCATGTTAAAGAATGACGTGGAGACTTTGAGCAACAAAGCGGACTGATGCGAGACAACAACAACATACTATCACTACCATCACAAAGAACAAAGATCAAAGAACAAAGATGACGTCAAAGCAAAATTACTTCAAAAGAAACAATTTCTCTACACTGGGGAGATTGTTCGAATTAAGACACCTCTTCTCACAAGAAAGAAGAATGTCAGAAGACGTCAAAGCTACTATTACATCAGCACCTACATCGTTTATCACTCTTTCATTCATCACCAACACTTAGGAGGAGATTGTTGGAATCACTCCTAAACATTAATTCAAGTGTTAGTGATTCATATGTAATAGTTAGCTTAATATGGCTTTTATGTTAGTAATCATGCCAAGGCTTATGTAGAAAGCCCATGAGCCTTGGCCCAAGTCCAATAAGGAAAGGAAGGGACTAGGAGTGTTGCCCTAGCTCCCTCTCCTATAAATAGTCTTGTAATACCCTTACTTGAGGGTTGGTTGTTCACATTTACATTTACTCTTAAGCATAATCTTTCACATAGTCCTACGCGTAAGTGTGTGTGTGTTCATCCGCTTTATCTTCTTCTCTACTTCTTCATATTGATGCTTGTGTTACTAATATGGTGACCTAACAGTTTTAGCACACGGAGGCAAGAGGAAGAATTAACTTCTTAGATTACCATTTTCTAAAAGATATCAACATCACTTCCCTGATCAAATCAAGTAGATAAAGCATATTGAGGAAGGATGAGGTTTTCATAAGTTTGCTCCCCTTAATATGTGCCTCGAGGTTTCAAATAGTTTTGCACATATTAGAAGGAACTGTACTTAGAGACAAATCAATCACGTTTCAATTCTTTGTGGTTTTAAAGGATGCCCCCTCAACATGTGCATGGAAAATTTGAAATCGTTTGGCACATGTGGGAGGAAAGCTTGCAAAACACTTGTGAAACCATTTATCGAATCATCGGTTTAAATCCAATTTGAATCACAAATTCTCCCCGATCACAATTTTCTACTCATTTGAGATTTGTAATCTCTGAGATTTAAATTGATTTTGAAAGCTTTTGAGGAGAATTGTGACTTGATTATGAAAACATTTTAAGCGATAAGGATCGGATTATGAGACTTTAAACTCCATTGATTAAACATGCATGATTATCTTTTGAAAACAATTGTATGACAAATAACCTTTTGATTTAATTAAAATCATTCTCCCCTCAATCAATGACATAAGTGGTTGATTGAGATAGATATTTTGACAAAGCGTTAAGTCCGGATGATATTCAAAATAGAGTCCGGGTTATTTTTCAAAGCGGTTAGTTTTCATTAGATAGTAAGTGATTGTTTATAGAATCAGAGCATGAGATTTGAAAAACAAGATATAGCATGGCTCTGTTCTTTCTTTGAAAAACGGGTTAATGCCTGAAATGACAATAGACCATATATTTCACTTTCTCCCAAAAATATTTTTTTGATTTTTTGAATTTTTTTTTTTGGAACATTCGAACAACATCTAAAGTCCCGTGTCATTCTTTGAATGACAGCACAAAGACCGTAGATATTTTTCGAATCGAGAAAAACATGACAAAAAGACAATATTTTTTGAAAATTTTCAAGATTTTATGGATTTTTTTTTTTTTTTTTTTTTTTTTTTGAAAGTTTTATATTTTTCTATTTGCTTTTTGAATATATATTTACAAGAGATAGATGAAGAAAGACCTTTACTCCTCGTTTTCCTCTTGAAGGCGTTTGAGTGTTTCGAGGTTTAGACTAAGTCGGGAGAATAAACTCAAAACGTTCTCTAGGAAGAGCTTTGGTGAAGATGTCGCTAAGCGGTATTCGGTCCTCACAAAATAGAGTTCCACCACACCGTTTCAACTTGCTCCACGATGAAATGATGTCGAATGTCGATGTGCTTTTCTCTTGAGTGTTGTGCGTTGTTGCATGAGAGAGCAATAACACTTTTATTATCACGATCGAGAGGATTTTGTTGAATTCAAAGCCATAGTCGATAGTTGAGATCTCATCCATAGGATTTGGCGCAACAAGATGACATGGCTATGTATTCAGCCTCTATAGAGAAATAAAAGTACTCATTTGCTTCTTTGAAGACCACTCACAAGCTTATCACCCAAAAGCGAGCACCTCGGGCGTGCTTGACGTGTATCTTGACATCTGCATGATCGGCATCTCGCATAGGTCATTAGTGACATACCGGTGTCCTTGGTACCAAAGTCCCATATTGATGGTTCCTTGGAATACGAAAGACCCGTTTAACCACTTCAAGGTGCTTTTGGTGAGGCTTAGCACGATATCTAGCACACATGCAACAATGAACAAAATGTCCGGTCTCATTGGCCGTGAGGTACATCGAGGATCAATCATACTTGATATTTCGTTTGGTCTACCATGATCCACGAGTGGTCCTTATCCAATTTAATACGCTCTATCATGGGAGTGTCAACATGGTCACTAGAATCAAATCCAAATTTCTTTAAAATCTCATTTGCATATTTAGATTGATTTATAAAAATGCCTCCGGGACTTTGTGAAATTTGTAATCCCAAGAAAATCACATTTTCCCATCATTGACATTTGAAATTTAGAACCCATTTCACTTGAAAACGGTCACATTCATTGGGGTCGGTCGAGGCAAAATGATATCATCAACATATATTTGAGCGTGAATTAAATGTTTGCACGACTTTACGGTGAACAATGTTGGATCAATCGCTCCTTTATTGAATCCGATAGATAGAAGAAACTTTGATAGCGATCATACCATGCCCTTGGAGCTTGCTTCAAACCGTAAAGAGCCTTCTTCAAGCGATGAGGCGTGAGTAGGATGTTACGGATTCACAAAGCCTTCAGTGGTACGACGATATCGACTTCTTTAAGATCTCCGTTAAGAAACGCCGTCTTTACATCCATCGATAGACTACCATGTTCTTACTTAAGCATTAGCCAAGAATATTACGATTGCCTCGATACGAGCAGCAGGAGCAAATGATTCTTCAAAGTCAATACCCTCCTCCCGATGGTATCCTTTGCAACCAATCGAGCCTTGTTCTTCAAAATATCACCATGCTCATCAAGTTTTACTTTGAAGATCCACTTTAGAGCAATGATCATTGCACAATCTGGAGCAGTACTAATTCCATACATCTAGTCGATCAAACTCATGAATTTCTTCTTGCATGGCATTGAACCAAATTGTCTTCATTCATGGCGTTTTCACGTCTTTTGGTTCGATCTTAGAGAGTACGGAGTTGAAGAAGCACCATAAGGCATCGGTTGCAAGTTGTTTCCGTGTGGATCTTGGACGGAAAGGTTTCAATGATGTTGTCCAATGGATGATCATGTGTCCATTTTCTAAGGTGTTCATGTGGTTGTTGTTGAGGAACCGAAGTAGCGAGTTGATATCTCTCAAGAAGATGGTTACGATGATGACTCGAGGAGCAAATATGTTTTCAAAGGGTTCATCTTACGGAGGAGCAAAGGGTTTTCATCATCGTAATAAGCAACAACATTTCCATTGTGTACACAAGATGATTGATGATTTGTTGATGAGACAGAGTGATCAGAGGCGCTTCTTGACTTAATGACATTGGCGAAGAGTTAACTTCATTGGCGGGGATAGAGGCAACCTCGTTGATGGGCCGACATATCATTAGCACTTGGCTCATAGTGTTCATCAAACATTGGATCAAATAATTTCTTCAAATCATCTTGAAGGAGGTACATAAGGAGTTCTTTGGTGAGGATTAGAAACAAGAGTAGGCGATAGGACTCTTGGATAAAGGTTGAAATGCGGGTCCAGGCTGGATTGTCCCGGAGCCATTTGACCGGTCGACTCATCGAGCGTAACATGAATTGTTTCCATGATATTTCGGGTTCTCATGTTGTAGATTCGGTATCCTTTTCTGTTTGGTGCATAACCTACAAATACTCCAATATCCGCTTTAGCTTTTAGTTTACCTAAATCTTGACCGTCATTAGTTGGGTAACATAAGGCACCAAACACACGAAGGTAGGATAGACCAGGTTTTCGTTTATGGACAAGTTCATATGGAGTTTTTCCATGAGAGGTGTGAATAAGGGAACGATTTTGGGTGTAGCAAGCAATGGCAATGGCTTTAGCCTATAGAAACATTGGAACCTTTGAATAAATTAGCATTGTTCTTGCAGCTTCCACAAGAGTTCGATTTAGTCTTTCAACTACACCGTTCATTGAGGAGTTCGTGGAACACTTCTTTGATTCTTGATTCCAACACTTTCATAAAGCGAATTAAGTCTTTGTTAACAAACTCGTGCCATTGTCTGTTCGAACAATTCTAACAATATTGTTGAGTCGAACACGAAGTTGTTTGATAAGTTTGATGATGACATCCGAGTTTCATCCTTTGTCCTCAAAAACTTTACCTAAGTAAATCGAGTAGTCATCAACAACTACTAGAATGTATTTCTTCCCATTTATCGTTTGCACTCTCATTGGTCCATACAGATCCATATGAAGGGTATGAAAACTTCCATTCTTGAGTTTGTAGGTTTTGGTTTGTGGGCATACTTTGTGCTTTTCCCGGTTGGCAAGTGAACAAAGATGATCTTTTCATACTTTAACTGGGTAATCCTCTTACTAAGTCCTTTTCGGAAAGATTGTTTATGGTACCAAAGTTCGTGTGATTGAGACGACGGTGCCATAGCCATGACTTAGTTTTGGAAGCCTTTGACAAAGAAGCGGATGCGTGAAGATTTCATCATATCTTCGATAGAGATGGTGTATAAGTTTGAACCACGAGTTCCTCCGAGAAGTTCCACACCATCAAGTTCTCTAACAAAGCAAGTATGTTTTCGAAGGCCACTTCTAAATCGAGTCCGCAATTGTCCGACGAAAATAGATTATGTCCAAGACCTTCAACATAATATACCACAAATCACACTATCTCCAACCACGTAATCTCCATAACCCATAATAGCACCAAAATGATCATTTCCGAATCTCACAGTTTCGATGAATTTACTCACGAAGTTCATGAGCCGTGACCGGTCTCGGTCATATACTTGGAGCGACTGAGTCCGGTACCACGAGCGATTTGAGCGATCTGCGGTTGAACACAGACAAGAATGGATAAGCTGGATAATTAGGATCCCCATGCAAGAATGGGTTCCATTTGGTTAATAATGATGATTGGAACACCACATCGAAGTAGAAACAATGGACTCATTAGAAATAGATGCGGTGCTAGTGTCCATATTTGACCTATTCAAAGTATGTTCACTTTTAGGGAATAGTTCTACCAAGTGAGGCATCCATTTTCTAGTGGGCATTGACTTAGCAAATTTAGGGCAAAACTCATTAACCTTCGCCCGATGGGTATCCATTGATAACCTATATTACTAAATTTCCTTCCCGTGGGTTTCCCTTGTTTACTAACTTTCTTTCGCCTTTGCCTTTTAGCCTTCTTAGCTTGATTTTAGCATTACGAGTTTTAACTAGGCATTTAACAACATTAGACAAATCATTCACACCACATTCAAGATTAGTAATTGAAACCACGCAATCATCATTACGTGTTTTGCCAAAAGCGCAATTCGCATTAATTACGATGCGCTTAGAGCTAACACTAGAATCAACACGATTCATCTTATTCAAATTCTCCCTAAGGTGATCTTCTACTCTCTTCCACCGAACATTCCTAGCATGCAAGGTCCTATCATTCTTTGTGTTGCCTTGAGGCTTTGACCCGCTTGCTTTGGTGTCACTTCTTACTCTGTGGGGAATTGGAACATTAGTTGGTTTTGCTACTTTTGCATTCCGAACTAGAAGTGCGAGGATCGAGAACTACTTGAAGGCATATTAGTGTTCACTTTCTTAAAACTGGGCATAGAATGGTTTGTATGCTTGGCACTAGGCATAGTACAAGGCATCACAGCTTTTCCATTTGCACCTAAGGATTTAGGACATGTTGCTATTAAAACATTCTAAAACCACTAGAAATCCAAGGATATGTACGAGAGATGAACAAACCATGGCTCTTGATACCATTTGTAACATATTGGATTTCACAAACACATTAAACCATAAACACAAGAGGCGTATAAATGATGTTTTAGAGTGAGAAAGTTAGAGGTTGGGAACTTTAGTGAGAAAGAAAAATCTTATTATGAGCTCCAACTCTCTACCTTGGGAGGTAGAGTATTTATAGTTCTTACATAAACGCCACCCACGGGTGTGGATCGAGCATCTGATGGGTAAAGACCGTCCAGTCCTCCACGGTGTTACTTAACTAAATACTACTAAACATTAACTAATCTACGACTACGAGCTTTCTAACGATTACATATACTTGAGGTGACCGACTCTTTAATAACTGGATTTACTAAATCCTAACATCATTTGTCTAAACATGTATGTTTTTTTGTGTGCTTTTTCTTACTGGTTTGATCTGTGACAATCATAACCACGACCTTGATACGTGCTTGTTCTATTATTGCTTTTCTTGTTGGTTTGATATGTGACAATCATAACCATCAACTTGTTACTTGCTTAAACAAACAAACGACACTTGTAGTGCAACCAAGTCTCTTGGGACGACCTTGATTTACCATATACTATACTACAACTTGACTAGGGTATACTTGCCCGAATGTGTTCCTAGTTAACCGGTAATTCTTGATTATAAATTTAAAACCACGACGAAGCACATCAAGTTTTTGGCGCCGCTGCCGGGGACTTGCGTTTGTATTCTTGTTTGTTGAAATGTTTGCTTGATTCGATTGCTTACTCTTGATATTTGCGTTTGAATAATTGTTGCTTTGATCTTGTTTGATTGCTCTTGATGTTTGCTCATGATGTTTGCTTGAATGCTTGTTCTTTTTCTTAAAATCTCTCATTTTCTCATAATTGCTTAAATGATCTTTGCATCAAAATCAAGTTTTTGATGTTGGGATTTTGTTTCATGTGTTCTAAAATGCTCATTTCAATGATTGCTTTTTAAGTGTGCTCGAAAATGTTTGCAAAAAAACCACCAAAACTGACCAGAATCATCTAACCGGATCGGTTGCCTCTGCAGCCGAACGACTAAACCACCCAAACCCTTCCAACCGATCAGTCACCACCCGTAACCGATCCGGTTGGAGCGTTCTGTCCAAAAAAAAAAAATATTTTGTGTGTCTCTTGTTTCGTAAGTTTTATGTTTTTTATGTTATCTGATCTCTTGCATGTTTGTATTAATCTTGTTTAGATTGGTTTCGTATTAATTTTAAATAACGCTATCTTGTTTGATTTGTGTTACGTGACTAATTGTGTTTTCTTGCGTCTATGTGATTGTCTTTTTCTGTGATTGTGATTTTATGTTTATTTATGTTCTAAGTTTTGTTTTGTTTTATGTATTTGGCGTTCTTGTATATATATATATATATGTGTTTATGTGTTTCATTTACTTGTGTTTAGTTTTGTGTTCGTCACGTTCTATGTTCTTGTTTTATTTTATCAATAAAAGTTTTGAAATAAAACTTGTGTTTAAAAAAAAAAAAAAAAAAACTCCTCCAACCGATCGGTCGCACCCGTAACGGTTCGGTTGGAAGTCGGTCTCATTGTTTTGTTCCAACCGATCGGTCACTCCCGTAACGGATCGGTTGGACTAATCTGATAAAAAATTATAAAAAAAAAACAAAAAAAACAAATTTGATTTTTCGTATTTTTTGTTTTTGTGTGTTTGTGTTTAGATAGAATAAGTTTAAATGTCTTTTTTTTGCAAGAGTTTAATTTCTTTTATTTGTCATTTTTCCATTTTTAAGTTTTGTCATTTTTTTTAGTACATTGTGAATAAATAAGTACTTGTTTTAAAAATAAAGTGTTTTGAACTTTGTGGGTATGTTCACTGAAACCCTCACGAGACTATAACTCGTCCCTCAGGCCTTGAGGGGTTTAAAGGCTTGTTGCATCGCTAAATGCAACCGTGATGCCCTACAGTGAGTTTTAGGATTTCTGGCGTTTTTGTAGTTTATTTTGTTTTTGCAGATTTAAAAAGCTTGTGGAGGAAGGATTGGTTGGATCGTGGACCTTACACTCTTGATTGGACATGTTTGAAAGAGAAATCGATTGATCTCATACGCTTATGCTAGCGCTTGCTTAGCACCTTACCATATGGATTTCGATCGTGATGTTTAGCCCGGGAAGTTTCGTTTCTCTTGGACTTATAGTTTTATTTTTCCCTATCTTACATGCTTCATAGTTTATTTTTACAATTGTTTTATTTTGTTTATTTGTTATTTTTCTTTTGTTTGTTTGTTTGGTAAATTATTTTATAAATTGACTTCTTTTAGTCACTGAAAGTAAGGCTCACCCATTGTAAACAAACTGTGTGAGAGGTATAAAGCGGGTCTCCCGATTCCCTAAAGAAGTTGGGTTTTAATATGCTTGTGACACGCTTCTTTGCTTCTTTGTGTGTTTCAATGGAGCTACCGAGAACTCGTGGGACAAGAACAAGTCATGTTTGGTTTTAAAAAATATAAAAAAATAAAAAAATTTAAAAATTAAAAAAAGGAAAAGATAAAAAATCGTAACTAGTTTGTTTTTCATAGTTTTCTCGTAGTAATAATAATAGCAATATTTTTATAGTCGTTAAGTTATTTTTCTTTTGTGTGCTTAACTTAAGTATGGGGGGAAAATATTATTGTGAAAAGCGAAACTCATTTTTTAATTTCCAAATTTTTGGGCCAATTTTTTAATTTTGTGAACTTGTTTGCCCTTGTGATCTAGTTGTTTTTCACGCTTATAGGATAATATATTAGAATAACTGGATCAACCCACTGGTGAAATCGGTAATTTTGAAAAATTCGAGATGTGTCCCGATTAATATTGCAATCCATTATGAGATAGATGACATTTTCTAGCACATATTATAGCCCATTCCACTATATTGTGAGGATTTGAGCCTATTTCTTATTAGCATACATCTTTTATGCTTGGATCTTTTTGCTATGAGTGTGCCGGTGATTTTATTTATTATAGAACTTGTACTTGTAAATTATTACCAGACCGCAGTAAGATCTCATTCGTGTGATATAAGTGTATTCGTGTGATAAAGAGGCACCTTAGGAATAAAACCAAATGGCCTTCCGTTTACATCTAATGATATATTAGCTAACCACATCGGTTAGTTAACCACCTTATATGGACCCATTCGTTAGCGCTCATCTTTAGCGCTAGATACCCTTAGTTACACCCTCCGAGCCATCCTTTTCATTTTTGTTACATCCAGAAAAATACAAAAATATTTTACACTTTAAACCTTAGCATACCCCTTGTCAATGTCTAAATGGTTGGTTGCTAGCTGCTTGCTATGTTGGATTATTTTTGATGATTATGAGCTAGCCACACTTTGCCATTCGTATGTGCCATTCCGACAAAGATGAAGATTGATCACCTTTATATTTTGTATTTTTGTGGTGATGCTTATACGAAGTGTGGGGGAGATGTGATGTATGTGATGAAAAAAAAATATGTGAAAAAAAAAGAGAAAAAAAAAGAATAAGTCATCGAAAAAAAAAATATATGTGATGACAATGTGCTATATTATTATAAAGATGAACGAAGATGAAGTATGTTTGAGATATCGATTAGCCAATGTGCTAAGACGCGATATATATATTTGGTGATCGATATGTGAGAAGAGAAGTTAGTAACTATAATCATTTTCGGGTTTGCGGATTGTTTCGTGACTAGCAACATGGGTATTAGACTTGATTTTATTTTTCTTTTAACGCCGATTTCATAAATATTCCCATGCCTTATCCCTTTCCTTTTGGCTTTGTAAAATATGAAGTGCGTGAATGTTTTTAGTGACCATCTGGTTCTTGAAGGATCGAATGACGCGCCAGCGATCTAGTGCATATTTTTGGTGACCATATGTTATGCGAATAACGTGCCAACGATACGAAGTATACTCTAGTGACCATCCGTTGTTTGACTTAATCAAGAATTCGCGCCAGCGATCTATTATATTCTGTTATGTAATGTTTGAACATAAGCCCGATAAACCCTTAAGCCTAAGCCGAATAAAAGCCCTCTTTAGATGTTTACACTTGGTGCTTACGCCACGTCGGTGGAGTTTTGTTTCTTGTACAAGCCTATGTTAATATTTAGATCATGACTGAGCAATATGAGTGTACTATTCCATAATACTATCCATCACTAAATAAATTGAGTGTTGAGTGAATTATACATCCGTTCTTTTTCGTGAGGTGCTTAGCCATGTTATCAAGCGAGAGAATCCATGGGGTATTGTCAAAACATCTCGGTTTTTCACCTCTAAAAGCTTAAAACGATGAATCTTATCTTGTACTTGTACTTGGTAGATTTGCATCACATTTTTCTAATCATCTTTCATGCACCATGTGGGTTTTATTTTTATTAATTTCTAGATTTGCTTGAAGGCAAGCAAAACCTTAAGTATGGGGAGTTTACGCTCATTTTTCGCTTGTTTTTATATATATATTAAAAAAAAAAAAAAACCCAAAAATATGGAAATTTTAATTTTTCTTTTCGTTTTGTCATTTAGGTTTGTCTTTTAAATTTTCTTTTCTTAGATTTGCTTGAGGGCAAGCAAAGTTTAACTGTGGGGGAATTTGATAACGCTTAAATTGTGCATGTTTTTAGTAGCGTTATCCGTGCTTTTATGTGTGTTATTTGGCTATAATCATATGCTTTTGTTGCTTAATCATACAAAAGTGCGTTTGCTAGTTCATTTGTAGCCAAGTGCAGGAAAGTGGAGAAAAAGACGGAAAAAGAAGTAAAACACGAAGATTTCTCCATATACGAAGAATTCCCGTCAAAAGCAAGACTTGTGGAGTATATTAAAGTCATCAAGTTAGTGGTCCAAAGACTCAAGAATAAAGTTCAAGAAGGAAAACGAGAAAGAAATGAAGAAAAGAAGCTAAAACGAAGACATATTGGAAGACTCGTTGTTCCCGACACACCTTCACCATTTTGGCCATAGCTTTTGCATACGGACTCCTTTTGACCCCCGGTTCACGGCCACGGAAAGATAAAAGAAAGATATACAACTTTGTTGCTTATGATTTTTTGTCAATTTTCCCCAAACGTTCGATCGAGCCCCGCAACCGGATCCGGTTGGAGAATGGTCAAGAAGACCAACCGAAACGGTTGGAGCCCAACCGATTCGGTTGGAGGGCCTGTTTCTGCCATTTCTTCATCAATAAGAGTCTTAGCAAGTTCCAAATATGTTCCAAACGATTCTAGTCCCTTCCTACATGTATTCTAGTCCCTTCCAATCTCCTTGGAGGCCAAGTTGAGCATTGAATACCCTAAGCCTTGGAAGTAGTATAAATAGAGGCCTTTGCAACCTTATTTCATCATTCCTTCTCCATCCTTCTCATCCCTTTCACCCACCACTCCATCTCTAGGTGTGAAATTCGATCCTCCACCCTTAAGGACGAATTTCCACCTTAAACAACATCCCTCTCTCAACTTACCTTCACCAAAGGTGTGAAATTCAAGCCTCCACCCTTAAGGACGAATTTCCACCAACTATCCACCAAAATTATCTCTCCCAAAAGACCACAAACCTCTGACATTTCTAGAAGTATGTTTGGTTAGAAGTTGTAGTTGATTGGAGGCTTGAAGGAGTGCTATAATCCTTCACCCTTGCCTAATGTAATCTTACTTTGGGTAAATCCTTGTTACTTTTATGATATTGAATTCTATGATTTATGTTTGGTTCTTTGGTTGTGTTGATTATGTGATTCTTGTGATGTGTTCTTTTCTTGTGAATGTTGTCTTTATACTTGTTTATTTCATATGAGAACTTGTGATAAAAGGATGTTTGGATAATTGTAGTATTTGTTTGGAATATGTTGATAACATCATATTTGGTTGAATTGGAACTTGTTCTAGTTTATTGTTTTGGTTGATCATTGTTGAGTTTGATGTTGAATATATTCTTAACAGTGGTTAGTTCCAATTCATTAGTCGACAAATGATTTTGGTCTTGTACTTTGTGACGATTGTGCAAGAGAATTAATAAACATAACAAGTAAATGTTTAATTTGGATTAAGGCCGAAAGGAATCTTTTGAATATGTGTTCTCATTATCTTTCAAGTAAATGGAACCTCACAAATTAATAACATCAAAGTCTAAGGCCGAAAGGGATTCTTGGTTGTTGTTGGTATAAGGCTCATGACATGACCACTTGATTGAGGCTTATGCACATTTGATTTATAAAACACTAAACTATTATTATAGGTTCTATCTTTGATAATATGTTTTCCAAACTAAACATCCTAATATCCTTGTGATCATTTGTCTAAACATGTATGTTTTTTTGTGTGCTTTTTCTTAGTGATTTGATCTGTGACAATCATAACCACGACCTTGATACGTGCTTGTTCTATTATTGCTTTTCTTGTTGGTTTGATATGTGACAATCATAACCATCAACTTGTTCCTTGCTTAAACAAACAAACGACACTTGTAGTGCAACCAAGTCTCTTGGGACGACCTTGATTTACCATATACTATACTACAACTTGACTAGGGTATACTTGCCCGAATGTGTTCCTAGTTAACCGGTAATTCTTGATTATAAATTTAAAACCACGATGGAACCCATCAAACAACCTCAAGGCCGATTTTGAAAATTTCACCTGCTCAGAGTCTTCATGCAGGATTGATGTGGACATACTTAAAACTCATCCCTACAACAACATGCTCACCAACTCAGCAACTGTGCCAGAAATTTACATTCATCAATTCTGGCACACAATGAAAAAGGTTGATGGTCAAGATGCTGTCACAGTGACTCTCAATGATAAGGAAGTCACCGTCACTGTTGCAGATCTGCGAACAATTCTTCTTCTGCCTGCTATCCAACCTGCTGAGTATGTACCAATTACAAGTGAAGAGGCTACACTACAATTCATGGTCGATCTTGGCTATGATGAAGCTGCTGGAATAATTACCAAGCACTCCTCGGTCGATTTAAAGAACATTCCTCAACCGTGGAGGACCTTGTACATCATGATCGCCAAGTCATTTACGGAAGAGACAGCGGTCATGAGCATCCTAAACTCATGCACTTACAAACCTTACGGGGCATGGTCAACAAGCAAAGACATCGACTTTGCCAATTTGATATGGGAAGACATGATGTCCCATCTCAAAAGCCAGGACACGTGTTCCTTTTATCGGATACACTAAGTTGTTGATCCAGAACATTCTCAGGAAAAATCGGGACATTCCCTTGAGACTTAGCGACCCCAACAATCATTCTGTGTTGTATGAGCCCACATTAAACATTGTTAGATTCAAGGACTCCTCAACAAAGAAGCAAGGTGCATTGCTCATGGATTGCCTTCTCACCGATGATATCAAAAGTCTACCATCGTATCGTCGATACATTGAAGCTGTGAGCAAAGGCAAAGTCGGGTTCATGGAAGAAAAGAATTCTGTTGTTCCAGTCAAGAAGACCAGAAGATCAAGCAGCGCTGGAAGTGTAGAAAGCACTGGGAGTGCCCTCAAGTATCCTAAGAGAAATCCTCCTCGCAAAAGAAAAGTCCCATCTAAGGGTGCCATTCCTAATCCTAAACCGGCACTTAAGCTAGAGGATGAAGACTCTGAGGATACCGAGTCTGATGAGGTAGTTCGCTATTCAGAATCTGCTACATATGAAACAACATCGCTGAGGTCAGATGACAAACCACCCAGTCCCAAAGCAGACAAGGGGAAGACTCCAGTTGCTGAGCAAGAAAAAGAAGAAAGCTCTGATGATGAAATTCCACCAAAGGATGAAGAGAAAGCTTACCACAAAACACTTAAGCATATGAGGATTCAACATGCTGCTACATAATTTAATCTTCAACAAACCAGATGCCCTGGAGGTTCCAGAGGTGGTGCACTAACCACACCAATTCTTGATGCGGTTAATCAAGCCGCTAAGGGAATTGGTACCACCACTCTGGAATCAACAAAACAACAGCAGCAAGAGGATGAAATCATTTTCGACTTTGAAGGCGAAGAAAAGAGAAGAATGAGAAAATAACCGATGAAGACATAGAGAAGCGACTAGGAGAGAGTGAAGAAGAGGCTAGGGAAAAGGTGAAGAAGAGGCTAAAGCTCAAGAAGAAGGCGATAATTATCTTCAAGATAATCTGAACACAACCTCGAAGAAACTTACGAGCCACCTAAAGACCCAGAGCCATCTCATAACTTATCCTAATCTGATTCATCATCCCATTCATCACCACCACCATCCAAAGATACTACCACCAAATCATCATCCCGATCAATCAAGAAACCCACCGAAACTTGGGCATCACGTGCCAAGACCAAGATTGTCAAGGCTGTCAGGCAAGCAAGGAAACGAAATGTAGTCAACAAGAAATTGAATCAGCTTGCCGACAGAGTAAACTTACTTCAAAATGTGATGAATGAGTTCTCGGAGGAAAGATACCAGATCCAACAATTCCTCAACCGTGATATTCAGGGTGAAATGGACAAGACGATTAGGGACTACACTCATAAATTCCTTCTCGACACCATCCCTGGAGTCACAAGAGATATGTTCGCAAGACAACTCTTTCCACATCTGATGACATTGGTCAAGCATGCAATTTCAACTACACCTACAATGATGCAAATCCGACCAATTCCATCTCCTGTTGTCACTGAAGTAGATTTGATTTCTAAATTGATTATACAGATGTCTTCCCGATCTGGAACTTTCAATTCTGATGAATCAAAACTATTTAAAGCATTACTTGCATATCAACTTAAGCAAACTTGCAAGGAAGGAGTTGGTCAAGATAAGAGACCAAGAGACGACGATGATGCGGACAAGGATTCTGAGCCTAAACGTCAAAAGAAAACAGGCGAATACTCATCTATGCCTCCACCACCCCCTAAGACCACCACCACCACAAGCTCTTCACAACGACCTCCTGTTAGTGATAAACCTCAAGACTCTGAGTCTCCACCACCAAAGGAGAAAACTGGTGACCATTTCCAATACACCGGTGGTGATGACGAAGAGATTCCTGAGCCCCAACAACCGCCCTCATCAACAACATCAACCAAGCAACAACCAGCATCATCCTCTAAGCCAAAGAAGAAAAAGTCTACCTCAGTCGTATCTTGGTTGGATGAAGATGACACTGTTGAATACGAATGGTTTTCCAAGCTTGTTGATGCCACCCCTCAATTACCGGAAGGACAAGAACCGGTAGATGGTTGAACTATGGAGCACGTCAAGATAATTCAAGAAAAGTTTAAAGTGAAGAAGATGACGAAAGGGGAGTTACCCCGAATCAAGAACGATGCGTTTCAACTGCTTAAGGACAGCTCTGATAGCGCTATTGAAGTCGAATATCATCTCGACAACATCTCACGAGCTATGTCCAACAACATTGATTGGCTCAACCCTGAAGCTAACATCGACTTCACAAGACCTGACAAGACTCCATACTACACTGACTGGACCAAGCCACTACCAACCATTGGTTGACCTGATCAACAAAGGATTTCTACCAATACTTCTTCAACAACGACCTGGAATTTCTTCAACACGGTAGCGATGTAAGCAAGAAATACGCTACCTCACTCACCTTCAACATCCCGGCAGTAGTCTTCTCTAATAATGTTGCCATCGAGGAAGAAGCCACAAGAATGTTTGTTGATAATGTGGTGAATTATGATCTCGATGCACAGTATGGAATTCATCATTGGCCTGAACGAATAAGACTATACTACAGAAGCTGCCAGGTTAAGAAATCAAACAAAGAGGTATACAGTGACAAACAGATCGTTGTAATCATGAATGTCAGTCTGGCTACAAAGTGGGATTACTCCTTCCTGGAAGAGATCAAAGTCAAACGCCAAGACGAGCAGGAATATGATTTTACTAAAGCTGATTTTCCAAGATTGTCGCTCAACGACATTGAAGACATGTATCTGGCTAAGGTACAAGGTCGGATGCGACATTTCTCCACCAACATCCAGCTCCAGTACATCAAGTCTTTGTTGATATTCATCAGAAGCATAGTGATCCAGGAACGTGTTGAAGACCTTCAACTTGCCGTGGAATCATACCAGAAACAAGTCAATCTCACCAAACCGTTGTTAAACTTTCCCAATATCAACCAACTCTCTCAGTACACCATTCTCAAGAAACCAAAGTTTGGAGTAGTGTAATGAGCTTCACAAGTTTTGTGATCATACTCTGAAGAAGGTTCGTGATGGGTTAGCATATCGGTTAAAGGAGATGCATGAAGGCATTAGGTCGAAGAAGCGGTGGAATTCTAGAGAAAAGAGGGATGTGAAGAAGATTATCACCATGATTGATGAAAGGTTGTTCCATCGCGATCAGATGCAGAATTTGGAGAGTTTCGTGGGTGGACGACAGAGTTTCCCTCTTACGGGATATCAACGTCAAGAGAGAACTCCCGGTCTCATTGAAGGAATGCCTGGTACTCCTTAAATATTTCTTTGATTCATATTTGGATGATTTGATTTGTATAATTGACAATGGCTTGTGCACACATAACAGTGTACAACCCGTTCTTGTAATGCGGGACCACGTAGTACGCATCGATTGCCACAATCCTATAAAAGGAGCGAAAGCTTCTTACTTTTGAGTAAAACTTATCAAAACTTTCATTCTTCAAAGTTTTGCTCAAAAGAACAAGTACTTCCCATTATGTTTTCAAAACCTCAAAAGTTAATATTACTTGTTGAGGGGGAGTATTTGCTATAAATCTTTGTTCACAAATTGTTCTTCGTGGAAATCTTCCCACAAAACTCGAAATGGTCATATTCGATATCAAAATTTCATCAAAAATAACATTTATATGCCATTTTTGAGGGGGAGAAAAATTGTGTGATACAAATATGTTGTGAATGTGATTGAATCTTGGTATGCTAAGACTTAACCCATGAATTGACGAGATCTGAACTGTCATACATCGAAAATATTTGTCCTCCAAGACTTATCCAAGTAGATTGTACCTTTTCGAGAAACTCCTGATAGACATGAACTTTGACGGGTTTGACAACCTTTCGAGGTTTGTCCACACCTTCGAGGTAGTTATTAGAGCTAGTTGTCACCTAAAAGCTGACAATGCAACTCTTTAACTATGCAACGTAACCGTGTGTCACGAGGAATTGTCTATCTTGAGTCGATCAATTCAAAAGTGCGAGCTCTTCCCTCACCGTGCATATTTCTGTCAAAATACTTAAGCACGTGTGGAGGGGGAGTATTTCTGAAAATACAAAACTATCAAAGTGTTACAAAATGTTTTCACTCATAAACACTTTGAGAGATTTTCTAGAAAATGGTTTTATAGCAACATAGGATAGTCATGGAGTTACAAGGTGACTATGGTTAGGAATAACTGTCCTATGATCCGCTAGAGCCGGAGGGATCTATCCAAGGACGCCACCAATAGTTAGAAATTAGAAGTCCTTAGGTATGATTATAAAAAGGAGAAAATGAGAATCGGAGAAAGAAGGAGTTGAAGAATTAAAAGAAAAGTAAAGAAAAGGGTGAAAAGAAATAGCCCTCCAAATTATTCAACTTAGGGCGGAAGGGTTCAATTCATATGCTACTGGTTGTCACTTGATGACATCGGTATTGAAGATTAAAGTCGTCATGGACCCAGTGACGCATGTACTAAACCTTCTTAACCACTAAAGTTTCTCTCAACAGAAGCTTGTTTCATTCTCACAGGGAACCCTACATAAACTATTGGCATTCTCTTAGAGATTGTTGGTATTGAAGAAGGAGACCCTCTCCCTAGTCTCCACTCAGGAAAACCAAAGCGCACTATTGAGTCTAGAGCCATGAGATTCATCAAAAGATCTCTTAGGAACACTTGACATTTCATCACTTGTCGTTCAACAATAAGGACGCAAGTGATACATTATCGAGTCCTTCACAGATCTTAGCAATCATCGAGAACATTTACGAGAGGATTCACGTGTGATCCTCGGTGATTGAATGGAAACTCCGCCGGGGTAAACATCAAGCAATGGTCGCCGGTAACTCCTTGTGGGTTACGCTTAGTGTTGTCTCAAACGGTCTGATCATGGGGTGATGCTTGGTATACCTCCAACGACTCACCTAAACTATAGGTGTACTTCGGTACATCATGTTATCCTACTTGAGGACTCCAGTTCGAGAGCGACCTTTGCTAGAATTAGAGATGTGTTTTCACACTATGATGTTAACACTCAAGTTCGAACTTGTAAGTGCTCGAAATCCCGCTAAGGAGATTCATTTCAAGAATCAAGTCCACGAAGATGTGGGTCATTACTTGAACTTGTTCATTGTAATGCCAATTGTCCTTTATGGGATTTGGACGGTGATTCGCCGACCAAGGTGAATGGAATCAAGACATTCATCGAAGAATAATTGTAGTGGTCAATTCTCTGAAAGCGACCACGTTGATCGATGGTGTTTATCACTAACCCATTCTTATGTTTTCTTCTTATGGATGCTCACCGGAGATGATAGTGATTCTCCACATGCTCATACCAACAACAACAAAATTGAAGTTCTCTCGAAGGCAACACAAAAGTGGAATGATTCTTCGTCAAAGCCAAAGAATCTACAAAGTTTAAAGACTAAAGAGAACTACATCAATCACGAAATCCAACATCAAAGAGCGTGTGAGCATGTTGGAGAAGGATGTGGAGACACCTAACAACGAAGCGGACCCGATGCGATTACAACAACATAACATCACCATATCCACACGAACAAAGAATAAAGATAAATGAAGACGTCAAAGTGAAAACTTCAAAGAAAAACAAGATCCTCACACCGGGAGATTGTTGGAATCAAGACACTTCTTCACAAGAAATAAGAATGTCGAAGACTTCAAAGCAACTATTACATCCGCACCAACAACTTTTCAAGATTACAGAAGTCATTAATTACCAACACTTAGGGGGAGATTGTTGGAATCACTCCTAAACTATATTTCAAGTGTTAGTAATCAATATGTAATAGGTTGCTTAATTAGGCTTTTATGTTTGTATTAATGGCAAGGCTTATGTAGAAAGCCCATAAGCCTTGGCCCAAGTCCAATAAGGAAGGAAGGGAACTTGTAGTATTGCCTTAGTCCCTTCCCCTATAAATACCTTTGTAAACCTTCATTTTAAGGTTGGTTGTAGGATATTGGATTTCACAAGCACTCTAAACCATGATCAAAGTAGGCGTATAAGTATGTTAGAGAGAGAAAGTTCTAGTGAGAGAAAGGAAGAGAGTTGGGAACTATAGTGAGAGAAAGAAAATATTATTATGAGCTCCAACTCTCTACCTTGGGAGGTAGAGAGTATTTATAGTCTTACATAAAGCGCCACACAACGGGCTATGGATCGGCATACGGTGGGTAAAGACCGTCCCTCCTCCACGGTGTTACTAAACTAAATACTACTTAACATAAAGAACTATGACTACGAGCTTTCTAACGATTACATATACTTGAGGTGACCGACTCTTTAATACCGGAATTTCTAATTCCTAACAATCTCCCAAGGAGGTCACCTCAAACATATACTAAAATTACATTGAATACAAACAGATATTACATTAACAATTGTTCTTGCATTCTTGATGTAGTACTTTGCTCAAGCTCGTAGTCATTGATTCCACTCATTGCATGTTTGGTTAATCCAAGTGGAGGTCTTTTCTTGATCCACGTGATAATAATTTCAAGCCGACTTTTGAGATCATCACTAACAAAAATCTCGAGACATCCATTGTGGTGTTGGTATTATGTGACGTTGTGACTTACGGACCGACATGCTCACATTACGGATCATGATATCTTCTCATCGAGTAACTAAGCTTTAATTGATTCATGATATTGGCGGTGACGCGAAGCATGGAGTGTGAATATCATAGTCATTGATGCACTAATCATGATTTCTTTCGAGATGAATGTGTTGAGTGAGCATGCGGCTATGGATTGACCGCATCATTCTTATCGGTACAAACGTCGGGCGTACAGCATACAATGATTAGCAATAAAGCGCACGAAAGTGTCTTTGACCACTTCGTTGAATTGAGGTACACGCCCACGGTTCCCGTTGATCGATACATGTCTTGCCTGTGATCATGTATAATTCCAAACAATTTCCTTGCGGGGTTTCGCGTTGCTCTAGTTGTTCTCAAACCGGAGCGTCTCAAAGAAGACAACATGAGTGAGTGAACCGGTAATTTAAGTCCACTAATTGATGAAAAGAGATTTGAAAACAATCGTGTATTGCTCAATAGAAATTGTTTTGCAATACAACGAAGGTTTTATTGAAAATCAATTATCAATCATAAAAACACCTTTTGATTTGAAGTATTCATTACGGTCGATATGCTAAAGAAAAGACTTTTAAGCACAACGATTTGGTTTTCAAAGGTATCCGTCAATCCATAACTCGAACCGGGATTGATTCAAGAGATTGAATCGCCCCATTGTTTCATTCGGTTGTCACATGGTTGATCTAGTGAATAAATCTCACATGCCACCTACCGGGAGCTTGTTTGATGATGGCTCCAGAAGCTTTCCATCTTCATTGTGAATATGTTTACATATCACTCGGATGTTCAGCAATACCACAAGGATAATGCGTGGGACTCGAGATATAATCTCTCTTTCCACATTGTGTGAAAGCAGAGAGTCTTCATTGAAAGTGTCCTAATGAGATTTATTGATGATCTCGTAGCTCTAGACTCAATATGTGCATATTTGGATCCCTTGGGAGACTAGGGAGAGGGTCTCCTTATTCAATATCAACAATCTCTAGAGAAAGTCGATAGATAATGTCGGTTCCCGTGAGAATGAAACAAGTCCTTTAAGAGGAACTTGAGTGGTTTGGAAAGTTGAAGTGCGGTGCGTCCATTGGGTCCATGACGTCTTGTCTTCAATACCGATGTTACCATCGAGTAGCATATGAATTGAACCGGTTTACGCCCTAAAGTTGAATATATGGAGGCTATTTGTTTTCACCCTTTTCTCATTCAATTCTTTTAATTCTTGACCCTTCAATTGCTTACCGATACTTCATAGCTAGAACCTTTTGGGTTTATTCGATTACTAGCTCGGTCTCGATCCGCACTCTTCCCATATCTCATTTTCTCCTTTTATCATCATACCTAAGAACTCTACACTTACTAGTGGATAGTCCACAGGTAGATCCTCCGGTTCGGCGGATCATGGGAACAAATACCTAACCTTATCATCCTTATATCACCGTACATAAAGTAAAGTTGGTCGGTCTATTTGGTATTGTTCATCCGCCATTTGAACCAATTGAAAACCATTTGAAAATCAATCCGGATACTTGTGATATAGTATCAAAACATTTTTACGAATTGTTTTTGATATTTTTAGAACAAGTGCTCCCCTCAACATGTGCACCAAATGTTTGAAATCGTTTTGCACACGGAGGCGAGAGGAAGAATTTACTTCTTTGATTACCATTTTCTAAAGATATCAACATCACTTCCACGATCAAATCAAGTAGATAAAGCATTTCGGGAAGGATGAGGTTTTCATAAGTTTGCTCCCCTCAATATGTGCTTCTAGGTTTGAAAAGAGTTTTGCACATACTAGAGGAAACCGCACATTGAGATAAGTGATCACGTTTCAAATCATAGGTTTAAGATAGATGCTCCCCTCAACATGTGCATGGAAAATTGAAATCGTTTGTCACATGTGGGAAGGAGAGCATGTACATCCTTATAAAACCATTTACCGAATTATCGGTTTAAATCCAATTTAAATCACACATTCTCCCCGATCACAATTATCAAATCATTTGAGATTTGTGATCTCTTATAGATTAAATTGATTTTGAAAGCTTTTAAAGAGAATTGTGACTTGATTATGAAAGCGTTTTAAGCGATAAGGATCGGATTTTAAAACTTTAAACTCCATTGATAAAACATGCATGTATATCTTTTGAAAACAATTGAATGCCAAATAACTTTTTAATTTAATTGAAATCATTCTCCCCTCAATCAATGACATAGGTTGTTGATTGAGAGATTGATATTATGACAAATAAGTCCGGATGATTATCAAAAATAGAGGCGAGTTATTTTTCAAAGCGATTAGTTTTCAGCAGATAAATATTTATAGAATCGAGCATGGAATTTTGAAAACATGATAAAGAATGGCTCTGTTCTTTCTTTGAAAAGCGGGTTCTTTTGAAATGACAATAAACCATTGTTTCTCTTTCTCCCAAAATAAATTTTTGATTATTTTTTTTTTTTTTTTTTTAAGAATTGAACAACATCTAAAGTCCGTGTCATTCTTTGAATGACAAAGATGAAGACCGTAGATATTGACGAATCGAGAGAAAGCATAACAAATTGACAATATTTTTGAAGATTTTTGAATTTTTGATTTTTATGGATTTCTGGGTTTTATAATTTTGTATTTTGTTTTTGAATAGATATATACGAGAGATAGATGAAGATAGACCTTTACTCTGGTCTTCCTCACGAAGGCGTTTGAGTGTTTCGGTTGAAGACTTTTCAAGCCAAGGCGTGGAAGAATAAACTCAAAACGTTCTCTTGGAAGAGCTTTGGTGAAGATGTCGCTAAGCGATATTCGGACCTCACAAAATAGAGTTCCACCACACCTTTTTCCACTTGTTCCTCGATGAAGTAATGTCGAATGTCGATATGCTTTGCTCTTGAGTGTTGAACGTTGTTGCATGAGAGCAATAACACTTTATTGTCACGATCTGGAGGGATTTTGTTGAATTCAAAGCCATAGTCGATAATTGAGATCTCATCCATAAGATTTGAGCACAACAAGATGACATGGCTATGTATTCACCTCTGTAGAGGAAATAGAAGTACTCATTTGCTTCTTTGAAGACCACTCACAAGCTTATCACCCAAAAATTGAGCACCTCGGCACGTACTTGACGTGTATCTTGACAACTCCGCATGATCGGCATCGCATAGGCCGTTAGAGACATACCGGTGTCCTTGGTACCAAAGTCCCATATTGATGGTTCCTTGGAGATACCGAAGACCCGTTTAACCGCTTCAAGGTGCTTTTTAGTAGGCTTAGCACGGTATCTAGCACACATGCACACAATGAACAAGATGTCGGTCTACTAGGCGTGAGGTACATCGAGGATCAATCATACTATGATATTTCGTTTGATCTACCATGATCCCCGAGTGGTCCTCATCCGACTTGGTTCGTTCAATCATGGGAGTGTCAGCAGTGGTCACTAGAATCAAATCAAATTTCTTAAAATCTCATTTGCATATTTAGATTGATTTATGAAAATGCCTCCCGGACTTTGTGAAATTTGTAATCCCAAGAAAATGACATTTGTCCCATCATTGACATTTGAAATTTTGAACCCATTTCATTAGAAAACGATCACATTCCATTGGGTCGGTCGAGGCAAAATAATATCATCAACATAAATTTGAGCGTGAATTAAGTGTTTGTCGGACTTTACGGTGAACAAAGTAGGATGTGTTAGTGCAAATATTACGATATTTAATCTATCTGATCTCGTTTGTTTTGATTGATGACAAACATGTAACTTGTAATACATAACGTAAAATGTACAAGTTACTTGTAATTACATTGTCTCAACATACATTCAACACCTCTCGATGTCTCAAGTCCTCGTATGTTACAACACGAGGTTCGTACATGTTTGTTATGTGGCATTATGATCAAACCCATTAACAAATCATTTAGAATGTTTAAAATACGTTTAGAGTCACTAAGTATTTTAATAGGTTAACCATTCTATTTGAACCTCATTTTACATTTGCATTCACAAGTATTTCAAAAGGTAACTAGACATTTTATCAACTAGTTACATAATACATTTTACAAGTTTACTTTGATAAACCTTTAATCTAAAATGGAAATACATGTTACATCATGTCATGCATCATCTTTGAAATCCTTGGAAGATCACTTGAATATTTTGGTTAGATTGACACTCAATATATCAAATGTGATCTTAGTAAGATTTGGTAATATCTTGGAAAGATTTGAAGAAAGATTTTTAGATTTTATGTCGGTACCCACGGCACCAAATTGTATAAGGGCGGAACCCTTTTAAAGGGTCCGTGGTCCGTCAGGCGCTCTGTCCACTTTTGGCTATAAATAGAAGCCCATTGTTTTCCCATTTCTTCACCACTTCAAAGCACATCTTCTCCACCTTCTTGCATACATTTAGATCAATCATTAACAATGTAGTAACACACATTAAACACCCTAATGATCATGATCATAATGCTTTAACATTCATCTTTGTTGTAAGCATACTCTTTGATCAACCAAGGAAATCTTGGAGATCTAGCCATCCCACTCACCACAAGTTGAAGATCTATCACAAGAAGTTTAGGGAACTTGTGATCTTCATCATGAAGGCTTCCTATCAATGGAAGTTCATTTAGAAGTAGTTATTCATATCCATTAGACATTTGTGTCATGGATCATTAGTGTAAACATCATTGCATCATAACAACACTTTCACCAAACTAGATTAGATGGTTTATGTGTTTGTGCCATAAAACACAAGGTTTATTATGTTGGGCCATAAAACATATTGGGAGTGGTTGTACCCTTGTAAAGAACTCGACATCTAGCTTAGTGTCGGAAATATTGTATAAGCGACGTTAGGTTGGTTCTACCTCGAACTAGAACCGGTATTTAGCTTTGTACGGAAAAAGTGTAGCGACGATTGTAAGGTTTTCTCCCCGAGAAGGGAGCTTGTTGATTTAGTGAAGTAACTCTCGAGTTGGGTACTCGGGGAGTGGAGTAGAGGCGGAAAGGAGATCCGTGACCGAACCACTATAAATCCTCGTGTTCGGTTTGCACTTTCCTTTCTTTATCTCTTTACTTTTATACTTGCACTATACTATTGTTTGTGATGTGGTTTGATGTTCATGATTGTGTGACAACTTTGTTTACCATGCTTTATATTAGTCACAAACAATAATTGGTACTTTCATATTATAACAAGCTTCATAGCGATTTGATACTAAAGATCTAAAGTTTTTAAGCGGTAGCGTATTCACCCCCCTACGTTTCCACAATTGGTATCGAGCCACGTAGCTCGTATTTTCAAAACAAATGGTTTTAAAATAGAGTACGATCCATGTATCAAATTACCATTGAGCGAAAAATAATATGAAAAATGCTTTGCTTGTTATACTTAGAAATTTTGTTGTTAAATGTAACTTTGTATACAAGCTTGAAGGTTTTCTTGAAAAGTAAAAAAAAAAGTTTGTTGAAAGAACTAGTAAGTATTGTATTGTGTGCTCATAGAAAATTCTGAAGAAATATGATTTTAAAAAGTGTTTGGGATAACTATAAATCTAGTTGAAAAATCACCTCAGTAAATGTTTAAGATAAGTTACATAAGTAGATATATTGTTAAATATGTGTATTATATGTTTACTATGAAATCTAGTAAGTCGCTTGCGTTTTCTCTATGTCAAATACTAGTTTTGGTGAATCATCTCGGAGGACCACGGCACCAAATCTTATAAAGGCGGATCCCTTTATTTGGTTCCGTGGAATCCGTATGTCTGATATCACGATTTTGGGCAACTTCAAAAATCATAACTAATTAACCGTAAGTCCGTGCAGTCGAGCCACCTATCATTTTAAAGGGAATTGAGTCTACTTTCATTTAAAAATACTCTCATGGCCTGAGTCTAATTTTAAATAAGTGAAATAGACCAAATACTACAGTATGTCTAAAATATTGAGTTTCGCTTTAACATAAAAACTCAAAATTTTGAATCAAGCAATTTAAGTTGGTATTCTTAGAACTTTGATACAACTTCCTTTGAAACTAAATAATTTGGTAATATGTTTAAAGGAAACTAATCAAGCTTGGTATACATCGTCATATTTAAGCATAAAATGACGAAAAGTGTCTTTCTTGTTATGATATGCTAAATGACCACTTGTTTATGTTGTTTGCATATATGTTGCTTGCTTATTTTTCAAATTGTTGTTTACACTTGTTTGTTTGCATAATATAAGTGTCAATCTTGCCATGTTATTTATTCACTTGTTTGACGATTTCTTGTTTATGCACAATAGGTTATTTGCTAGATTTTGTGCACTAAGTTGGAAAATTATTTTACCATCGCTTGTAGAATTAGATCACTTCGTTTGCATAGGTTACTAACATCTCGCATAACTTATGAAATGTCATAACTCACTTAGCAATGAGTACTAAGTAAATTAGTCAAGTACTTTGAAAAATGAAGGTGTTAAGAGAGTGTTTGGTACAAGGACAAAAACAATGTTGTATGATGTAATTTATTTGTTTTACTTTGTAGGATGATAATATGACTTAAAACAATGTTGTATGCTAACCGGTTTATGCGGTGGATAGCACAAGTGTGTTATCAAATTTTACCCATTTTCACTTTTATGTGAAAATCGTTAGTATGGTCAAAGTCTATGCTCCACTATATTTGTATATGTGGTATCGACTTTTCTAACTAGAAGTAATTAATGTCACATGTTTTAAGCAAAATTTGGGTTTGGAAAACTCCCGACACCTAAAAATGGGTCTGTGAACTTTTACGATGTCCACGGATCGAGACGGCACCAAAATGTTGGTACCGTCTGTTATGTATTTTAGTACCGCCATACACATGCAGGCGGACGGTGGCACCAATTTAAGGGTTCGTTGTGTAAAGAAATGGTGCCGTGAATCCTACTGGTAAGTTATTGAATTTTACTAAATCCGTAATCTAATTTACCAAACTTCGTTTCTAGGATAGTTGTTAATGCATATCTTTCATACCTCACTCAACACATCCTCAATGGATTAACTTAGGATGTTTGACATGATTTTAGACACTTCCATCTCATTAGAAACTACCATCTTTGTATGGATTAACATCAAATCCATGAATCCTTAGTTCCATAAATCAACACATTCAAGATGATCATTTCACACCTTCACATTACTTTTCCTCAAGCTTAGCATTTCTTAAAGTAAAATCAAAATGACTAAATCCTTAACCTCAAATAAGCCACTTAAGAAAACCACTAGGATTAGCATTCGATCTTGTTGCTTCATAAACTTGAGCTCTTCATCCTCGGACTCATTACCCTCAACATCTCATCACCCATTCAAGATGTGAACTTTCTAAACTTGAGTACTCCAACTCCACCACCAAAATCACCCACCATCATCCAAAACAACTTCACTACCAAAGTCTCCAAAGCTTGTTCCTATCAAACTTTGTGCAACACCACCAACATCTCCTCACCCGTTTGCGGATGACTTAGATGACTTACCGAGACTAATAAACTGGACTCATTATTTGCAAAGATATCATACACAAGTCTAACATATGACTATAGATATTGTTTTGTATCTACATGTATTGCCTCACTTTGGTTAACATGAAAATAATGTGTCATCCTTCAAGACAATAAGTATTTACATCGAGTCATAACTCACACATATGTTAAATACATATTATCAAGTCTTGTTATCCTTGAGTTCAATCTAAGCTTTATAACCTCAACAAATTAGGATTGACAACTTAAGTATTTCATCCGAAATATTCAAGTATATCGACTTACGATTGTAGTCATTAAAAGTCATATCCGAAAAATCAACACCCAGTATTTTAACAACACATGTTGAAACACTTATCCAAAACAAACAACCCGGTGCCACTTATCCTCTTTGACACCTACTATCCTCTTCCATCTTTTGGCACTATTAACCGTATTGCTCATGAACTTCCAAGAGTATACTTTAAATCAAGCGTGCCCTTTCAAGGTGAACCTATACCTCAGCCCCTAAGCTTCATAGACATAACCAAAACTTCAAGCACTTCACCCGCTAGTTGTAGTAACCAATGAACCATAAAATTAGTATCCGTACTTTTTGTGTTCAACATCGTGGACAAATAATCAACCTAAGTACTCCCATAGCACAACAAACCCTACATCACCACATCCTTATTTAGACACACTAGAAGACCTACCACCTAGATCAACCAATCCACCATCCTTGCCATCATTTGAATTAGTTGAGTGTATTGCTCAAAAAGCCCTTGTGTCCAACACTTGTCTTGAATCAAATGCGTTTGAACAAACTCAACCATCCTTTCCACATATAAGGACTTAGATAATTCATTATGGCTAGAACCTCAACTATCAAATAAGCATGGTGCTCTTGGTAATTGTTGTCAATTTCCACTAGGTATAAGTAGTACTACCTTCACAAATAATCAAAGTATTAGTAATACTTTGTCGTTAAACTTTCTGCATAAATTTCGTTAAACTTCAAATCAACATTTTAACAACATATGTTAAAATGCAATCTCAAAGCCAACATCATACACCCCAAGCAACAATGACTCTTGAGGGTATACATAAGAAACTCGAGTGAATTCCTCTTGTCATCATCTAGTGAATATAATCTTGAGACCAAGTTTATTTAGATGGGACTATCCGATTCAAACACTTTGGCTTCATATCTTCATTTAGGAAAACATGATGTTTTGAAGAACATTATGACTAAGATTCATCGTTAAGCTTTCATTTTGTTAAAAGGATATTGTATATCCTATGCATCACTCTTGCGACATAAATAGTTGTGTTACAAGAGATTTCATTACACCTCATTAGCTAAATGATCTTGAAACAAACATCTACAAGTTACGTGAACTAGCATATTCAATTCATCTTGTCATACTTGTTTTCATAAGCATGATAACTTTATCCCATGGGATAATCTCATTTGTTGAAAGATACTATTTGTATCTATTTCCTTTCAGCGTACATCATAACCTAACCTTGCTCAAACCGAGTGCACATCCAAGGTTAAAACTACACAATTTTAGAGCATACACAAGATCTATTGAAGTTGGTAACCTCACTTAGATTCTTGTTAAATAATGTTCAAAGAGCTTTCTTGAGAACGTTCTTAGTTTAACATATTCTATTCTCTAGTCTTAGATGATCAATTCACATTTAAAGTACAAGATGTCATCCATTAGATCATACAATTAGCTGTGTAATTTGAACAACTTTCGATTCTAAACACAAGATTAAAACACATTGTTTATCAAACACACCATTGTTAAAATTCATGTGTATAACATGACATCTTCATCTCCTTAGTTATATTGCATATTAGTTGTGTCACATTAAGCCAAGTATTGGTAAACTATCATCTTTTATACACTTTAATAGGCAAAAGTAGGAGTTCCCATCTTTCTAACATGAGAATGATTCTTGGAGAATCTATTGCACTAGAAACTCAATTTGACCTAACGGTTGAATTGCTTCACGGAGAGAAGTTGGGTATGTGGAATCACCCGTAAAATGGTCGTGTTTAGCCTTAATTGAGCACCGCTAGTAATAGTCTCATATTCATTCTCCAACTTGAAAATCTGTTTTCCTATACTTGCCTAAAGTAAGTGTTAAAACATTGATAGTTTTCCTCGCCTTAGGAATACTAATCAAACAAGTAGTATATATGATTTTCTTTTAAAACCAATTGCATTGCACTTACATGTGTTGATTACATGTTCTTGTTTGATACGATAAGTTGATTTGACATTATCTTAGTGTTTGATAACTAGTCAAATGTGTAAACCTTAGTAAAACCACTTGCATTGCACTTACATGTGTTGATTACATGTTCTTGTTTAATCGATAAGTTGATTTGACATTATCTTAGTGTTTGATAACAAGTCAAATGTGTAAACCTTAATGCGGTTTTATCTTTATAATGCTTGTATTGTTGTTTCATGCTACTAAGCGTTTAAACCTAAACTTTATTTGCATGATACTTACTTTTGAATTATTTTTAGCATGATTAACATGTTACTTATGAACTCATAATATGCTATTTTGATACGTGATAATTTTGATATGATATATTTGTGTTTGAAAGCTATTAGTTGGCATTCATTACATCTATGTGTAGTCGATCCAAATGATACATGCTCCAAATTGTTATGTCTTGAACATGGCTTGCATGAATCTTTCATCTTGTTTCTTTTGCTTCTTGTCACACTATTTGTTTGCTACGTATGCACATATAATCATCAAAGTGCTTTTGGTATGACTAACTTTTAGAAGCCTTTTATCTTACAAATTAATCACATAGATTATTGTATATCCAAGTATGCTTAAGTGTCTAAGTCTAATGACAAAACAATCTCATAATGAAATGTCTTGAATAAAGTCGTATTCTTGCATATTATGATTGTTTTGATGCTATCTTGTGTGGTGATTTCTTGTCTACTAAGTGCAATGTGTTGTTTTGCTTATATCATATGTTATCATTTGATTTATATCATGTTAACATATTTTGTCACTAACAAATTTGTTTTGTAGGTTGATAACAAATTATTTGTTATCTCACTTGGTTCTAACTTTTATATGCTCATTTTGCATAATCCCTTTTATTGCTACGTAGATTAGTAATATGCTTTATGGGACCCCTACACTTGCATATAGTTTAAAAGCATATAGAATTAAGTTCTAGAGGTTGGCTTTGCATTTTGTCTTTCAACCGACCTCTTTCCAAATCTCATTTTGCTTCCGCTTTCCAAAATCATCTCCATCATTATTTAGTTATAACAATACTCTAATCATCTTCACTTCCTATTAGAAATCCACATGCCTCATTATCGATCATCTCGTATTAATCGAGAGAAAGTGCGTGACTTTAAGGATGAAGTTCATTGTATGCTAACCATCATCTAGTAAAACATCACTAAGCTCACCTCTTTCGTTAATACCAAATAACCTCCTAAACACTTTGTTGTCATTCCTTATTTGATACATTACACATTATGTTGGATGTCCACCAATTAAGGGGAGAAATTCATTCACATAATTGTCTTGTCAAATTTTATGTCTCTTAGACTCTACAATACCAACACATAGGTAAACACCACTTAGCTAAAGCGGTTCATGAAACCACAACTAGTTCAACCTTTTTCGCACCAATATCTCATCAAGTGAAAACGCATCATGTGTTTTACAAAGCGTCTTCATCTCCACATATAGGATTTTCCTTAAACTAGCACCTTACAACTTCACTATCTAGAACACCATCATAGGATCTTATCCTTTTCTCGCTTATCATGCATGTCCTTGTCGGTCAAGCGATATATTAATCAAAACGACCATTTCCAACACGTTGGTCCATCCAACTCTCACTTATATGATGTCATTCTCATCCTCATATAGGTACTCATTATTATTATTAGTATTTTCCATATTGTCTTCACTTCTTTTCAAAGTGATAATCATCCATGTCGGTCAAAACCATGCTAATACTACCTTTCCCATTGTCACCTAGAATAGGTCATTTTATAATTCGTGTCAATCGATGAGCAATTTATCTTCATGTTATCACTTTTAGATAGAACACATTATTGATTACTCTTGGGTTAAAGCATATGAGAACTTGCTCAAAACAATAGGTTGTTGGCATCAATAAATCATTCAAATCATAACCCTTATGCATCATTGAAATGCAATGTCCATTCATATTTTTTCTTAGCTTTGGTCACTTGACATGACGAAAGGATTGCATGAGTCCATATTTTTATATTTGCTATACATATGAGTTTCTAACTCCTTAATAGCTTCCTACCTAATCACCACCACCTTCCATCACCACTTTCACTAAATCATCACCATCATGGATTAGTGAAAACTTACTTTGTAAATCTCGAGTCATCTACCATCACCACATGATTCCTACAAGTAAACCGACACCAACACTAGCACCACTAGTGGCACACCGATGGGAAACTTCATATCTTCTTTCTAGGAACTATTTTGTAGTTTTTATCACATTATATTCTCACTTTTCTTATGATTGTAATTAGGAGACTACACTTCATGAGATCTTTGATTATATCATTTATCACATATATACATCTTATTTTCTTTGTGAAAAGATGAAATATATTGCACTAATGTTTTTCATTGTAGGTTCATCATCATATACACTTGATTGTATATAATTTACTCATCTAAAGATGAAGTTTGGATCAATTATTTTTCTTATTTTAGGTGCTTCTTGACACCATAGAACAAGGAGGAATGTCCTTTAAGCACTCATATTGCATCGTCTATACACTTGGTTGTATATGACATATTTGTCTAAAGACAAAGCTTCTATTATACTAATATTTATTTTGAAGGTTCATCTTGGCCCTAGAGCAAGGGAGCTTCCGTCAAAAATTCTTGAGTGCATCTTATATACACTTTGTTGTATATCACTTACTCGTCAATAGCGAATATAGTTTTGCACTAATATTTGTTTTGTAGGTTTTAATTATACCACGACGCCTCAAACAAGGGGGGCGACCGTCGAGGGGAGCATGCACGCATTTAGCATCATTCTCACTTTTCAACAAGCATTTGTGCTTGATAAAAGTGGAGAAAATAGGCTAATATTGCTATGCATTTTCTTTTCATATATTTCTCATAATTTTGTTGCATAAAACTAACCTTGATGTAGGTTAAGCCTCTTAATTTGATCCATGGATCCGCTACCTAACAAGGAGCGGATTGAAGTAGGCGATTTAACTTCACTAGGGATGATGCAAGCTCGCCTTTTTGGGAGAAATGAAGTTAAACTCAAGGACACGCCCTTTTGTTTCGACAAAGGGGAGAAGAGTGTAAGCGGAGAAGGTAATGTAAAGGTAGTAAGGATACAAGTAACCTTTACATTTTACTTTCTATTACGTTTACATATATTTGTCATCATCAAAAGGGAGATTGTTAGTGCAAATATTACGATATTTAATCTATCTGATCTCGTTTGTTTTGATTGATGACAAACATGTAACTTGTAATACATAACGTAAAATGTACAAGTTACTTGTAATTACATTGTCTCAACATACATTCAACACCTCTCGATGTCTCAAGTCCTCGTATGTTACAACACGAGGTTCGTACATGTTTGTTATGTGGCATTATGATCAAACCCATTAACAAATCATTTAGAATGTTTAAAATACGTTTAGAGTCACTAAGTATTTTAATAGGTTAACCATTCTATTTGAACCTCATTTTACATTTTGCATTCACAAGTATTTCAAAAGGTAACTAGACATTTTATCAACTAGTTACATAATACATTTTACAAGTTTACTTTGATAAACCTTTAATCTAAAAATGGAAATACATGTTACATCATGTCATGCATCATCTTTGAAATCCTTGGAAGATCACTTGAATATTTTGGTTAGATTGACACTCAATATATCAAATGTGATCTTAGTAAGATTTGGTAATATCTTGGAAAGATTTGAAGAAAGATTTTTTAGATTTTATGTCGGTACCACGGCACCAAATTGTATAAAGGGCGGAACCCTTTTAAGGGGTCCGTGGTCGTCAGGCGCTCTGTCCACTTTTGGCTATAAATAGAAGCCCATTGTTTTCCCATTTCTTCACCACTTCAAAGCACATCTTCTCCACCTTCTTGCATACATTTAGATCAATCATTAACAATGTAGTAACACACATTAAACACCCTAATGATCATGATCATAATGCTTCTAACATTCATCTTTGTTGTAAGCATACTCTTTGATCAACCAAGGAAATCTTGGAGATCTAGCCATCCCCACTCACCACAAGTTGAAGATCTATCACAAGAAGTTTAGGGAACTTGTGATCTTCATCATGAAGGCTTCCTATCAATGGAAGTTCATTTAGAAGTAGTTATTCATATCCATTAGACATTTGTGTCATGGATCATTAGTGTAAACATCATTGCATCATAACAACACTTTCACCAAACTAGATTAGATGGTTTATGTGTTTGTGCCATAAAACACAAGGTTTATTATGTTGGGCCATAAAACATATTGGGAGTGGTTGTACCCTTGTAAAAGAACTCGACATCTAGCTTAGTGTCGGAAATATTGTATAAGCGGCGTTAGGTTGGTTCTACCTCGAACTAGAACCGGTATTTAGCTTTGTCTGGGAAAAAGTGTAGCGACGATTGTAAGGTTTTCTCCGCGAGAAGGGAGCTTGTTGATTTAGTGAAGTAACTCTCGAGTTGGGTACTCGGGGAGTGGAGTAGGCGGAAAGGAGATCCGTGACCGAACCACTATAAATCCTCGTGTTCGGTTTGCACTTTCCTTTCTTTATCTCTTTACTTTTATACTTGCACTATACTATTGTTTGTGATGTGGTTTGATGTTCATGATTGTGTGACAACTTTGTTTACCATGCTTTATATTAGTCACAAACAATAATTGGTACTTTCATATTATAACAAGCTTCATAAGCGATTTGATACTAAAGATCTAAAGTTTTTAAGCGGTAGCGTATTCACCCCCCTACGTTTCCACAAAGTCCTTTACGGTGAGATCATTGATGGTGACGAAGTTCAAGTGATTGAGACGACGATGCCATAACCATGACTTTGTTTTAGAAGCCTTTGACAACAAGCAAATTGAGAAGACTTCATCATATCTTCGATAGAGATGGTGTATAGATTTGAACCACGTGAACCTCTTAAAAGTTCCTTACCATCAAGTTCTCTAACGAAGGCGGTATGTTTTCAAGGCTACTTCTAGATCGTAATCGTGAGAATTGACCAACAGAGAACAAGTTATGACCAAGACCTTCTACATAGTAAACCCTGAAGATAACACTTTTGCCAACAACATAATCTCCATAACCCATGATTGCACCGAAATGATCATTCCCGAATCTAAGCGTCGATGAATTTGCTTACAAAGTTCATGAGCCATGACCGGTCATGATCATATGCTTGGAACAACTGAGTCCGGTACCACGTAAGCGATTTGAGCGATCCGCGGTTGAACACAAACAAGAATGTATAAGCGGATAATTGGGATCCCCATGCAAGAATGGGTTCCATTTGGTTAGTAACAATGGTTGGAACACCCACATCGTAAATAGAAGCATTCATATCGAAATTAAGGCAATGGAATCATTATGAATAGATGTAGTACTAGTGTTCGTATTAGCCTATTCAAAGTGTGCTCACTTCTTAAGGGAATAGTTCTACCAAGTAGGCATCCATTTTCTAGTGGGCATTGTGCGATTAGTCTTATGACCAACAAGTATCCAATGATAGCCTATCTTACTAAATGTTCTTCCTGTGGGTTTCCAATGTTTTCTAACTTTCTTTCGTTTTGCCTTTTAGCCTTCTTAGCATGATTTTAGCATTAACGGTATTAAGCGGACAATTAACATCATTAGGCAAAACATTAACACCACATTCATGATTAGAAATGAATTCAAGCAGACATCAATACAAGGTTTGCAAATAGTATCGAATTGAATTAATTACGAGACGCCTATGGCTAATACTAGAATCAACACGATTCATTTTATTCGGATCAAACTTAAAGTTCCTAGGTAGGTCTTCTACTTTCTTCCAATGCACATTCTTAGCTTGCAAGGTCGTGTCCTTCCTTGTATTGTCTTGAGACTTTGACATGCTTGCTTTAATGTCATGATTACTCTGTAGAGTGAATGGGAACATTAGTTGGTTTGGCTACTATTTGCTTCACTGTTTAGATGTCTTTGGGATCCGAGCTACATGCAGCACACTAAGATTAACTTTTTAACACTTGAATAGTGGGATTTGAACACCTAGAGGCACACTCGAGTTCACATTCTTAGCACTAACATATTTGAAATCTGAACTACTTGAAGGCACATTAGGGTTCACATTCATAACATTTGGCATTGAATGACTTGCATGCTTGGCACTAGGCATAGAACACGGTATCAAAGGATTGACTTGCTCACCTAAGGTTTTAGGGCATATTGTAATTAGGCATTCTAGAAGTTCTTGAGATCGTTTGGCATATAAGCATGCATGGCCAATTGCATTATCATCTGGTTTCTCTAACTTATCCTCTTCTACAATCTCACGGAGATATTCTAGGTCATCCTTAAGGTATGAGAAATATGTTTGAATAGCAAGTTTGTTATTCCTAAGATGAGGAGGAACATATTTCACAGACAAAGCATATTTATTAGACATGTACCTTTGATACACCATTCTCCCCATTGGTCATTGGCATCTTCCTTTTACACGACTCTTTAGATTCTCAATTTCTTTTTGTAACGAGGCTACCGTTTAGTTATTTTTGTTACTGAGTGACCTTTATAGATTCAAATAATTCATTGAAATGACGTTTAACCTTTTCATTTTCTTCAAGAAAACCTCATTTTCCTTTTGTAAGGCATTTACTAAGTTTTGAAGATGAAAGTTTTGAGAAATCTGAGAATCTAAAGGAGGAGGCATTTGGGGACCAGTCACATTATTCGGTTGACCCTTTAATTGAGAGATTTGGGCTTTCAACTTTCGATCGTGTTGCAATGAGCTTGAATCATTCATCACGTTTGCTAATTTGAAAAGCGCATCAAACTCGGAGCATCCGAGGATGTCTTGATATTTGAAGTTTTGACATTTTCTTTAAGATGTTGATATTTTAGTTGTAAATTAAAATGCTCAACTTCTAGTTTAGAAAAATGTTTAACCAGTTATCGTGATCATCCGGTTCAATTTTCTCATTTAGTTCGTAATTAGTTTTTTCAAGCTCAATGACACGATCATGGGAGACTTTCAAAGCAAAGATTATTCATGGAATCGAGAAGCGATAATAGAACGGTTAGTAGCGTGTAGAACACATCTTGAGCAATACATTCGAAATCATGTTCTCATTTAGTGTATGCAAGTTCTTCCTCTCAATCTCATTATATTTTAGTGCTCGCTCATAGTCACTAACCTCAACTATCATTGCATCAAATTCCTTTTCCATTCCCTTAATATCGGTATCTATCCCTTTTAAGACTCTCAAAGTGATCTTTTAGAAGTTTAAAGAAAGGCATGACCTCGTTAAATAGCATTCTTTTGTTTGTTCAAAACCCCTTTCCCCTTCAGTTATCCGAGTGGGTGTGATCATTTTCTTACAAGTTTTCTCAAAATCAACAAATAGTTGAAAAATAACATATTGACTTATTAAGGTCTTGCTTTTAGTAGCAATAGTTCTAGGAACTAGATGCATTGGTGTGTTGGGAGGATACATAGTCGCTTTAGGCATTTTCCTAAGGGGAGGGTTCGTTACTACAAGATTCTCTGTTTTTTGCTTATCTAAATCCTTTTTCCAGAATACTTGTTCGGATGTTAACAATGTCTGAGGCTTAAACATGTTCAAGGAAATCCAATTTTCCTTCTTGTAATCATGGGGTGTGATCTTTATATTCATCTCTTTACATTTAGGATCACCTAATTTCTTGTTCATCTTTTCCCTAGTGACTTCATCTGATTTCTTATCTTCCTCAGTGCACTCAACGCAACTAGGTTTCTGTCTAGGTTTAAGGATTTCATTGCCATCATAAAGAACCTTATGAGCATTTCTAGCCTTTTTAATGACCTCTGGATTTGGTTCCTCAACAAAGGGAGTGCTATGCTTATCGCTTAAGACTCTATGCTTAGTGATAATGTTAGCAGTCTGAATGGTGTTCCCTTGTATGTACAACTTGTTTTCAAGTTTGTTTTTCAAAGTTTTCAGATTAGAAAAAATTTTCAAGAGTTTTGATTCCTTTGCATTAAATTCTTGCTTAAGCATTTTCACATTTTCTTGAAGTTCTTGTTTTGCTTAGCGCTTTAGAAAGCTTTTCTTGCAAGGAATTTAACTCTTGTTTTAATACTTCTTCTCTAAAATTACTTTTTCTAATGATTGTATGCACTTGGTCATCCATTTCCGCTCACGAGTGGTCAACTCAAATTTTGCACGTTGTTCATAAATAGCAACACGTTCTTTATAGGCATTTAGTTTGAAATTACGAGAATCATCGGAAGCATATGCGGTGTTGGAATCACTCCTAAAACAATATTTCAAGTATTTATATTTCATATGTAATAGGTAGCTTTATTATGGCCTTTATGTTTGTTTAAGGTCTAGCTTATGTAGAAGGCCCATAAGCTTAGGCCCAAGCCCATATAAGAAAGGATGGGAACTAGGAGTGTTGCCTAGCTTCCTCCTATAAATCTCTTGTAAACCCTCATTTGAGGGTTGGTTGTTCAAGTTTTCTTTCTTTCACTCTCTACGCCTTAACCGTCTTTATTCTTATTAGTGTGTGTGTGTGTTTGTTTACTTGTTCATCCGCCTTTATCTCTTTCTATATTACTTGTGTTTGTAAAACTAGTGACCTAACGATGGTATCAATCGCCTACTAGTTGGGTGAATCGTGTTTGTTTTTGAAGTGGGTTTTGGTCCCACGCCTAAAACGCACCTTGATACTTTGGTTCGCTTAAAACTTGTTTTTACACTTTTAATCCAAGATTCTTGTACTTTCAATGTTTTAAGGTGTTAAAATACTTGTTTTGGCAAAAGTTTCAAACTTTACGCGTGGATATCGTTTTAAGCTTGTTTTTGTTCTTGGGTGTCGTTCTACGCGTAACCCGTTTAGCCGCTTTGGTACATCAAGTTTCACACTTTTGTGTTCTTTTGGTACTATTGAAGCTATTCCATAACAAAAATCGGTTTAGAAACACATTTGGGCAAAATCAAAATTACGAGTAATCCTACGCGTATTGAAACCCTAAAATTACGCGTAAGATTATCCTTGGTTTGATCTTCATTTTCGTGGTTTATTCCGTGTTTTCTTACTTGGATAAGTCCGAAAATACGTCGACTTTGGATATCTTTTGCCTTTGTGATAGTGTAAAAGATCATTTGGGCAAAACCCTAAAATTACGCATAAGCATAAGCTTACGGCGTAGAAATCCCACGCATAAGATTCACTTTACGCGTAAACTTAGGTCTACGCATAAGGTAATCCACGCCTAACTTTCACGCCTAACTTTTGTCTACGCATAACTTTAGTGCTTTTTCCTACTTACGCGTAAGCTAAAACCTCACGCGTAACTCCTTATTGTTACGCGTAACTTTTGGTGTTTTACGCATAAGTGCTACTTGGTTCTTGTCTTTTCTCGCCTAAGGACACTTCATCAACAAAGGTTCATTCGACTACAAAGATCCATTTTACTACACAAGTTTATCAACATGTCTCAACCACCATACTCTAACTATTTCCTCACACTTATAATCATCAACAACAACAACAATTAACTCCACAACATCAACAATGGAATCAACAACAAGCTATTTATCAACAACAATTTAATCAACAACATACTCCACAAATTGGTGCAATTCCACCACCACAAATGGTTCAAACACCACCAAGCCTTCAAGTTCAACCCTACACAAATGATTTCAATCAACATCCATCAAGGAACACTATGAAGGAACCCACTTGGTTTGCAAAGATGTGTGAAGCTTTAAGCGACCAACAATCAATTCATGAAGTGGATCACTTGATAGACCTCCAATGCTCACTCCGAAACTACGATCAATGGGTGATAAGGTTCTTTAGGTTTTGTGATGCGAAGAAGCCACATGGAAAGTTCTTAAAGAAGGTTATCTTGGAAGGTCCATTTGAGATGCCTTGTCATTGTGCCGGAGATCAGCTGCTTTGTCCACCAAGAGATGAACAAACCAACATTGCTCTTGTTGCGGATCTAAATGCTCTGAACTTCTACACTATGAAGTCGATGAACTTGCAATGGAATACATCCTCTTAGGATTACCAAACCCAATTCTTCGTAGTGTTGATGCTCAAAAGCGCACAAAAATGTGGGATCATATTCGTCTTCTTATGGAAGGATCAGACTCAATCGGGAGGATTTGGAATCCAAAATTTACTTGGCTTATGAACACTTCATGATTGAACACGGAGAGACACTAGAGTCCTATCATCATCGATTTTCGAGACATCATCAATGATTTGGATAAACACAACATCATCATGCCAAGAATTGCGGTGAATACTAAGTTCCGAGTAGTCTTGGTCACGAATGGGAGAAGTATGTCATTTTCTCCGTCAAGCGAAGAATATGCATCATTCTACTTATGGATTGTTGTACGATTACTTGAAGCCTCATGAAAAGGAAGTTGATCGGGAAAGGATTCTCCGTGCTCAAATTGCTAAACAGATCACATCCGGATAATCAACAACTTGCCTTGTATGCTCAGCGAATTATCCTCTCAACCAAGAACTCAACCAAGCGCTTCAAACACACCTTCACGGCAAGAACAACCTCAACAAAATCAATTGGTTCCATACAACAACAATGCTCAAGCATATGTCGATTGAAGCGGCGAGAAATCGATCCGTTCGAAGCATTGCAACAAGGATTTGTGATGATTGCTAATGCTTTTGGCGTTACACCAACAAATCCAACAATCGTATTCGTTCCTCATCTAACACACGGACTCAAGTTGTTGTGAACAATGGACGTGTTGAAGTTCGAATCGTGATTATGGTCGTCGGATGGGCGGTGGTCAAGGGTTTAATCTTGTGGGTAGGAATAACAACGAGCTCAAGTGGTGGAGCAGGAAATGCTCGAGAATCGGTTAAATGGTCTTAGATGCTACAAGCGCAATGAGAAGGGACACTGGCTAATGCATGCCCAAAGCCAAGGACTAGGGGCGGTGCTTATTTCAAAGAGGCTTTACTTTTGGCTCTTAAGGATGAAGTGGTGGATCTCTCACGGACAAAAACGAGCTTTATGGCGGATCTGAGACTCGGATGATGATATGGAGGACTTGCGAGGCCAATGCATTTATTATGTTGATGGCTAATATGCAAGAGTTACACATGAGTGAAACAGGCCCAGTGTATGACACGATGGCTTGTCTCGGTGCCGAACAAACCATCATCATATCTCGAACTAATATCTCCGTCAATATCTCGAATCCGCACGGCTCAGAATGTTCAAAATGAGTCATCTACATCTCATTTCGCCGATTTTCAAATAAACCCCGTAGTTACATTTGACGATCAAGATGACCTTATGGTTTCCTTGATAATCAAATTGACTCCGTGGTTATACTTGAGGATCTAAATAATGATCATGTTGTGACTCACGTTGAACACGATGAACCTTTGCCTCATCCGGATCTTGTTACATTACTTAAAGACCAACAATCCCAAATTCTTTGAATGTGTTGCATTAAATCGGACCTTAAAAAGTAAAATGCCTTTGTTAACCAAGGATTTTGAATGCTTACAAATGCAACTCAACTTTTCAAAACTCAAGAAAACCGTGAAAAAGGTTTTGAAGCCGCTTTGCAAAATCTCATCAAAGCGAAAAATATTTAGAGAAACAGATCGTGATCTAGCCGCCTCGAAGAATGCTTTGTTATGCGAATTAGAACAAGCTGAAACATGAACATAAAAAGCAAATTAACGCTCTCACCTTGGAAAATCAAAAAGCTAAGGTGAGTTGTTAAATTGTCAAAAACAGTTCTCCGCATACAAAAAGCATTCAACGAATCGGGTAGATGACCTTCTTGAAGAAATTATCGACTTGCAAAACAAACTTAAAGAGTTTAAAGCTGTTGTTTACAAACATGGTGAATCGAGAATGACTATTGAAAAGTTTACCTTAAAACCCAATCCAAAAGGATATGGAAAAATCTAGGCGATTACAAACCAAAGCTTTCACTAAAAACATTCAAACCAACTCACGAAGTTTCCGGTTGCAGAATACAAAATTGATAATCTTGTTATGAGTGTTGTTGAATATCATCGTCAAGAGGAATTAGATGCGAAGAGGCGAGTCGATCAAAATTAAAAACGTTGTTTACAACAAACCTTTTAATTATAAAAAGCGGTCACTTTCGTCACCAACGGATTCTTCTAACACACCAAGGGTTATCATCAAAACACCGAGTCTTCTAATGTTAATCCCAAAGCAGTTATGCACAAACTTATGGTCCTTTACCTTCCATTAGTGAAGTAAACTCAAAACACGAAAATCGAAATATTCTTAGATATTTTGACATTTTCATGGTCGACCTCAAAATTTTACAACATGAGATAGAATATCGTTCGAAATCAAAATTGAACACTTTCAATCGCCTCTGGCGCGAGAACAAAGAGACATTTTTAGAAAAATCTTTTACCTAATGTTAAAAACTTGAAAAGTTGTGCATTAGCACAGGAACAGGATTTTCATAAGGAACTTGGAACTATGAAGGTCGTTTTCGAGAAAGCGAAACATCTATTTCTAATACTAAGCGAAAAAGAAACTTTTGAGAAAAGATGTTGATCGACTCTTGGAAGATGTTATCTGTCTTGATATCCATAATGTTGTGTTATTTCATTCTTTGCCATATGCATCGATTATATCTCTGCGATATTGTTGAAAATGTTGTAATTGTTGAGAACACCGATAATGTGCTTGGATCGAGTCTTTAAAAGCGAAAATAAACGATTACTCAACGAAATTTACAATGCCAAACGTCGTCTTCATTGGTGTGAAAAGATATTCACAATCATCAACTTAGTTTTCAAAAGAAAATCGCTCGATTGAGTGCAAAATCTTCGATCCTAAAATTGAGCAACTGGATGATCAAAGCGTGTCTTTGAAAAGTCAAATCTCAAAATATGAACAAGAACTTTAAAAGTTAAACAGAATATGGTGTCATATTTGATTTACTCAATAAGACTCGTCATGAAGCATCAAACGAACTTGATCACTATCTTGCTCACACTAGAGAAGTCATGAATTTTCTTTGGTAATATTAGATTCGAAAATCAAGATTTGATTCACACTATCTCTAAGTTAAGAGAAATGTTAGGAAAGTATGAACAACTTCCGCCTACCGTGATTAAGAGATTAGCACCGTCACACTTAGTAATCGTGAACCTAGAATTCCCACCGCCAAATCACAAGTTGCTAATGTGTTTCCCTCTCTTGAAACAGAATAGTTGCATCTTTTCCAAGCGTCCGCACTTCACGACCTAGGAGCACTCAATCGAAGAATAGGAAGTTGCGACCTAAGAAAAGATCAATAAGGAATGCTAAAGTAGAAGAACACCCTAGGACTCGAATAAAACTCATGTTGCTTCCACTATAGATGTTACGTCGGCAAATGTAATAGAAATAGTGATGTAACGAATGCTAAACCGTTAAGTACTTTTGATATTGATCGATGCACCTTGTGTTATTTGTCGGAAGAGTATGAATTCGATTGTCATGACAAATGTGTTGCTAAAGCTATAATCTCTCGATTACGGAATCCTAAGAATCGGAATACCTCTAGGCCCACTAATCATTCTAAGTCGTGCTTGGTAGACCGCCTTCTTTAGATTCTAAGGCAACCATTGTTATCACTTTGTAGCTCCGTTTCACCTCCTAAGAATGTAGTACCACCTAGTGCATTCACTAAGACTAAAGCAAAGAGTAGTTATAGATGGCGAAATGGATATATAACACACTAGGATTTAAATGGATGCCTAAAATTATTAATGTGTGTATGTCTAATATACGCTTGGAACCCTCTAACATTTCGGGTTCCACATCTACTTCTATTCCATCGTGTGTAAATGCGTGTGTAATGCGGTGATCTGATCATTCTCTGGATTGTTGATAGCGGATGTTCCCGACACATGACGAGCAACCTTAAGCTGTTATCAAACTTTATTGCAAAGTTCATTGGCTTTGTCGGGTTCGGGAGCGATCACTTGCGACTATCATGGCTACGGAGATTATGTCAATGGGAACATCGAAATCGCGAGGGTTTACTATGTGGAAGGCCTCGGTCTGTCTGTTTCGATGAGGTCAATTTTGTGATGGAGATTTGGAGGTTGCTTTCGGGAGAAAACTTGTTTCATTCGTGATCTACAAGGAAATGACCTTATGTCCGCTCGCGTAATTCTAGTCTCTACACTATCTCTATGCAAGACATGGTTGCTTCCTCTCCCATCCGCTTACTTTCAAAGGCAACATCTACAAAATCACGGCTATGGCACCGTCGTCTCTCACATCTAAACTTTCAAACCATCACCAACCTTGCTCGACACAAACTAGTTGAAGGACTCACGATTCCGGTATTCAAAAGATCACCTTTGCTCGGCTGTGAACAAGGGAAAAGCACTCGTGCTCATTTTCCTTCAAAGGTGGAACCTGACTCTCGACATGTGCTTCATCTTCTTCACATGGATTTGTGTGGCCCGATGCGCGTGCAAGCGATCAATGGCAAACGCTACATCTTAGTAATTGTTGATGACTACTCACGATGGACTTGGGTCTACTTTCTTGAAGCAAAGACCAAGCTCCACAAATGATCATCACCTTTCTCACAAAAATCTGAGTTCACTCCGCAACACCGTCGGGATAATCGAGCAGACAAAGGCCGAATTTGTTAACAAAACCCTTCGTGAATTCTATGAGAAAGTGGAATTGACATCAAACATCTATTGCACGTACACGAACAAAGCGGAGTTGTTGAAAGACGAAACCGAGCGTTAGTGGGCGCAAGAACAATGTTAATCAATGCTAAACTTCCAGATTACTTATGGGCGGAAGTCGTATCTCTGCATGCTATACTCAAAACCGTTCTATGATCACAAACGCCACAACAAAACACCTTTCGAGCTTGTCACAACTATAAACCGAACCTCAAACACTTTCATGTATTTGGATCCCTTTGCTATCCGAATAATGATCGTGATGATTTTGGAAAGCTCAAAGCCAAAGGCGATATTGGAGTCTTTATTGGATCTTGTGACAATTCTAAAGGTTTCGAATGCGGAATCGTCGAACTAAGGAGGTAATGGAAGCGATTCATGCTCATTTTGATGAACTCACGGAAATGGCTTCGAGTATAATGACTTAGAACCCGGTCACAACCGTTTAAACTTCCTCAACCCCATCATCGGTGAACAAAGCCCCCACTAACTCGTCAACAAATGGAAAGGTTATTTGCTCCTACGTTACGTGCGATATTGATGAGCGTGCTCCGGTGTATCCATTGTTTCTGCACAACCCGATAATATTCCTATACGATACACTGCTACAACAACTCTTGTTGAAGATGCACCTACACCGATTGACTCCAACACAACAGATTGAACACACCGCTTCCAACAATGATGAACCGGTGATGATATTACGAATGAAGTACCCCACCGCAGATTTTGATCCAAATCGTTCTTCAACCCGTTTGCTAATGAGGCTCTGCACACGGATGTCGCGGAATCTTCAACAAACCATTTGAATCCTCGAATCGCACAATGTATACCAACATCAACCTCTACACACCGATGGACAAAAGACCATCCTCGGCTAACATTATTGGCAACCCGAATCAACGGTCGTTACGAGACAACGTCTTCACACGAGATGGTGAACATTGCATTTATGCACTCACCGTCGCCAATCGAGCCTAAAAACATTAAAGACGCAATGACAAAAGACAATGGATTGAATCCATGCGGGAAGAACTCAACCAATTCAAGCGTCTTGAAGTATGGGGCGGTTGAAAGACCAACGAGGGTCTCGTCATTGGTCTAAAATGGATTTGAAAAACAAATTGGATCTTTGAAGGGCGTCATCCGAAACAAGTCACGTCTAGTTGCTAAGGGTTATCGTCGGGAAGAGGAATAGACTTTGAAGAATCTTTTGCTCGGTTGCTCGTCTTGAGGTCGTTCGGATATTTCTCGCGTTCGGCTCATATGAATATGACGGTCTATCAAATGGATGTCAAAGCGGCGTTTCTCAATGGACAACTTAAAAAGCGGTTTATGTCGACCAACCGGATGGATTCGTTGATCCGAGTGCCCGAACCATGTCTACAAACCGAACAAAGCTCTTTATGGTCTCAAACAAGCCCTCGGGCATGGTGCGATAAGCTATCATCTTTCCTCATTGCCAATAATTTCACCAAAGGCTCGGTTGACCCAACTCTTTTATACAATATCACGGGCACATATCTTAATTGTTCAAATTTACGTGGATGACATCATTTTGGGTCTACACATAAAAGTTTTCAACCGCTTTTGCAAAACTAATGAAGAAAAATTTTGAAATGTCCATGATGGGTGAACTTACGTTCTTTCTAGGATTGCAAGTTCATCAATCACCCGTGGTATTTTCTTGAGTCGATCCAAATATGCCCTTGAATTGTTAAACAAATTTGGAATGAAAACTGTGATACTTATGCCACACCAATGACTCATACCAAGAAGCTAGATCTTTGATTTACATGGGAAATTAGTTGACCCTACCAAATACCAAGTATTATTGGGTCTCTCATGTATCTAACGACTAGAGACTGATATTGTCTTTGCCGTTTATCTATGCTCCGTTATCGATCGCGACCAAGCTGAAACCCACCTCTCGAGGCTAAAAGAATCCTCCGATACATCAAGGAACCATTAACTTGGGGATCCGGTATCAGAAGGATTACGGTTTTGAACTAATCGCTTTTGAGACGCCGACCACGCAGGATGCTTAGACTCGAGGAAAAGTACTTGAGAGCTCTACAATTTCTTGGTGATAAAGCGGTGTCTTGGCAATCAAAGAAGCGAGGATTGTACATCATTGTCATCAACGAAGCGAGAATATGTAGCCATGTCGCGTGTTGTGCTCAAGTCATCGGATGAGAACACAACTCAAAGACTATGGTTACGTATTTGATGAATCCGATGTCTTTGCGACAATCGAGTGCCATTGCGATCTCGTGCAACTCGATTCAACACTCGAAATCAAAGCACATCGATCTTCGCTATCATTTCATCAAGGACCACGTGGAGCAGTGCCGTTGAATTATACTTTGTGGGTACTTGAATACCAATTGGCGGATCTTCTCACCAAAGCCTTGCCTCCCGCTAGGTTTAATGAGTTGGTCCACGGATTGGTATGAGGTGTTTGACTCAAGAGGAATTGGATGACCTCCTAAAAGCAGTCTTAAAACACGTCAAACACCAAAACCTCCTTTGTAAATATTTTCAAAACAAAATACAAAATTATAAAATCGATAAAACAACAAAAATATTCTTCTATCTATATTTCTTTTAACATGGCAAGTACAAATCTTGATCAACACGTTGTTCTATCAAACCTTTCATTATTTTCCGAACAAGTGTTGAGGGAGAAAGTAAATATTTTCGGTTTCATAAAACCTTGTACTTGCATGTTTTCAAAAATATGTTGTTTCTTCTAAAATGGTGGACACTTTTCTTGTCAATTACTCTCCTCGGACTCAAATGTTTTAACCATTTCATTATTTCAAAAGTCGAGGGGGAGTATCGTTAAGTTTCTTGCCTTACATGTGTCTTGTCTAACCTAAACGGATGTTAAAGGATCTTGGTTGGAACCTCTTTAAGGTTGAAGGACTGAATGTGTCAACTTGGCTAATTAATTTTAACAAAATCATTTACTCCTAAACCACCAAGATCAAACGGCCCAAATCAAATCTTCTAAATCCGTTCAAGTTTTTCATAATCTATAAGTTCTAAACTGTTTTGATCAAGATGATAAACAAGGGTTTCTAAAATTCTTTCAAATCCAACGGTTAAAACTCTTTAAGCGATTTTGGAAAATTGTTCACTCGAGCGAGCGGGTGATTATGCATAAAAGTGTTTGGATTGAAATAAGTTGTGTTAAAACCTTTCTTAGTGTCTATTAAACTTGTTTCAATCGTCCAAAACCATCCGAATCTTAAATTTCACTAATATGATTTCTAGGGTTCTTGCGCTCATTTAGGGTTTGTCTATTATGTGATATGTTATTAGGTGGTCAAGAAAGTGTTAGAATAAGTATATATGCATGTTTTGAACCTTGAAATTAGCCCAGAAACATCTAAACTGTAAGAATTTAAGTTTTAGGCTTTTAGGGTTCATATCCCAGGAATCCTCTGATTCTATGGTGTAAATGTGTTATATCTTGTTCCATTGCACCCATATGACATCTAGGACACTCCAGAAACATTCTTGTTTGATTTGTGTAGCTATATCTCATGCGCGTAGATTAAGGGTTTAGGGTTTAAGTAATTTTACGCCTAAGTCTTTCTGTGTGTATCTGATATGTTCTTATGCTTGTTTTGTGATCTAAAAGATGTTTGGAGTTAAGCGCAATCAAGTTTTCATGTTTATATTTAACGAGTTAATTATTCGTAATGTCGGAATCTTTAGGTGTTCAAACCGTTACGATTAAGGAATACTTTATGCGTAAAGGTTAGGCCTAAGAGAAATCTTACGCGTAACTCTTACGCATAAGGGGTCTCTGATGGATTACGTGTATCTTGGAAAGATATTAGTAAACAAGGCTTGTTACGCATAAGCTTTACTCTTACGAGTAAATGACGCGTAACATCTAGCTTATCCCACGCGTAAGCTTAAAGCTTTTGAACTTGTCTTACGCGAAGAAACTCTTACGCATAAGCTAGGTCTTACGCTTTAGCTTACTCCTACGCATAAGCTCCTTTCTTACGCATAAGGATCCTTGTTACTCTTAACCCTTGTTCACTACATTTTGGCACATTACGGATATGTTACTTGTTAAATGTTACTCATAAGTCACAAATACACGATGTTTCGTATAAGCTTACAAATGTTTATATGTTGTGTGTTAAGTGAAAAATTGGACTTTGAAATTTCAAAAGTAACATGTTCACATAACTTATCACATCAACTTCAATCAATTGGAACAATGTGACTTAGGACTTGTAACTAACATAAACATGTTACCATCATACAAGTAATTAGATAATAAATCGAGACTAATACAAACACATTGTGTTTCCATATGTCATCTCTTTGTCTAATGACTTTCGGATCATGAAATGGCTGCAAATCAAGCAAACATCAATGCCCCGGTGAGCTCTCGATGGCAAACACATTCCAAGATGGATACGACAAAACAATTGGCAAGAACTATCTCCGTGTCATCTTCAACAACTTCATATGCTCATAATCATCTTGCGAATTGTTGTGGACATCCTACGCAACATCCATTCAAAACTCATGCTCAATGAGTAAGATTCAATGGATGAGGTAATACAATTTGTAAGACATTAAAGCGAAAAGGATGGAATACCATGCTTCAATCTTTTCGGTTAATCAACCCGGTGGGGCAAGAGGGTCAAGTAGTAGTCCTCCACTTATGGAAGATCCATTGCAAACATCTCTTACCCCATCCGATCCGGTTAATCAACCCGGTAAGGATCGTGGTGTCTTGTCTACTACTAACTGTTGAAATGAAGCAAACACAACTAAAACAACCGCAAGAAGAAAAGCATGGTGAAGATGGGAAATATATGACGAAGGAGATTACGATCATGATAAGGATGAAAGAGTCCACGATGATGATAATTTGGCGGTGAAGAGGAAATGATTCGAAAAGAGGCAAAAGAAGTCGCTAGAGCGAGGAGGAAAAGTTTAAGAAGGAATCGACAACTACATAGTTGACAATCCAATACACAAACCTCAACGGTCTTGAACCATCTATTGACACTTCCACCAAGCCCAAATCATCATCTCAATCATCACCTCCATCAACATAAGAAACACCTATGTCAACAACATAATCATTAAGAAGGCAACTCTATCCAATGATTCGACAAATGGTTAGCGGTTATCACCACTACACAACAAGGCTACACACCACCACCATCCGATCAACCAAGGATTGAAACCACACCACCAATGGAGAAAACCGTTGATCACATTACATACTGCGGTGGTGAGGAACACGACATACCGAGCCCAAACCGAACCTCAACCGAAATTCGGATCAAGTACATTCTCGCACTCCTTGTTTTCATACGCTTCAAATCATAGGCGTGTTGAAGTTCTCCACCTCGGGTCGAATCTTACCTAAATTCTACACATTCATCGGAATCAATCAAGAACCTCGATACAAAATCGTTTTTAAACAAAAGTTTGGGTTTGTCTACCAAAGTGAAAATCATCATACTTGCTTCATGGCTTTCGATGAAATTCACTAAGTTCTATGCGCCACCACGGAGATGGTTCGAGATGGATTGGCATATCGATTGAAGGACATTGAGTTGGGTATAATTGAGACGAAGAGATGGAATTCAAAGGATTGCAAGGATGTTCGTTGATTTACACTAGGATTGATGAATGTTTGATTCATCGGGATCGATCAACGGTTGGAGAGCTATGTGGGAGGATAACCAAACTTTCCGATTCGACTTTCCAACGTCCTCGAAAGTAGGCGATCGTTCGTAATCATTGGGTATTCTCTTGATTGTGATTTTGCTTGTTTGATTATCGGCGATGGCTTGTGCACACATAACGATGTACAACCCGTAATTGTCAAGAAAGGACCACGTAGTGCGCCTCGATTGCCACAATCCTTATAAAAGGAGCGAAAGCTTCTTATTTTTGAGTAAAACCTATCAAACCTTTCATTTTTCAAGGTTTTGCTCAAAAGACAAGTACTTCCCGTATGATTTTCAAAACCTCAACCGTTTATATCACTAGTTGAGGGGAGTATTTGAATTAAAACTTTGTTCACAAATTGTTCATAGTGGTCATCTTCCCAACACTCGAAATGGTCATATTTATTGTCAACCGTTCAAAATAACATTTTTATGCCATTTTGAGGGGAGAAAATTGTGTGATAAGAAATATGTTGTGCAAAATGCAAATGAATATGTGTACCTCGGACTTAACCAACGAATTGACGGTACTAAACTGTTTGTAACTCGAAAAGACTTGTCACAGACGGGTAATAATTTCAAGCTAGTTCGCTAGTAATGTAAGCGTGTCTCGCAAAGGACTTGTCCAAGTAGAAAGTACCATTCGAGAAACTCTTGATAGACATGAACTCGACGGGTATGACAACCTTTCGAGGTTTGTCTACACCTTCAAGGTAGTTATTAGAGCTAGTTGTCACCTAAAAGCGACAATGTAACTCTTTAACTATGCAACGTAACCGTGTCTCGCGGGGATTGTCTATCTCGAGTGGATCAATTCAAAATGTGCGCTCTTTCCTCCTTGTGCATTTAACCATTAAAACTATTAAGCACATGTGGAGGGGAGTATTTATGCAAAACCTATCTCTCACGATGGTTCAAACATGTTTTCATTTACAAACCCTTTGAGAGATTTTTCACAAACTGTGGTTTTAATGGCAACATAGGTTAGTCATGGAGTTATAAGGTGACTAAGGTTAGGAATAACTGTCCTATGATCCGCTTGAGCGGAGGATCTACCCAAGGACACTACCATTAGTTAGTGTTAGAAGTCCTTAGGAATGATTGTAAAAGGAGAAAATGAGAATCGGAGAAAGAAGGAGTTGAAGAATCAAAAGAAATGTAAAGTAAAGGGTGAAAAGAAATAGCCCTCAGTTATTCAACTTAGGCGGACACGGGTTCAATTCATATACTCTTGATTGTCACTTAGTGACACCGGTATTGAAGATTAAAAGTCGTCATGGACCCGATGGCGCATGCACTAAACCTTCTTAGCCACTCAAGTTTCTCTCAACGAAGCTTGTTTCATTCTCACGGGGAACCCTACGTAAACTATTGGCTTTCTCTTAGAGATCATTTGGTATTGAAGAAGGAGACCCTCTCCTAGTCTCCGCTCGGAAAACCAAAACGCACTATTGAGTCTAGAGCCACGAGATTCATCAAAAGATCTCTTAGGAACACTTGACATTTCATCACTTGTTGATCAACAAATAAGATTATCGATGGTTCATATCGAGTCCTTCACGGATCTTAGCAATCATCGAGAACATTTATGAGAGGTTCACATACGTGATCCTCGGTGATTGAATGGAAACTCTGCCAAGGTCAACATCAAACAGCCACGGCGGCGGTCACCGGTAACTCCCGTGGATTACGCGGAGTGTGTCTCAAACGGTCTCTGATCGTGAGGTGATGCTTGGTGTACCTCGGTGACTCATCTGAGCTGTAGATGTACTTGGTACATCGCGTTATCTCACTTGTGGGACTCAGTTCGAGAGCGGCCTTTGTAAGAATTAGAGTTGTGTTTTCACACTATGTTGTTAACACTCTCGAAGTTCAAACTTGTAAGTGCGGAAACCGCTTATTACTAACCGTTTGAAATGTTTTCTTCTTATGGAAGCTCGGAGCGGAATGATCGTCTTGATTCTTCTCATGCTCACGCCAACATCATCACTAATGGAAGTTCTATTCGAATGCAACACAACAATCGAATGATTCTTCATCAAATCAAAGAATCTACAAAGTTAAAGACTTAAAGAACTTCATCGATATTGATTTCCAACATCAAAGAGCGTGTGAGCATGTTGAAGAATGACGTGGAACACTTTGGGAGCAAACGAAGCGCACTGAGGCGCGATTGATGCGAGACAACAACATACTATCACTTTCACCACAAAGAACAATGATCAAAGAACAAAGTTAAAGATGACGTCAAAGCATAAGCGTTCAAAGATAACTATCTCTCTACACGGGAGATTGTTCGAATCAAGGCAATTCCTCTCACAAGAAAGAAGAATGTCGAAGGCGTCGAGCTACTATTACATCAACGCCTTCACCGTTTACATTCATATATACTTGAGGGGAGATTGTTGGAATCACTCCTAAACCAGTATTTCAAGTATTTATATTTCATATGTAATAGGTAGCTTTATTATGGCCTTTATGTTTGTTTAAGGTCTAGCTTATGTAGAAGGCCCATAAGCTTAGGCCCAAGCCCATATAAGAAAGGATGGGAACTAGGGTGTGTTGCCCTAGCTTCCTCCTATAAATACTCTTGTAAACCCTCATTTGAGGGTTGGTTGTTCAAGTTTTCTTTTCTTTCACTCTCTACGCTTAACCGTCTTTATTATTATCGTGTGTGTGTGTTTGTTTACTTGTTCAATCGCCTTTATCTCTTTCTATATTACTTGTGTTTGTAAAACTAGTGACCTAACAACCATTTTCTTTTCCAAGACAAGACAATCGATTCGTTGAGCCCAAGAGTCGTAGTCGGCTCATCAAGCATGGGTGGATTTAGTATCTCGAACCACCGCTTGAACATCCTCAAAGAAACAATGGAGATGATAGTAGGAACGTTTGTAGACATGTTTCAAGCTCTACGGATTTTACTATTCTTTGATTAAACCGGAAATTGATTCTTTCACAGATTTTACTAAACCAAAAGAACAACCGTAAGAATGTATCACCAAGAAGTAACAAGCCTAAATGAATAAGTACCTAACCACACAACTCGCTTAATTAACAACTCGCATAAGTAATCAACTCGCTTAATAGCCAAGTCGCATCAAGATCAACTCGCAACACGATCAACTCGCTTAATGAATCAAGTCGCTAAATAGCCAACTCGCTTTAGTATCAACTCAGAACACAATCAACTCGCTTGAACACTAAGTCGCTTAAAGAAACTCGCTAGCGTTATAACTCGCTAAATAGCTAAGTCGCTTTAGATCTCAAGTCGCTTAAAGAAACAACTCGCTTAGAACCCAAGTCGCATAAATATCAACTCGCTAAACGCCTAAGTCGCATGTACCAACTCGCATCAAATAATGTGAGCAACTCGCTTTGAAGAAACACAAGTCCGAGACTCAACTCGCTTAGTCCTTTTTCACAAATAACCACTTTATCAATCCAAAACAACCAAACCACAATGATTTAAGCCTTCCAATTCAAAACATAACCACATATGATGATCCTAAACACAAAAGTACAAGCAAAATTCAAACTTTACCACTAGAATTTGTCCAAATGAATCAAACTCTCCTAAACCCTTAATACACCAAAACCTTATGAAATCCACCAAAACAAAGAGCATGAAAGATGAGTGATCAAACCATGGCTCTTGATACCAATTGTAGGATATTGGATTTCACAAGCACTCTAAACCATGATCAAAGTAGGCGATAAGTATGTTAGAGAGAAAGTTCTAGTGAGAGAAAGGGGAACTATAGTAAGAGAAAGAAAATATTATTATGAGCTCAACTCTCTACCTTGGGAGGTGAGAGTATTTATAGTCTTACATAAAGCGCCACTGTGAGTGTGGATCGGGCATACAATGGGTAAAGACCGTCAAGTCCTCCACGGTGTTACTAAACTAAATACTACTTAACATAAAAGAACTATGACTACGAGCTTTCTAACGATTACATATACTTGAGGTGACCGACTCTTTAATACCTGGAATTTCTAATTCCTAACATTGGTTGTTCACTTAATACATTTTCTTACGCCTAACCTTTGCCTATCATTATATCGTGTGTGTTAAGTGTTCATCCGATCACTTCTTTCTCTATTTCTTACATATTGATGCTTGTGTTACATTATGGTGACCTAACACTACTGCTACCACGAAACCCTCACCACCGCCACCAACCCCTTTCCCTACTACCACCACCACGAAACCATTACCACCACCACGAAACCCTTACCATACTCTCCTTCTTCCCCAACCACAACCCCTAAAATAACTCCATAACTACTAACTTAAATATCCATCAAATATAACCTATTTAGTTATGTTTTTCTTAAATTTTTTCCTTTTGATATCAAGGATGCTTACATAAAACTCAAATCAAACCCCTATACTTCCGTTGTCTTCTACTTCAGTTAACCTCAGATTTATAGCAAAATCGAATGGCTACGGTGGATGTGATGGTGCCGCATATATGGGGACGCGATGGTAGCGATGCCACAGATCTAGACATGTGATGATGGTGGCGGCGGTCATACTCGTGAAACATCGTAACAGCTGTTGTTTGTGATGTTGATATTTTGGAGGTAGTAGGGTGAGATTATAGGTGGTGGATGGTGGCTGCTTGGAAAATGTGATAGAGTTTGGGTAGAGAGAAAAAAGAAAAGAAGATGAAGGGATATTATGATGTGTGTGAAGTAAAATGTGCTTTTGTTGTGTTATAATATGAAAGGACAATAATACCTTCTCATTCAACGGTCAAACAAAGTCAAAGTAACATGATGTTGTGAAATGGACCAAACCCGTTACGGTCGCTCAAATCAAGATTGGATATGCTACTTTTCAAACTAGTGGACTAAAACCGTTATACCCATTAAAGCACATGGACCAAAATTATAATTAACTCTTACTACGGAGTATGATTCTTGGTTTGAGGGGATAGTCTATTCGCAAAAATAAATCGATATCCTTGTAGTCTTATAGAGTTTCGGTACCTTATCCTTTACTATTAAGAAATTTGGAACAACCATTTATTCTATTTATAAGAGTGAAATTCAATGATGTCAGGCTAACTGAGCTACTAACCCGAAGGGAAAGCCATGTACGTAGCAAGTACTCCTGAACTCTTGCTTTTATTTCTTTTACAAGTGTAATAAATCTCAGGACAACTTTTGGAAGTAGTAATTATTACATGCCTTACGGAGAGGTCCACATGATTATTCCAAAAAAATAAAAACATTAATTCTAAACAGACAAAAACATTAATCCAAATGATTATTCTTGTTAATATCATTTTCCTCATCACTTACATAGCAAAATTACACTCGAAATTATTTATGCTAATTCAAACAAACATGCCTACCATTTAATTGTTCATATTCAAATATTAAGATATGCCAACACTTATATACCCACTCGATTTGAAACTGCGGTTGGAAGTGGATTCGAGCATTATATAAGTCAAATATGATGATTGAGGCTAATTTTGGGCGTTTGGTTGATCGATTAGGCATAGTATGAATGTGATTTTCTTGCGATTTCATTAATCCTAAAATGAACTAAATGAAATTGGGTAGTGTTTTGATTTTGATCGTAGAAGAGATAAGCAATGAATAATGAACAATTACGGGAAAAAATATAAAATCTAATGATTTGATATATGTGTGGGAAAAGATAAGTATCTTATGTGGGCGAAAGCATATATGAGAAAAGAAGGATTATAATTGGTAATTGTATTAGTTTTTCATTTTGTGTTTTTCACAAAATCTAGGATTTTGCATAATGTGATTGCGATCGTCAGGTGTTTATGATTATATTAGGTTCTAAAGTTTATTATGATTCTTGATTCAAGAAGATAAAAACATGGTGGTGTTGATTTTGAATTTTAGGGAAAAAAAATGAAAACTAAAGAGTTAAAGAATATGCTAGTAAAATGACATAGTAGATAACGAAAAAAGTTAACATCGTTCATCTCTAGCAAAGAGACCGAGGGGGGTTGTGGCCCTTTCAAATTTTTTGAACTTATGTACATTTTATACTTTTTTATATACTCAGTATAATTTTAGTCATTTTAATAAAGAATGAATGAAAAAATCATGAACTTGACACTTTATGTGATTGTTCAGTAGCTAAAATTTTTTTTTTCTTATTGATGATCGAACTTTCAAATTTCGATCATTATATGTATTTTGTGACTATTCGCCATATAAAATGACCATTTTACCTTTGAAATTTGAAAAATTAAGGGTAAAATGGTCACAAAATACACACAATAATCGAATTTTGAAAGTTCAAGACACATAATAAAAAAATAGTGGCTACACACAATCATAAAAAGTGTCAAGTTCGATGCATTTTTTTTTGTCATTTGCCCTTTTTAATACAAAAACTTAAGCTTATTGTATATCAGCCCCTCTAAAATAAATACTTTTCAAGTTATCCCCTCTACAAAAAAAACGTTCAAGTTCCGTCCCTGTCTCTAGGGATATATATATATTATCTAATAGTTATTGGCAAAGAAATGTAAATGTCTCAGATAAGGACATAAACTGTGAAAATTAGCAAATCACAAGTTTGTATTTTGGAGTTTACTCGTACCGTTAAGTTAAATGTTATATGTAGAGGCGGCAATTTATGCCCAAAATCAAAAAAATGGGTTAAATGGGCAAACTTTTAAAGGATTTTGGTACATTTGGGCCCCCTCCTTTTTTTGAAATGGGCATGTATTACCCATTTAGAAGTTAAATGGGTATAATGAACACATGTTTTTTCTCGAACATTATATTGTTTGAAAAAACTTATATTTAACTTTTTAAATATAAATGAGGTGTTACGTTCAATGAATTCATTTCATCGTTTGGGTCTTTTAAAAGCGATTCAGATAACATTAAATTGCGTTTACCCGCGCGCTTGGCCATAACCCGTTGCCCGCCGTCCCAACCCGCCTGCTTTGCCACCTCTAGTTATATGGTAACTTAGGGGTTAATTTTGATACCAAAAGAACATTTGAGTAGCTAAGCAAACATGAAAGGTCTAATAAGTATATCATGAATTCATAAAGGGTCCCTTTTACTAGACAAATAAAGACAGTCAGCACAAAATATTGGGGAAAAAAAATTGCAGCTAAAACCCTAATTTTGCTACTCTCACACTCTTACCAGGTACTCATTCAACTTTTTATTTAATATATTTTACTGAATTTGTAAGATGATTAGTTATGTTGGTCTTAATTCTTATGGGCTCTTTTGTGTTTTGATTCAAAACTTGTTGTGTATGGTAAGGGCAAGACATTAATATCTTTTTTGAACAATCCTAACATCACATAACAAAGATTTTGGGTTAATATCTAAATCTGTAAAACTGTGATTCTAATTTTCTGAACAATGAAAGTTTGAATTGCAGATTGTAACTAAACATCGATCAAACAAATGGTGGATTGGTGGATATCTTTAGTGGGCGGCAGTTCCCGCATTGGTAGCGGGTCAAGCTATAAGAATGAAGAACAGAAGAGCAGAAGAACAAAGGCTAAAAAGTGCCGGGGTCGTGAAAAAGCTCTGATGATATATTTGTATGTGAGCGAGTTTGCACCTCAAAAAGAATGCTAAAGAAAGTTGGTGCATTTTCAAAAGACCCAAATCCCGACACATGTGTCACTGTCTGTGGGGTTTCAGAACTTGATGCTTGTGCCGATGCATGTGCAAGAACCGTGTGTGTGAACCAGCATCAAGTGCCGAATTGGAATGACATTTGCTTGAAAAGATGCCAGAGTGAGTGCCTAAAGCTCTCAAACTCTTCGCTTGTGCCGTCGTAATGATAAAGATTCTGATTTTGTTAAATCTTTTGTTTTTGCTGTGCTGTGAAACTATGATCGTTGAGTTATCCTCTAAATATGATGTATTTTTTCGACTCTGTCTAGCAATTTCGTATGATAGTTTGCCAGTTTGGTTTCGGTGAACGAAGTATACACCAAGCCCTTTTTAGTGTATCATGTTATAAATTTACTGGTTTAAGGGCTGCACTTGTGTATGCAAGATGGGTGTATGGGCTAGTAGGGTAATGGGTAAAAAATGGGTTTGGATTGAAATGAGTCATTTTCTTTACATATCTAAACGGGTCGGGTTGGGTTTGATCCTCTACCCCTTTTTGCTCATTTCTGAAGTTTTTACTTAGACGATTAGAAGTGTCATGATTCCAAATATAATTTCCTTGCAACAAAAATCTGTATCTTTGAATAGACTTGGGAGTTTATATGCATTGAAAGTAGCTTTTGACAACTATCATTTTGGTTAGACCAGCTTTTCTTTTCTGTGACTATGACCTGTCTAAGATCAAACATAACCCAAATAGACTTGTTAATAAGTAAATGGGGTGAACCTCCGCTTCTGTAATGCACGTCTCTTTGCATCAAATAACAAAGTAATTTTTTATACATCTAGTTAGACTATTTGTATCATCTGTACCTAAGCTTTTCATGTTAACTCGAGACTTTCATCGTAAACAAACCATGGTTCTTGTAAAGTGGCTAAAAGAACAGTATGCTCTGGTTACCTTTTGTATCCACATTTCCACAAGGTAGTGTTTCTTTGTCATTGTTACGACAATGAACATTTGTTTGCGAAAAAAAAAAAAAAAAAAGACAGGATTGTGCTAAAGGCTGATCAGTAATTTGATGTAAACATGTGGCTTATTTTACTTTTTTTTTTTTTAATCCTGATGCTATAATATATGTTTTTTTCCTACATCTTTTTGAGACATCTTATTTTAATTGCAAACTAGATCCTACTATTCAAGTATACTTGTTTCCATTTCCTAAAACAAAGATGAACTCTGCTGTTATTATGATTATTATCGTTAGGGGGTCATTGTGTGCACATTACTCATCAAATCGGAACCTAAAAGATACTGTGCAGGTTACTCAACAAATTGGAACCTAAATGAATCTTAAACGACCATAGGTTCGAATTTGATGCTATTTTGCATGGCCTAAACTATGAGTAAGTAGCTATTCTTAACTTGAAAACCGTACAATACTTTCCCAACACTTGAAGACAGTAATCACCAAAGTGAGTTCCCTTTAACAATATATTTCCATTAATCACTCTTTTTCTTTCTACTAAAGTAGTAGTAATTAACTAATTATTCATATAAAAAGAAAAAGGGAATTTAAAGGCTAAATGCTTGAAACTCACGTCACTAGTGCAAAATGTAAAATAATTTGATATATTCTAGAATGTGTTAATGTTATCTCGACTAAGTTACTTTTCTTTTAAAAACGTAATAATTGATCATAATGTTTACTTAATCCTTTACTCTTTTGACCCTAACAAGTTATTTTTTGTTTCTTTAAAAAAGGAAGCAAGTAATAATCATGCAAAATCAAACGTATGTTCTAGACTTCTACCACTATATCATTATGCATGCTTTCTTGTTATATCATCCATTTGTACCTCATTCTTCTCTAAAACACAACACACACACAGTTTCAAAGAGAATTGTGTTTGAAATATCAAGATCCTAGAAGCGAGTTGTTTTCAAGGAGACCATAGATAAAATATCGGCGACGATCATGTATAGGTGATGCGGCAGTAGAGATGAAGGATACAACAAACCAATCAAAACTGTTGAAACCAAAACTCTTCCTTCTTGTTCTAGTTCTCATATCTCTTTTCTTTTGTATCATATTTCTCTCTTTACAGTCTCGGATATTTATCTATAATTATAGTATCACCCTGAATGACATCAAGATCCGACCAGGATATACCTCATACGACAAATACATCCATCACCAGCTTCGTAAGACAACCAACCCAAAGCTCCGAAAAATATGGACCACCCGAGACTGGGACAGAAAGATTCGGGTTTTTGCCCATTTTTTCACCCAATTGAAACACGAGAAACTTCTCTCAAATTCATCAAAGGCTCTTTGTATTGGAGCTCGGATGGGACAAGAAGTGGAGGCTTTAAAACGGGTCGGAGTGAATGATTCAATTGGGTTGGATTTGGTTCCGTATCCGCCTAATGTGATCAAGGGTGATTTTCATCATCAGCCATTTAATGTTAGTACTTTTGACTTCGAATTTTCTAATGTGTTTGACCACGCACTTTACCCGAATAAGTTTGTGGGGGAGATCCAACGGACGTTGAAGCCTGGTGGGATTTGTGTGTTACACGTGGCGTTGTCTAGACGGTCGGACAAGTACTCGGCTAATGATTTGTATAGTGTAGAACCATTGAAGAAGTTGTTTAATGAGTTTGATCTGGTTCAGTCTAGAAAGGTTGATGGGTTCGGGTTGGATACTGAGGTGGTATTTAGGAAGAAAAAAGACGATGATATGCGTAATACTTAAAGCACGTGTTATATAGCTATTATTCGGAGTACTACATTTCTTGTTTACTTATCTTCGTTTAGTTTTAAGAAAAATGTTCTACATCATGATTGATAAATTATGTGCAACAGCATCAAACTAGTAAATGAATTTCAATCAACTAGTTATGGGACACGTAAAAAAGTGAACCCAGTAAAAGGCCTCTATTGAGAATTTTAGTCATACATGCTTGTGCAAACACACTGGTGTTACTTTCTTTCTATGCCAGTTTCACTATAAAACTTTCGGCCATTAGCAATCAAGAACAATGAACATACCTCAAATTTATAAACTCTGAAAGTGGGAGGTGAAAAGAGCAAAAACAAGTCAAAACCTGCCCCATATTACCCCCGTGTTCTTACCAAAACATCATACAATCGTAAACTAGAGTACCAACACTTAAGGCGAGTAAATGTTTTAGCAAATTACACCAAAACTTATCTATTGACTCTCAGGAACAAAGTCAACAGACTGGCTTTCTGTATCCCGTGCCTGTTGTGATGCAGTGACCTTAGCTTTCTTGAATCTAATTGAACTTCTTAGAAGGTCACCCATTGTGAAGCCCTTTGACTTGGTCCTATAACAAGTGCAACAGTAAATCAAGAACTATGAGTAAATGCTGGTGAAAAGTGCTAGTTTCATTTACTAATTAGAAATTATGTAGGTGCATTTATGACTGTGTACCGTAATCTCAGAGTCCACAATTTTAACCCATTTAGTACTTTTTCTTAGCGAGACCTATCTACTATTATTGAATGGGTCTGTTTGTCTTCTAACTTTAAACAGGTGGCCTGTTTTGACCCTTAACCAAAATGACTCATTTTGACCTGAACATAATAAAAAACAAAAATAAATAAATAAAGGTAATATATCATGGAACTTACCGTGAGTTCATACTGTCCTTTCCAACACTCTTTCGCTTATCAGCATGAGATCCTGAAACAGATTTAGATTCAAGTTAGAAGCTAAAATGAATCATTATCAAAGTATTACAATGAGTTCAGTTACCCTTTCTTATTGATTCTATCTAGTTGCATCATTATCAAAGTATTACAATGAGTTCAGTTACCCCTTATTGATTCTATGAGCTGTCCCTGATGAGCTTCCTGAGTGCGACCAAATATTGTAATTGCATTGTCATCAGCAGAGCTCTCATCACTATCACCACCAAATATTGTTCCAGGTTTATTCAACAAACTCTTTATATGCTGCGAACTGTTCTTAACCGTGCACTTTTCTGCACATTTTAACAGTAGACTGGCTCAGAGTCGATTGCTGCTTGTTGCTCTTCTGATTCAGGAGAGATTCAGCTGATGGTTTACCATGTGCTTTATTAGCATGGGCTAATTTACTGGTTCTAGAAGCATCAATCTTACTAATCTTTTTTGGAGTTTCGAATTGATCGGTAGCTGATGGTTTACCATGTGCTTTATTAGCATGGGCTAATTTACTGGTTCTGGAAGCATCAATCTTACTAATCTTTTTTGGAGTTTCGAATTGATCGGTATTTGGGTTATTTGAACCGTTTACCACATTGGTAGGCGCTTTTATGTTTTCATTTTTTGAAGCTAATTTTTGAGATTGCATGGAATCAACAAGGGACGGTTCTTTTGTTTTCTTTGGTTTTTCTCCTTTGGCTGTGTTTTGTCTTTCCCAGGGTAAAAGACTTTAAGAAGTCAATCTTATGAGATCCATCCTTCGAGATATTAACTTCATTACTAACATCATCCTTATTTTTAGAAACTTCAGATACAGTCAAATTTTTGAGGTCTGATGATCAATATTTTCTGGTTCTACATCAGGTTCAGTAAATTGACGTTACTTGGCAGATCTTCAGGGCCATCACTGAAGATTTATGACTTTTCTTCGCTTTTTCACTAACCCTTCAACAAGAACATGTTCATTTTTCCCTTTCATTTGATCATCGTCTTCTATGGCAGCATGAAGCAAAGCCATCTTGGGATATTTGCCTTCATCATACAAAGGTGGAACAGATACAGCTGTAGACATGCTGCCTTCACCATTATTAGCAGACTTTTTGGTTTTACTTTTCTTTCTTTTTACCTTTTTATCATCCATCTTCTCATTCTGCTTTTCTGATTTTTCATCAATAACTTCCGCGTTTACCTGACTTGTGGTTTTCTCAGTTTTTGACATCTCAGCATCATTGTTTGTCACAATATCATCCTTACTGCCATGATCGACATGCAAAGCATCGATTGATGTTATATCTTGACTATCTTTCATTTCAGAACGAGGCAAAAGTTCTTCCTCATTCGTCACAGTTGCAGCATCAGTTCTTGTGGCGGATTTTCCAACATCTTTTGTTGTCTTTCTACTTCCCACTACATCTTTTAAATCCTTCTTTGATGTTTCTACCACGACCTCAGTTGGTTTAAATGTTTCTACCACGACCTCAGTTGGTTTTGATGTTTCCGCCTCTTGCATGATAACATCATCTGTTAATGTTTTTTCCAAACCTTCGTTCTTTTCAGCATTAGACAAACTAACTTTGTCATTTTTCGTTTCGGCATTAATTTTCTCGTCAACAGTTGTAGCAGGAACTATTGAAGAGGTCTCACTCACAATATTATCAGCACGTTTCACTAGTGATTCATCTTTGTTTTTTGCAGCAGGCTTCTTGACCTTTTTTTTCCTCACGGGTAGCTTCACTTCAGGTTCCTGTATCAGTGACGTTTCCTTATCTTTTTCATGATTATCAGTCTCAACACCTGCAGATTCCTTAACAGTAGACCCTAAATCTTTTTTGGACAAATCAGTAGCATCCGTGTTTATGTTAAGTTGCGTTTTGATTAAAGATGTAGCCGCCATTTCCTTTTCAGCTGCTTTACGTTTGGTTGAACTTTTTGCACCTTTCTGATGGCTTAAGGCAGAAGTACCAGGCTCAGAATCAGAAGTTCCTACATGAATGTCAAGTTTATGCAAAAAATTAACTTAGGTTTCTCAGGTTTATATATATTTTATCATCTAGGTACTATTTTACCTAAATGCAGTACATAACTAAAACAGTTAATGTACCCTGCTACACATATTTATATTAAAAAAAAAAAAATCAATAAAAATGAAAAGTGCATAAGTGTATTCTGTTTACGTACTCATCGGTGAAGACGGAAGAATTTCACTGCCCGCAACTGTTTTCTGAACCAGTTCCTTGTCTTTATCCTTCTGAGATACTTCAGAAGGCACCTCTTGCTGGATATTCTTTTCCAAAACCATTAAAATTTCGGGCACAGTTTCACCCACTTCTACGTTTTTAAGAGGTGTCTCAACTCCAACGTCTACTGCACCGGAAGGGACAACTGTGGCTACTTGATCATGAGCAGAAGAGCTTTCAGAAAGTTTGTAAATGGAAATGATTGTACTTTCATTGCCCAAACTTTCTGAAGCTTTTAAAGTGGGTTCTTTCTTTTGAGTCCTGCGTTTCTTCTTCACAGAGGGTCCAGACCCTGAAGCATCCTCTAGCAAACTATCATTTTGCACGGCACGTGTTCTTTTTTTGGAGCTTATTTCGTTATTAAAAGGCCTATCTTTCTCAGTATACTTCTGACAACCCTTAAGAGGATCAACAATAGTAATTTGGCCAACATTAGAAACTTCGGGATTCACGAATGGTACTATCTTGGGAGGCATTGATGGTGACCCCTGATCAATTGAGTGGTTATCTGTTACCCAAGGTAAGGCTATTCGATCCCCAGCCTTATCTTTATCCACATGTTGAACATCACAAGTTTGCTCTAATCGAGAAGCATCTACCGAGATAAACCAGTTATCTTTTGTAGCAGCAAATGCCCCCTTAACACGCATCGAGTCAGACATGCGGTAAAAGTTTCCTTTCCGTTTTACCTACCACAATTAAAAAAATATATATTAAGGTGGCATTTGGTTTAAACTATACGGATTTCTAAACCCAACCCTTTAGGTGGGTTAGTAGTGAAGATGCCTAATATTACGGCCTCACGGGTATCAAACCCATATACACAAAACAAACTCTACCAAACTCACCCTTAAACCCAAAACCTCCAACCAAACACTCGAAAACATTCTGTATCCAAGATTGAAGGAAGAAAAATACCTTCAAACCATCGATCTTAATATTTCCAATAGCCGGAAAGCACTGATGATGTTCCGCCGCTATTATCCCTGCACAAAGAAACCAAGATAGTTTATTCAGAAAATGTACCCGCTGATGTTCACTTTTAAAATTGAACATGACAATCATTTTGACCCCTAAATACATCCAAAAATGCCTAATCACTACCATGTCCTAAAACTATAATGTATATGTGTTCAGATACGTGCCAACATGTTATGTGCAATATCAAAACGTTTAGTGATTACATGTATCAAGTATATAAATCGCTAATGTTGCAACCTATCACTACTGAACGTTATTGGCATAGCTTTGTAACGTGTAAAACGTGATTATGTATGGCACAGCCCTGATTCATTTACTCTAAATTGCATATTTACACTGCACACAGACACCAAAAAAATGCCACATTTGACAAAGAATTGGCAATAGGGCGAGGTGTCCCCTTTTGGCGTAATGCTCCACCGCTATCCCGTTTATAATTATTTTTTCACCATTAGCAATACGCAATTACTTGAGAACCCATTAATAATAACAAGAAGATGACACAAACAAGCTTCTATAATGACATATTCGAATCTTCTAACAAAAAAAAAAAAAAAAAAAAAAAAACTAGAGAATGATAACGCAGTTACAAACACAATACAATAAGTAACATCAACACATATTTTCATAATAAAATATTTATGAATTCTAAGTTTAGGGTAAACTAATGTTAACTTAGGGTTAATAATAATAATGTTACTTTTGAGGTCTGAAACAGTGACAGAATCCGAAACGATGGTGACTATATGAGTGTTAAGGTTAGTGTCGATGAAAACAGTGGTTTCTCCGGTCGATGACGTCATTTTCCGGAGTGTTTGGTTGTTATGGTGAAATGAAATTTTGGAAAAGGGTTTAAGTGGGGCGTCAATTTTTGGGGTTTTGTTTGGACAAGACATAATGAATTGGGCTACAAATATTTTCTTAGAAAAATAAGATTACTATATAGTTTTACATTTCGAGTATCATGATATTTTTGTGAAAGATTATGCAATTTTTTTCATAGAAAGTAAACTGCTTAACATATAATTTTTTTATTTGGTACATAACTTATAAAAAATTATAAAAAAAATTATTTTTCATAATTTTTGAAAATCAAATATTATTTCATGCATCTTACAAAACTAACTTTTTTTTATTCATCTTTATCTCCATCTCCACCTATAGCCTCATCCTCAATTCCATCAACAATTATATTTGTCAAACATATCATTGTGCCAACTGTTTGGTTTGTGGATGGTTTTGATATTTGGATTTGAATTTAAGACTATTTACATCCAGATCCTTGCAAAACTTTGAAATTACATCAATGTCCTTTCAAATTTTGTAAATACTTCAATATCTTTCGAAAAGTACAGGGTCTCGTGGTATGGGTGAATTTCATGGTGGGTTGGGTAGATTTTGTTAAAAAGGTGGATTTTGTTGAAATGGTGAATTTTGTTGATTCTCGTTCACCATGGTGGCAAATGGGAGGTTTTGGAAAAGTTACGATCAAAGGGAAAAAAGACAAAGATAGACTAAAGAAATCCAAAAGAGAAAAGTAAAAATACTCACTAGACAGGAATCGTGTTAACTAGACTTAAACGAGATAGAAATCAAAACGTAGACTATTCCCCAACAGCGACTTCAAAAACTTGATGCGACGATTGCAACACCTAGTTTTACAACCTCCTAGGCAATGTACATAATTGTTGCAGTGCAGTATGCGTAAGGCCAAGGGGGTTGATCGTTCTCAAAGGGAATAGTGAGGTTGACTCAAAGTGTATGTCTATTTAAGTTTAAAGGTTGAAGGAATATTCTTTTTAGTATTTTATGTCTAATTGAAAGCAAGTAAAAAATCTGAGGTTTTGAAAGGGGTTTGTATTTTAAACTCATATTAACCTAAATGCAAAAAATAAAATAACATAAAAGTAGATTGATGGGAACTCTTATGCAGGAAAAGTATATTTACATAGGACACCTTACTTTCTAATTGTTTCTTACTCAATCTACTGAATTGCCACGTCTGTGAATGAAGCCTAAGAATGCCTAAAAAACACTCAATAACTATCACACGCAATAAATATCTAATCTAATTAAATCCTTAAGACACAGGTTTCTAACTAATCGTTTCCAGTTGACGTTTAAACTAGGACGAATTCCCTAACTAGTTTTCCAACTCCCAACGCCCAAGTCTACTAACAAGAGACAATATATCAAGTAATTAACAACTAGGTTTCATGCAATTCTAAGTAAATACTAATTAATTTAGCCAAGCATAGTAATAAGCAACAAGCACAAGTAATCAAACAATAAAAGGTAAACATCCTTGATTGATTGAACGGATAACTTAACCCATTAGTACATGAGGTCTTCACAACTAGTTAGGGCTGTAAACGAACCGGACGAACACGAACGGAGCCTTGTTCATGTTCGTTCATTTAATTTTAACCGGACAAATAAACGAACACGAACGCTTAAACGGACAAATTTTCTTGTTCATGTTCGTTTATTAAGAAAATGAGTTGTTCATGTTCGTTTATGTTCGTTTATTAAGACACTAAACGAACGTTAAACGAACATATACGATCGAACATAAATAAACATAGACAAACAAACATACTTTTTTAAACTATACTCAATATATTGTTTTATAAGTGTTGTTTTGTCTAAACAAACCAATTTTAGAATCATACAATTAAAAGATAAGATTTACGGACATAAATAGATAAATGAACATAAACGAACGTTAACGAACACATAATCGGACGTTCACGAACATTAATGAACGGACGCAACTTTTGTTCATGTTCGTTCATTTAACAAAACGAACGTAGAATATTGTTCATGTTCGTTCATTTAATAAATAAACAAACATAAACGAACTTTTTATCGAACGGTTCATGAAATGTTCATGACGAACGCTTAGTTGCTGACCTACAACTAGTACTAGAACCAACTTTAATAAACAAAATTACACCTCATCACAACTAGTACAGAAGGTCAAATTGCAATTTCAGATTATAGAAGAAACTGTCAATGGTTGAAAGAGTATTGGAATGTTTATTAAAGTTGGGTTGTTTTCGTGTAAAAGTTTAAAAATTTGGTCAAATTGGGCACGAGGTGCAACAATTTTCTCTCCTAAGTACCTAAAACTAAAAAATAAGCAGTTTAGGACAATAAATGATTCAAAGTGTATGACCCCAAAAAGTACTACAAAATTACACCTCATCACTTATATTCTTATTTACCAGCCATCACCACCGCCTTTGGCCACCAACACAACCATCACTTTCGCCACCATTACACCGGAGTTTCACCTTTGTAGAGTTAGATCGGTTAGATCTTAGGTTGGTTCTACCTCGAACTAGAACAAAGCAAATGTTTCGATCTTATGAAATCAAGTTATGCATATTTAAAGTCACTCAGGAAACTTGCAAAATCTTGGCCTTGTGAGCTAGAATTAGATTTTATAGCCTTGTCCAAGAGACTAGCCAACTTTTCAATCAAAAGACTTAACAAAAGCTTACAAAATTTTAAATTTTCTCATTTTTGCACAATTTTTATTTTCTAAGGAAAACGGGGTTACGAGAGAAACACAAGAAAACAAGCAAGTGCGGTCAAATCAAATCAAGATTACCCTACCCCAGACTAGAACGAAACATTGTCCTCAATGTTTAAAGCAAGGTATCACAAAATCTAAAAGCCGTTTATTAAGTATGCTAGAAGATAAACGTTAGTCGATAAGATTAGGATATCGGATTTCCATCAAGATCGATCATGAAACTCGGTGGAGAAATGACAAACTTCGAGCACGAGAGTCTTCATATCGGGAAAATCCTACACACAACATCACAAATAACCAAACACGAAATGACCCTTCACGTCACTTATTAGAAAATAGAAAGAAGATAGATGGATAAGCATGGGTGCCTCCCACGAAGCGCCATGTTTTGATCACCGAGTCGCTAGCCCCGACTCGTCCCGAATTCATTTGTCCTTGGGGAAGAAAGTGGTAGAGATACCGGGGTCAAAACGTGTCTTCATTCCCGAAAGAATGAGACCGAGTGGGTTGGGTGAGAAAGAAAGTGTCGGCTCCAGACATAAGGTATATCATGAAGAATGATCCATCATCCGGTGGTTTTTGGTGGACGACGGGATGATGGATAGAAATGAGAAAACCCAAGAGAGATGGGAGCTCATGGTAAGGAGGTGAAAGTTTAACAATGAAGGCATCCAAGAGAGGATCCTTTTCTCTAACAACGTTTCTAACAAAGAACTCATCAATGCATATCCGGGTTGAAAATCTTGTCTTCACATAAAGGCTCAACGGGATAAGTGATGGTGGACTAGAGAGGAGAGTCAAGAGAACCATCAAGAACAACCATATCCCCCTCGGGGTCATTCATAACATCCTCAATACCCGGTGGTATTGGGTCATCAATAGCATCCTCAATGATCGGGTCATTTGTCGGAGTATCGGAAATCTCGTTCAAAACCTTGTTCTCATCAATATCAAAGTAGAATCGCTCAAGAATCGGAGGATAAACATCATCAATAGTGGGATTTCCACTAATCTCTTCATCAAATCGGAAACTCTCAAGCTCGGGAGAGAAATCACTATCTTTAACGGAGATAGGAGGCGAACTTGAATTATTGTTTAGGGCTTCAATCTTGGAAATGAGAAGATAGACATTCGACAATGTTTCACGTAATGCTTCATCCTCGATCTCTATATCATTAAGCTCAATCTGCCTTCTTCGGCTCAAAATCATTTTCTTCTTCTATGTCGGGCTCGGAAGGTAAATCGTCAACGAAATCGATGTCTCCATAAGAATCATTATCGAATCGGAGAAAATCTCAACATGATCATTTGAAATATCAAGAGAAGGCTCATCACAAATATCAACAACCCAGACTCTCTTGGGCTTGGGATAAGGATCTCAACATTAGACGCCTGCTTCCGGAATAGTACTAAGATGCTCATCCCCATTATGAGAGAATCAACGGTGCAATAATGTCCGATCAATAGAATCATCGACCTCTTCCAAAGAACGTCACTTCTCCAACCCGTGGAGGCGGGAAGGGCGGAAATGAAAGGCTCGAACCGGGTGGGATTGCCACCGGAGGAGTATAATCGTCATCGAATCGTAATCGTAATAATAAGTAGTTGGACGATGTTGGATCACTTCGCGGCCTCTTGACTAATAATTCACGATAGGTTTTCCGATTTGGATCTTTTCTTGAGGTGTTCATGAAGCAATTCTTTTAATTCTTTTAACTCTTGTAGTATGTTGAGAAAACCTTGGTGAAATTCTTGATTATCCGACGGAGTTTGTGGTTGAATTTCTTGGTATTGTGGAGGTGGGTTATAAGCATAGTCGTAATTATCACAAGGAACTTGCTCATAAACAATAGGGTTCGCATCCGACAATCGGAATTAACGTGCGGACCTCACAATACTCACAACAAGATGATTGTTGACGAATACGGGTGAGGTTCATAACCAAAGGTTGAGTTGTTAACTTGAACTTGACATCGAAAACCTTGGTGAGGACCACCACAATACTCACAAGAGTATGACTCCGGCTCATGGTACAAAGGTTGGTTAGGGAAATCGGTTGTCTCATAGTCAGGATTGTGGTGAAACTCGGTTCCTGATTTTCCATTGCTACAAGCGGGACAATTCCCACCATATTCGGGTCCGCTGCACCATATACACAAGAGTCGATAAATCAAGAATTATCCGTGATAAGCTCGGGAGTCACGGGCTCGAAACATATTCCATTTCCTCACCGGAGAAGGAGTAGGAATCGAGGTTCATTATAAAGAGCACTCTTTTGTTCTAGCCGTGCATAAAGACAGACGAGATCGGATTGGATTAATAAAATTATTGCATACATCACAAAATCCATTCCGACAATTATTTCCGCACCAATCACATATACATTTTAAACACGAAATTGATTTTCTTCCATACGGCTTTGCAATGAAGGCAACGACGATAAGAACATATCTCGGGTTGTGGTGGATGGTCGAAAAACTTTAGAGTCATCGAGATTGTTTGTCGGCTAAGTCGCACCAATAGCAAGATTTTTAGAACCAGTTGTCCACATCGACCACATACACATTCGGATTAAGACAACAATATTGTTTCTCTTCCATACTACTTTGCAATGAAAACAATGACGATAATTGATCGTATCCATGAGAATTATAGAGGTAAAAGAAAAGAATTATCGGGTTAAGAGGATACAAGAAGAATATTTTTGGTTTTAAAACAAATTTTGAAAAGGAAAATCTTTTGGGTTTTTATATTAAGAAAACACAATATTTTTGTAAATCAAGTCAACCTGTGTTTCTAGAGCTCTCAAAAGTACTTGCCATGATGGCGGGAACGAAGAGTGGATCGTTCTTCACCGCAATTTAATGTCAAGACTTTCCTTATACCCGTGTATAGGTTGTACCTTCAAGGTGAGCCGACGTAACAATTGACGTTTCAGTTTCTTTTGTTGGTTTTTAATTTTTATGGTTTTGTAAACACTCTAGAAGAATTTTTTGGTGTTTTAGATTTTTGGGTTTTCAAAACATATATTTACAAAAACGATGGTAACTTCACTCGGGAAGGATCTTCAAAAGCAGCGATTCAAGACGAATAATGAAAACTCGCCACAAGCCTCCCAAGATGGCACGCCAAAAATTGATATGCAATTTCAAGACAACGTCGTTTAACTCACACAAGCTAGCCACATGAATGACTAACCGAAGAAACTTAAAACATTTCGGACACCAACCAATAATAGATGAGAAGTGTGTAGTATGCGGGTAACTCAAACGTATTAGGTTTGAGCACCGAGATCGTTCGAACGAGGGTTGAATGGAATTTCCAACTCACGTCTCGATAATCGGGATTCGAATAAGAAAGGGGGTAAAATGATATTTTCTAAACTATGGGATAAAGAAAGCATAAGGAACTAAAATCTATGGAAATCCTAAGAATTAAGGCAAACTACTCAAATCTACACTAAAAGCATAAATACGGGATTAAGACGAAAGCGAATAAAAAGCAACTACGTCTAATCTTACTCCTAAAAATAACCTAAAATTACTTTTATACTAAAAATGATATTAGAAAACTAATTATGAATTAAAACTAATTTTAGGAATTTTCTTGATTTTATTCTAATTAAAACTAATTATTAACTTTAACAATAAAACTAAATATCTAAAAATTATAAAAAGAGATGGAAAATTAAGGAATTACTTTTATAAAATCTAAAATACCATAAGAGAATTTTCAAAACTATTTTTTATTTTTCCGATTATTTTCTATTTTCTATGAATTTAATACTATTTAAATCTAATTTAAATTGTGAAAAATACCAAATAAAACGGGAAAATTATGGAAAAATCTTTTTTATGCTTTTTATATTTTTCTTAAACTGAGAAAATTGGAAAATTATTTTTTTGAACTTTTTCTTAATTATTTGCAATTAAAGCTAATTAAATATGATTAAAAACTATTTTTAATAAAGAAAAATACCAAACAATGACTAAAAATTATGAAAAACTCAGGAAAATACTAAAATATAATTCTAAATCTATGAAAAATACAAAACACTGGTCTTATGTGAAGGAAATGAGGGCTGTAGTGTAACGGATCCTAAATAAGCACTTTGAAAATAAGCAAAACAGCACTAGATGACACCAACGATAACATAAGCTAAAATATCCTATAACTACTCTAAAGCAACTATCTCTGCTACTCATAACCTCAAATCGGAGATCCGCCAAGATTAAATGCTAACGCCACTATAAGCAACAAAGATCCTGACCCTACTTTAAGCTACCGCAAATGCTTATCTAAAGAGTCAAAAGAAACCTTGAATTGGAAACTAAAGACTACCATCGGTATTTAGCTTTATACCGGATAAAGTGCAAACGATGTTAGGTTGGTTCTAGCTCGAACTAGAACTCGATATCTAACTTTGTACCAGAAAAAGTGTAAGCAACGTGTAAGGTTTCTCCACCGGTTAAAGAGCTTGTTGACATAGTATTTACAAACTCTCGAGTTGGATACTCATGGAGTGGAGTAAGGCCAGGAAAGAATAAACGCTTGTATCTCCGTTTGATCTTTCCATTCTTTACTTATTTATCTTACATCTTATTTATTCTTATAAATATTGTTTACATTTTTGTTATTTATTATTTACGTCGAAAGATTTAACACAAACTTAAATCAATAAATTTGAAACTAAATTTTAATCGGTAAAACTGTTCAACCCCCATTCTAGTTTTCCACAAACCTTATCAAAGATATCTTCTTGACCACCAATGTATTGTCTACCAGGAAACCTCCTAAATGACCCACCATGTGTATGCGTATAGTGAACAAATGTGGTGCATACTCTGCATAAAAAAACCAATTACTTAGTAAATCAACGAAAATAATCACAAGTTCATAGAAAAATATAGCTCAATTAAACTGGATTTCAAGTCATTATCATATGGCTTCTCGCATTCGATTTCCAAGTCTTCGGTTGTTATAGTTACTCTTTTTTTTCCTCATCTTCCATGTTGTTAACACCATTGTTGACAAAGATTTGTGAACAGGATGATCACAATTTAAATTTTAGTCAGAGAAACTTGAGGGATGCGAAATGTGAGATTAGATGGGGTGGTGTGAGTGGGAAAGACTCAAGGGAAAAGTTGTCAGAGACTTGGGAGGGAGGAGAGATACTCCTTTACCACAATAAATATGACAAAGAAAAAAAATACAAAGGGAGTAAAAGACTAAAAAACCAACCATTCCACCTCAGGATATTCTAACGAGGGTTAGCTATAACGGGGCTTGAGGGACCAAACGGGTAACTGTTTGGCAAAATAGGGACCACGTTCGCAACAAAGTCAAAACGGAGGACCAAATGCAAATTCGGAGACTATCCGTGTAATTTACCCTTTTAAAAATCTTTCCGAAGAAGGAAGGGAAACACATAACCGCCCATGCAACCGACTTTAAGTCGCTTTATAAACAAACCCCAAACACCCACAAATCCCCATTTTACCCAGTTCTTCACACATACATTAATCGGTCAGTCATTTTAATCGAGCTTAAATAAATTATTATGATCTCCCTTAATTTGTTATATATCTGTTTATGCGTTTTATATAATCGTTTGCTATGAGCCAATTTAGTTTTCAACTTTCTATGTATCTACTACATGTTTTAGCACTTATCTTTTAATTAGCTCTTATTCTATTGGATCATATAGGTTCATTTGTCTTAGGTTTGGACTTTTAGGCGGTTAATTTTGTTAGGTTTAGGTTGTACTAGTTTTTTAAATAAATAATTTACCGGATGGTTTAGGCTTTAGATTTTGATAGGCGTAGTTTCGCTTGTGTTTATGCGTGGTGCTAGTAGTGGATTATGAGGTATTTTGAATTCTGATTGATAATTTTTGCATAGTTTTTAAATGAAGTAGGTCAATTCGTGTTAGGTTTGGATTTTTTAGTTTGGCTTTTGGCCGCTTTCGAGGTATTCAGTATTCGTTTTCTAACGTTTAGGTTAGTTGTGTTAGATTTATGTTGTAATCATGCTTTTGATAGTGTTAGTTTTGTTTAGGTCTATGTCGATTGTTTATCAATTTTGAGTTTATTTGGATTTATATTTATTTGACTGGAACTGACGTACCTTGCTAGTTTTTGGTTTTGGTGTGTTTTCAGTTTGAGAAATTATTGGAAATATGGATCCGGTGGATGCTGAGATTGCGAAAACGCAAGAGGAACGGAAAAAAATGGAAGCAAAGTTAGCACCAGACGCTATTACTTTCGATACTGATGTTTATAACGCGGCCAATCGATTCCAGGGTTATAATACGGAGATTCCTTTGAATGACGACGAGGAGACTGCCGATGCTACGAATAACGAGCTTGCCATGAAAATGGCTTCTTACAGCGCACATAAGTCGATCATGAGTGATATTCCGCATGGCGGTGATGACGAGTCGGTGGAGTTTAATAAATCAAAGAGGATTATTGATAGGGAAGATGATTATAAAAGGAGGAGGTTGAATCAGGTTATTTCGCCACAGAGACATGATGCTTTTGCTAGTGGGGATAAGACGCCTAAACCTGAAATGAGGGGGTATGCGGAAATTATGATGGAAGCGGCTTTGAAACGGGAGGAAGAGGAGACTTTGAAAGTAATTGCGAGAAGGAAGAAAGAAGAGGAGAATAAGGCAGCGGGAAAAGAAAAGGGAACGGTTGCTGCTCAACCGTCTCAAAAGAGGCGGAACAGATGGGATCAGTCTCAGGACAAAGAGCCGAGTGCAAAGAAAGCGAAGTCGGGTTCTGATCGGAAAAACAGATGGGATGAAACTCCTACATCAGGTCGTGTGACTGATTCACATGCCACCCCTGCAGGTGGTGTCACGCCAGGTGCTACACCAGCTGGTATGGCATGGGACGCCGCACCTAAGCTGTCTGGCATGGCTACACCGACTCCAAAATGTCAGAGGTCGAGGTGGGACGAGACACCAGCAATTATGGGTAGTGCGACACCTGGCGGGGCTCCTTTTGGTGGGATTGAACTCGCTACTCCAACCCCAGGAGCTATACAACTGCGTGCTGCTATGACCCCCGAGCAGTATAATTTGGAGAGACACGAGAAAGACATTGAAGATAGGAACCGCCCGTTGACTGACGAAGAGCTTGATATAATGTTTCCTCAAGAAGGGTACAAGATTTTGGAACCACCAGCTTCGTATGTTCCTATCAGAACGCCTGCTAGAAAACTTCTGGCCACACCGACTCCTTTAGGAACTCCTCTGTATTCGATTCCCGAAGAAAATAGGAATCAGATGTTTGATGTTCCAAAAGAGATGCCAGATGGGTTGCCTTTCATGAAGCCCGAAGATTACCAATACTTTAGTGCCTTGTTGAGTGAAGATGATGAAGAAGCTTTGTCTCCCGATGAACAAAAAGAGCGAAAAATTATGAAGTTACTTCTCAAGGTTAAAAACGGGACTCCACCACAGAGGAAAACAGCTTTAAGGCAGCTCACTGACAAGGCTCGTGAATTTGGTGCCGGGCCATTGTTCAATCGTATTCTTCCGTTGCTTATGCAGACTACTTTGGAAGATCAGGAGAGGCATTTGTTGGTGAAGGTCATAGACAGAGTGCTTTACAAGCTAGATGAGCTGGTTCGACCTTACGTTCACAAAACTTTGGTGGTGATAGAGCCTCTGTTGATTGATGAAGACTATTATGCTCGTGTAGAAGGGAGAGAAATCATATCCAATCTCAGTAAAGCGGCTGGGTTAGCTACTATGATTGCTGCAATGCGTCCTGATATTGATAACATTGATGAATACGTGAGGAACACCACTGCTAGAGCATTCAGTGTTGTCGCATCAGCACTGGGAATCCCAGCACTGTTACCTTTCTTGAAAGCCGTCTGCCAAAGTAAGAAATCGTGGCAAGCTAGGCACACGGGTATTAAGATCGTCCAGCAAATTGCTATACTGATTGGTTGTGCGGTTCTTCCCCATTTGAGGTCTCTGGTCGAGATTATTGAACATGGGCTTAACGACGAGAATCAGAAAGTCAGAACGATTACTGCTCTCTCGTTGGCTGCTCTTGCTGAGGCTGCTGCTCCATATGGTATCGAGAGCTTTGACTCGGTTCTCAAGCCTTTGTGGAAGGGTATCCGGTCTCACCGTGGAAAGGTCTTGGCTGCGTTCTTGAAGGCAATTGGGTTCATTATACCACTGATGGATGCCGAATATGCCAGCTACTATACCAAGGAAGTGATGGTTATACTTATTCGCGAGTTCCAGTCTCCTGATGAAGAAATGAAGAAAATCGTGCTTAAAGTGGTTAAGCAGTGTGTGAGTACTGAAGGTGTTAAGGCAGATTACATTCGGACCGATATTCTTCCAGAGTTTTTCAAAAGCTTTTGGGTCAGGAGGATGGCTTTGGATCGTAGAAACTATAAGCAGCTCGTTGAGACAACCGTTGAGATAGCTAATAAAGCTGGTGTTCCCGACATTGTGGCTAGAGTTGTTGAAGACTTGAAAGATGAAAGTGAACCTTACAGAAGAATGGTCATGGAAACAATCGAGAAAGTTGTAGCGAACTTGGGTGCATCTGATATTGATCCTCGTTTGGAAGAGCTTTTAATTGATGGCATTCTGTATGCGTTCCAAGAGCAAACTAGTGATGATGCCAATGTGATGCTTGACGGGTTTGGTGCAGTTGTAAATTCACTTGGGCAAAGAGTAAAGCCGTACCTTCCTCAGATTCGTGGTATTATTATGTGGCGTCTACGCAACAAGAGTGCTAAAGTTAGACAGCAGGCTGCAGATCTGATTTCTAGAATTGCAGTGCTGATGAAACAATGCCAGGAAGAACAACTTATGGGTCATCTCGGGGTTGTCTTGTACGAGTCTTTAGGAGAAGAGTACCCGGAAGTTTTGGGATCGATATTGGGTGCTCTGAAGGCCATTGTGAACGTTATTGGTATGACTAAGATGACTCCTCCGATAAAGGACTTGCTCCCACGTTTGGCCCCAATTTTGAAGAATAGGCATGAAAAGGTTCAGGAGAATTGTATTGATTTGGTCGGTCGTATTGCTGACCGTGGTGCAGAGTATGTTCCTGCAAGGGAGTGGATGAGGATCTGTTTTGAGCTTCTTGAGATTCTAAAGGCCCACAAGAAGGGAATCCGTCGGGCTGCTGTGAACACATTTGGGTACATTGCTAAAGCTATTGGACCGCAAGATGTACTGGCTACCTTGTTGAACAACCTCAAGGTGCAAGAGCGACAGAATCGTGTTTGCACAACTGTTGCTATTGCAATAGTTGCAGAAACATGTTCACCGTTCACTGTTTTACCTGCTTTAATGAATGAGTATCGTGTACCTGAGCTAAATGTGCAGAATGGTGTGCTGAAGTCCTTATCTTTTCTTTTCGAGTACATTGGTGAGATGGGGAAAGACTACATCTATGCAGTGACTCCATTGCTTGAGGATGCTCTTCTGGACCGAGACTTGGTTCATAGACAGACTGCAGCTTCTGCTGTTAAGCATATGGCTTTAGGGGTTGCTGGGTTAGGCTGTGAGGATGCGCTGGTTCACCTACTCAACTACTTATGGCCGAACATTTTCGAGATGTCACCTCATGTTATAAATGCTGTGATGGAAGCTATCGAGGGGATGCGAGTGGCATTGGGTGCAGCTGTTGTGCTTAACTACTGTCTACAGGGTCTGTTCCATCCTGCAAGGAAGGTTCGGGAAGTTTACTGGAAAATATACAATTCGCTTTATATCGGTGCTCAGGATGCTCTTGTGGCGGCTTATCCTGTGTTGGAAGATGAAGGAGACAATGTTTATAGTCGCCCTGAGTTAACAATGTTTGTCTGAGGTTTCTTATGCTTTTGGTATGAACTGTTTGATATATTATGTGTTTCTATAACTTATTTGGATGTTAGTATTGTTGAATCATAAATGTGTCTGGAGTATGTTATGGTAATAGCAGCAATATACTTGCTTTTCATTGTTGGGATTCGTGTGAATTTTTTGCATTTCTTTTGTTTTCTGGATGATAGGTACCCGCTGCATGTTAGAAGGGGTTCTGGTAAATCAACAGTCTAAACTTCATGGTGATCAAGAGGTAATTTAAAACTCTTATATGATAATACTCAGATGTATTAAACTATGAATTGCAGAATTTATTCCATGGGTCTTGTTTTGATTGTTTCTTGTTGTTGCTGTTTTGCGTTTAAAATGACTGGAACTGCTGATATCGGAGTCTACTGCATCTTGGCAATGAATGACAATTAATACGGTTCCCCCTATTGAAAAACTCTCTTGATCCTTTATTATTATATTTTTCCAACTAAACGAATCATACTAATTAGTTCATCATTTATAGTTGAAACTCCGATGTCCAAACAGTGGTCTTGTGGTGGTAGGTGATCCAAGTTTTCTGTATGAGAAGCCAACTCTTTTGAAGTGGAGAGTGTTAGTAGCGCAAATACTCAGTGATGTGCTGGTACTTGGTGTTTATTTGTATAGAGGTCTTCTTTGACTCTGTAGCTGGTGTTCCGCTGGTATATTTATTGTCAATCTTACATTCACTCGTGGCCATAAATGTGTTTGCAAGCTATGGACTTAATTACTGATATGTTTTTTTAAATACAAATCCTGAACCTTCTAACACCTTTCCCAAGTAGCTAAGTACCATTTGCTATATAGTGAGAGAGCAGATTTTTATTTTGCAGCTGCTCTGTAGGAAGTGTAGTGCCTTTACAAATCACCTCCAAACTTTTTAAGTGAACCGCATTAGACATAGAATCAATTATGATTTCGACTGGTTATCTAGTATATACTGGTTTTTGCTGGAGGACTTGACCCGTTAAATAGATTGCAAGCCTGCAGATTAGATTACTAGTAAAGAGGAATTTTGGTGTGGAAATACACTGAATAATTTCGCATCAGTGACCTAACTGACATTTAGTGTGTGTGATCGTCTTGTTTAGTTGTTAGGTTTCCCCATATTGTCATGATTGGTGTTGCATAGGGAGAATCATTGGTTGACAGTTCTTTCTAGTGTTGCATAGGGAGAACATGATTCTTTATTGTTAGCAGATTAGTTAGTTAGTTTTGGCAACTAGTAGAGTACTCTTGTCAACTCATATATGAAAGTCTTGAAGAAACCCCACGAGTGTAGCTTTGAATATGAATGAATTACTCACTAGATTATAACTTCTTTTCTTCCATGCATACTAAACTTAGATATTAATGCTTTCGATATCAGTTGTGAGTGTGATAACAGTGTTAGTTTTTATGCATGCCAGTGTCATTAATGTAAAATTAGGATAGCTTGTGATTTGGAAATTTATTATCAGCTACAACGGTTTTTATAAAGAAATTATTAAGAGCAATATGTTACATAGCTTTGTGATATCATACCATTATGATTACAGTAAATATGGATTGCTTAATGTTGCCCTTAACTTATTACTAAATATTTGCATTGCTGCACAATGATTACAGTAAAATACAAGTTAGTGCTTGTAGAGGATGATACAAGGTATTGATTACAGAAAAATGTAAGTTAGGAAAATTGTTTGTTACTCTGTCTAATTTCATGTGTATAATGAGAACACTAGTAAGGATTGTGGATATAGGCAAATTCACAAATCTTTATTGTTCGAGTATCCCTTTTCTGCAATTGTTATTGTTTGTATAATCATCGTTTTTTCATAGGCTTGGTGTGTACTTGTTTCATTCGCTGCCAACCTTGAGATTAACCTATTTTCATTGAACCAGGGTACCTGAGGATGTTGTAGCTACTCGCGGGAAATGTTTAGTTATGATGGGTCACATAAATAACCAGGGATATAATAATTATGTTTTGACTAGATTAACCAACTTCTTTCCATGACCAGAGGCTCAAATGAAGGCCTTCAAACAAAAGAAGGAAAATCCAGTGACTGCAGAACCCGAACACACCTTCACCCGAACCAACTAATGAAGTTGTTCTCCTCTGCAACTTCCAAGGTTGCGGAAAAACATTGATGACCAGTAATTTTTGAATTCAATGTACAAAATTGCCACCAATTCCGTCTGTGAAACCTCACATCATTAAATAGCGTTTGCATTAAGGTGAAACCAGTTTAACACGCAATGACAATGAACAAAAACCAACAGTATACGTAAACTTGATGTTTCAGATGGCATCACCGCAAGTGACAGCAAAAAATTGAAACTAGCATTGATCTGAATTGCCGGGAGTCTCAAACTACTTTGTTTCGGTAGAGGAACCTTGTGGCTTGTGAATTAAAAATGGTATAGTTGACCTCACGGAAAGACCGCAAGACAAGAACTGAAGAACTATGATCATTAAAGACCACATATAAGCATTACATAACCACAATTGGAATTAATGTTAAGCCAATGCAGTTCCGTTGCTATTACAGTCAACTTATTTTCCTACATACCAAGTACCCACGTCCTCAATTCGAATTCGAACTTATATCATGTGTTCTCAATGACGCAAAAACAAAAACCTTATTCGTGTATAATGTGATTTTTAAGTGAAGTTAAAACATACTCGTATTTTGTTAAGAAAAACTACAAAAGCGAATACAACACAACAATAAATGATAATAAATAATTTCAGCAAAAGAAATCTTTGAGGAAAAGAAAATGACAGCTACAACAAATATATAAAGAGGTTTATATATCCAACTATACATCTGATGATACAAAACGGCAAAAATCTGACTATCTGCTTGATCTCATATGCTAATAACTAAACCTTTCAAGGCACATAAGTACCCAATAAATAGCTCTACATTGCTAATGCTGAAGAGATTATAACACCACGAGAAGTGGATGGGCTCAACCATAGCCCTCTTATGTGGGTCAACCGCTTGACATTCTTGGTTCCATGATGATTTCAAATTCTCCCCTACCATATGCTCCAAGGTTTACGGGTCAGGTCAAACAGTGACTGGTTGTATATAGCCAGGATGCGGATTTGGTAGACATTACACCTTAGGCAGCGTCTTGTCATCTTCTTGAGTATGAACCATGCGCATCGTGGCTAGGTGGGTCCCTTGAAATGTGATCTTGGTAGAAAGGATCGTCTGGACAATGTACAGAGCTTAGTCTTGGAGAAAATTTCCAACCATTTACTTGTTCAAGTTCATGATCAACACTTCTCATAGCAGCTTCTTCTTTGAACTTTAAGAAGTACATTGATGACCAGTAATCTTTTGCCAAGTTCTGTGAGTCGAACAGCAAGGAAAAACAAGATAAAAGAGGTTCAGTTTAAAGTTTTAACCGTATCTAATAAAAGGTGAGATATAACCATATTTTGCAAAGTAACTCGAGGGGTCAACTGCAGACCAAAAGTCAAGAAATTTACCATATTTATTAACTGCAACAACTCATTGACTGCGTTTTTGAAGAGATCCGGGTGTGCCAGATCAAGAGTTGTGAGAATTTCCTGTCGGGTTCTGTGGCATATATTTACCTCCATGGGTGCACCTGTATGCAAATAAGACATTAAAGATGCTCAATATAACAGAAAATTGCACAAAATGCGCAAGCTTTTTTAATTCAAGTCTATTTTACTTTTTATCTTGGTTCTCCTCCATGGCAGACACATTTGATCTAATAATAGATTCTGTAAACATATAAATGAATTAGACGTTACCTGTGCTTATGTACTTCTCGATAATGTGGCGTACCATGTAAATCCTTTTAACAGGATCATTTACAGGAATTTTTTCTAGCTGTTGTACTTCATTGTAGAAATGCACGCTTTCACCAGCCAAACAACTAAAATCAGGAAAAAGGAACATATAGTAAATATACATAGGCAAAAACAAAAGGTGAAAATTTTACCTTTTAGTTATGAATGATTCAATTTGGGTTGTGTTTTATCTCAAACGCGTCAAATCAGGAAAAAAAAGGCTGAATGGAGAACAGGTCAAACGGGTTGCAATTAAAATGTTTATGTAACCATTATTTTTAAAAAAGTACAAAAAATTGATAAAAAAGCATTTGCAGGTCAACCCAGACCCAGCCGTTCCACACTAAACTGACCCCTTACCCATTTGACCCATTACACAACCCACCCATCTTGCCACCTCTAGCAAGAACAATGAGGATCATTTACAATTTCAACATTTGATTTGAAATAGATAAAGACAAGACCTGTCAGCAAACTGCATAAAGGATAATCGGAATCTTTTGTTCAATAGAAGTTTATCCAAGGGTTCATTTGGATCGACATCTAGAGTTGGATCATTCTGTGACAAAAGCCCGCTATCAGGTATTCCAAGAGCCTCACCCATCGTCTTCATATTAAAGCTTTCTTTCTTGTTCAAGCTCATAACCGACACGAGAGGTTGAGAGAATGAAACAGAGAAGAAAGCCACCACAAGAAAACTTCCCTATGGAAGTCGAAAAAGAGTTTAGCTAAAACATAACTAGAACTAAAAGTATAGTGAAAGTAATAAATATACCACAACTAAAAGCACACATCTTGTGGAGACTTGAAGCCACCTGATCTCCTCATGCGTCTCATTCAAAACATAAGCAACCGCCCATGCACCTAAAACAGATAAAAATTATAAATCTTAACAATCAGGAACCAGATAATGGTTATCATGATGCCAATTACTATTACTAGCACTTCTGATCAAAGATCAGACTCGATGATCTTATACTAGAGGCGTAGCAGAATAGTACATAAAATTTTAAAAAGTGTTTTTTTGCAACAGATACCAACATACTAACTCATATGTCCGGTTTTAGTCATTGTATTTTAATTGGTACATCTGGGTCACTAAAGATGCTCTTTGTCCCGTTTGGGTCATTATGTAACCAAAAACTCTTAAATACATGCTTTCAAATAAAGATAAATTTTCTATGAGAATGTTATATTATGTATAAAACTGATAAAGTGTTGTATAAAAATGTTATAATAATATAAACTGTTAACTTTTATATTGGAGTATACAAATGAACCAAATAAGACAAAAAAACATCTTTAGATGTACAAAAGAAATAGTGCAACAACTAAAACGGAACAATTTTGATAAAGCACGTTAACCCTAAATCATAATCATTGTGGAACTTCAGAGGAGCGCAGAAATGACTTTAAGCATATATTTCACATTACATAGATGCAAAAATGAAGTCGATGAGATTATTTAAGAATTATGTGCAATATTAATTCACTACGTACAGATAGAAAACACGGTTACGAGTATTGCTCGCCAAAGGTCCTTGAGCTCATCAATTTGAATTCAATATGATGAATGGCGCCAGTTATAACAACCAAAGCAGCGATATAAAACAGAGGAAAACAAATATACGGAACAGCCCATTGAGTCGGCATGTGGCAACGATTATTTAGAGGTTCCTTTATCTGAAGCACTACAACAAAAAAACCAAAATTTGAACAGCTATGTTAGCTGTAACTTAGATCAAAAGCAGGAATACATAAAACCATACATATGTATTAAAGAGAGAAACAACTTGTTTCAGAAATTATAAGTGGTCTATAGGTGGTAATCTCGACTCATTAACTTATGAAAGGATCGATTCGGTAAAGGGTCAAACAGCAATATCGTAAAGGAATTGGCCATGCTATAATACATATAAGCATTGCAAAGAGCATTTTAGTTACTGAATCATGGAAGATGGAGGAAGTCACGGGGCAAAAAAAAGTTAAGGCTAAAAGCCTAAAAGAATTAAATTACAGTAAAATAAGATTATCTTACATGCAGCCCAGGCAAGCCATGGCAGAAGAGCAAGTGGAAGGCTAATATACGATCTAATAGGGAAGAGACGCCTCCTGAAAATAATAAAGAGCAGCGTTAGCGATGTTTCATATACATAAAAATGTACATCAACTTACTTAGATAACATAAAGATCAAATAGACAGACAGAAAGGATAAATAGACTAACTTGACAAATACGAAGTACAAGTGGGCCGCTTGTATAAGACGACAACTCAACAACAATCCAAATCCTAGTAGGCAGTTAACCCATACTGAAACCAAAAAATTGCTATAGGCAAATATGAATATACAAACAAAAATGAACATAGAATATAAGTTTAGAAATCGAAGAGAAAAGTGAATATACCTGCCCATAGATAGCAGGACTGCCACCAATGCCGCCTTTGAAACCTCACAACATGAAGTGACATCTGCGTGAAGGTAAAACAAGTTTAACACGCAATGATAATGAACAATAAAGAACAGTAAGATACAAAAACTTAATGTTTTAAATAGCATTTGTGCATTACCACAAGTGACAACAAAAAATTGAAGCTGGCAATGATCTGAATTGCCGGGAGCCAAAAACTACTTCCTTTAGGCCAAGGAACCTTGTGAATTAAAAAGGGTATAGTCGACCTCGCGAAAAGGCTGCAAGACAAGAACTATGTTCATTATATACATTCACATATAGCACCACGCCACCACATATAAGCAGCAACCGTTGGGATTATTTCTAGGCCAATTGAGTTTCTTACTAGCTAGATCGAAAGTGCATGAATTTAATCTATTTACTCCTCCTTAAAAACCCCCATCCGGATTCGAAACTCAGAAGTTTAAGTTTCCCTATTAAGATTATTCCGTTATTCGATTATTAAGTGGAGTAAAACACCAGTTTCATTTCACATCTATATGATCATATCTATCGATTCTTGCAGCAAACCAATAACATCTGTAAATTCTTATAAGATGCTAAAAATGCCGTTTTTGGTATTTAAACCTATCCTCCATAGCAGTCATAACTCATACATCCATCCCTAAAAACGAGCTTTTGGACTGTTAGACCTAAAGGGACGTTTGGTTTAGCATACTTTATGGGCTTATTGAGATTTAGAAATACCGATAAAGATCACATTTTCTGGCTTATGAGCTGCTTATCACCTTGAGCTTGTGGCTTATTAGAGCCCAGCTGAAAAAACTGAACTTATAAAGTGCTTATTACCTTGAACCTGTGGCTCAAGTCCATAATCTCATAACAATAAGCTGAAAAAAGTGAGGTTTATCGGCTTTTACAAATCTTGATAAGGCGAATAAGCCCATAAAAATAAGCTAACCCAAACACCCATTTTATTAAAAATAACATGAGTGCTGTATAGTAATGACATACAATATGAATGAGATGATAGATATGCAAAGTGCCACGTAGTCACTAGGACATCCGCCGGTGACGTCACATCCGGTCATATTTCACGGCGGCGATTGAGTACCACCGCCGGCTGTTGTTATTGGAAAATTGGGAAAGAAAATGTAGAAAATATAATTATTTATCTATTGTTTAAATTTAAAAGTCAAAGTGTTTTTTTGTTAAATTTCAAAGTTTGATCTTTGACCATATTTTGTTGACCACCAAAATATCTACAGTGTTTTGTAACTTACTTTGTTTCCTCAAGGGATAGAGCTTAGTTAAAAGAAAGATTAAAAACGGTCTAAAGATTTCGAGATTAGTTAAAATTTTGTTAGGCGTGTAGATTTCGAGATTAGTTAAAAGAAAGATTAAAAACGGTCTAAAGATTAACCGAATAATGTTTGCCTTCTTTTCGTTGGGAGAAATAAAGGGATAGAGCTCTCATAACATGAAAAAAGAAAACCTGTTTATCCATTTGCATTTTTGTAAAACTACAAAAAATTTGTTGTTAACTAACCAAATGTATATTTTACTTATATTTTCAATAGTCATTTTATTTCGCTTACCCATAAATTCATGCTTACCGACGGACAAATCCCCACCTTCCATATTGTTTGATCTAATGGTATGGATTAACCTAAGATTTAGTAGATAAACATTTTTCTTTCATTTTCGTTCATTTTTCATACATTTTCATCCGTTTTCAGACTTGTTTTTACTCTTTCATACGTTTTCGCCCGTTTTCATATGTATTCGTCAGTTTACTTATGTTTCCGTCCATTTTCTTAAGTTTTCGTTCGTTTTCATACGTTTTTTACTATCACAAGTGATTTCTGTGATATTCAGAATATCACTTGTGATATTTTGTTAATATCACTTTGTGATTTTCTGAATATCACTTTGTAATTTTCTGAATATCACTTTGTGATATTCTGAATATCACTTGTGATATTCTGAATATCACTTGTGATTATTTGAATAGCACTTGTGATTTTCTGGATATCACAGTGTGATATTTTGAATATCACGTGTGATTTTCATGTTACAAAACATTAGTTGAAAATCGCATGATATTCGAATATCGAGAATATCACTGTGATATTTAGAATATCACATATTATCACTTGCGATATTCACATTATCATTTGTGATATTCGAATATCACATAATATCACTTGTCTTATTCGAATATCACTTGTGATATTGAAACGATGAAAACGTTTAAAAGCGGTGAAAACATTTAATAACGGAGGAAAGCGACAAAAGCGTAAGAAAGCGGACGAATATATAAGAAAAGTAAAACACGTATGAAACCAAGAAAGCGTATGAATAATGGATTAAAACGTATGAAAGCGGACAAAATGTATGAAAGCGGGCGGCGTATGAAAGCGGACGGAAAAATAGATGAAAACATATGGAAGCGGATGACGTATGAAAACAAACGGCGTATGAAGGGAAGGAAAAACGCGAATTAAAAACCGTAAATAACGTGAATTAAAAAAAACAAACAAAAGAAAACGTGAATATAAAAAATATGAATTAAAAAAGTGAATATTAACAAAAAAACGTTAAAAAAAATAATAAAAATAAAAATAAAAATGTGAATAAAAAAAAAACAAAAAGACAAGAAAAAAAATGGACTTTGATTTATCTAATAAATCTTACGTTAATCTCCGATCAAACTAGATAAATGATAGTAATTTGTCTCTTGGTAAACATCAAAATAAAAGTAAGTATTTGAAAATTTCTCATATTTTACTGTTGATACAAAAGTTAGGCGTTCTGGTTTGGAGCTCCGGTTCTCACCAATTGAGAATTCTTGCTTGAGACTGCGCACTAAGAGACAAAAAACAGATTAGGCTTACGTGGGATTGTCTCCCGATTATCCTCCGGCGTGAGAGTAAGTAATCGGTTTAGGGTTTAAGGAGAATTAGGGTTTGAGATCGTACCTTAAGCGAGGATATGATTCCCTTTATATACGCACGGAATCCTTGTTGGTTAGTGTTCCTCAACCTTCGGCGTATCCCGCCTAAGTCGGTTGGGAATGATAATCCTCTATTTTAGAAGATATCGATATCTATTCCGTGAATAGCTTTGGGCTTGGGCCTTTGTGAGCCCAAACCTTTGTCGATGTAGCCGACGTGCAGGGCTAAGTTAGTGTTGGACTCTAGCGGGTTCATGACCCGGATGTAGACTACCTCGTCATCATGTCCCCCAGGTCTAGTATCGCGATGCGTAGCTGCGGATGCTAGACTAATAACCGTGTCAATGAAAAATAGACCAAAGCGTGAAGGAGCCAAAGAAATATACGCTAGATACATTGTATCCGGCAGTAAATTTAAAATTGGCGCCTCGTAACTCGGGGGAAAGTTACTGCACCTTTGTCCCATCAAGCAATCTCAACCACACAGTTGAGGTAGGTGGATTCCACGTGTCGCTTATCGTGTGGATGAGAAAAACTATATAACCTAGCGTTCCATTTTCACCGTCTCCCTCACAGTAAAATTCCATCCACCATTGTGAAAGCATTTTTGATAGTTGCAATCCAGAAATTAGCCAATCACAAAGGTAACCGCGTGTGCGCTTTATCAAAAAATAATAACACTATGGTTAAGCGGTTGTTCGACTTCACCTCCGACCTCACCGTGATCGATCGATGGAATTCACCTCGAGTATTTTATACCGGGATGTGCATCCGGTTGTTCCGGATCGCGAGCCACGATGCGGATTTCCCGAAGGAAAGTGGGAGTATATACACGATTATTCGAATTTGCGAATCAACGTGTGCCCACTGTCACGCTTTACGTGCGATGTGTTAAACTATTATAATCTACACATATCGCGGTTACCTTTGTATTAGTGCGGCCAAAATAACCAATTTTGAGGTAAATTGCGTTTGTTGGCGATCAACCCCACCATCCACCTATTTCGCGCTTTTATCACACCACATGGGCGCATGGGTGGGTGTCCTTCATGCCTTGTTGGTAGGCTGCGGTGTTATACTGGATAAATTAGATGCACTTAGGAATTGGAGGAGTATTTCTTACGGGTAGATGATACATGCTTTCCACGGAATTATGATTTCTATACCGGGGTACATTAGAGAGGATGAGTGCCCGTTGCACGGGTCTTATGTCGGGGATGCGAATCGATAAATGCTAACCGCATCCCATTAGTGCCTATCTGAGGGATTTTTGGTGCACATGGGAATCGGTAGTAATTATTTTGGTCCCGAAGATGAGATCCCAATCTTCTTAGGCGCTCATGGCGGGTGGGTACTTATTCCTCCGTACCTCTGTGTGTAAATAATGTAAGAGCATTCTTCCTTAGACTTCGCATTATATAAACTGTGTGTATATGTTGTTTTGTGTTTGCAGAGATGGATCTCTTTACCGTAGTACTGCCTAGCAAAGCCGTAGAGGTAAGCGAGGAGCACGGCCTTTGAAGGAGAATGAGGAGCCGATTCTAGGCTGCTACTGCAGGCGCGTCATGAGCTGAATCACGGGGATACGAGGACCAGTTCCTCAGTCGCAGTGGAGGCAACACCCCTGCAAAGCCGTCCTAATCCTGAAGTACCTCCTCTTGTGGCGCAGCCACCGCCCGTAGCTGTGGCTCACCCTATGGAGGAAGAGGAAGAAGAAGAATCTGGGCTCAGTCGCAAAAGGACCCGAAGGGATGATGGTGCAGGCCCATCAAGGAAAAAACGTCCCGTGATCCAGACTGTGGAATTATCATCCACTGATGAAGCGTCTTCGCACCCTTCTGCTAATATCGCGGGTCCGCAGTAAGTAAAGCTGTATATGTATAATTTCCTTTGTTGGTTGATGTGCCAGTTGTGAATCTAACATTTTTTCTGGTGAACATGCGCAGGGTGGAGCAGGTTATAGAGTCACCCCGAGGCTAGTCTCAGACGTTCAGCGCATTTCGAGCGCGAGTCGAACAATGAAGACACGTCGATGCGGATCGCCCATGGAGCAATTGGTTGAAGAATTGGTGCAGGTCTCCGCTCATCAAGCTTCGCTAATCGTGAAGCTGAAAGACCGAGTCTCTGGTGGGGAGGTCAAGATTCACAAAAGGACCAAACAATAGCGTTGTTGGGCGCAATCAGCAAACACCGGGCGCGGTGGATAGCGCCAAGCGGAGGCAAGGATGCGGCGTGAGCTCAAAAAACAGCCGAAGGCAAATGGCGCTAATGTGCCAAATAAATCAAGAGCGTCACGGATGTTCACTGGGTACAAGTCTGCGTGCTGGGTACTTAAATATCTTGAGAAGGGCAAAGATGCGATGACCTCCCAACTTGAGGGATTTTGTGCCATTGTGAAAGAAGCTTGGAGGTGCAAGAGGCAAAAGCTAGCATGCAAACTTAGCATTGAGTCGACGAGGAGTTTTATCCTCGGTGATGTCAACTATAGCCGGCGCGGTGGCTCGTGGGGCATGGTGCGTCTTGCCGCCCTTAATACCACAGGTCACCGAGTGCGTAATGCCTTGGGGACGTGGTTCGATCGCTCTTGGAGCGGTAAAGCGGTCGTGGAGGCTCGCATGAATCGAATCTTGAAGGTACACATTAATGAGGTACCAAATTATGATGCTAAAGCGTATGAGCACACAGTTCTTTGCAATGCAAAGGATGAAAGAGTTAGAAATCCCTATGATTGCCGATCTTGGCGTGATCGGGATTATCCTATAGGCGTCATCATGGCGGGTTGACTCTTGCGTCATCGTGCTTAGAAGGTGTAGAAGCCACCAGTTACAACTTGAGACCCCATGACTCACTGCTTCAGGTACCTGTTTTCATGCGTCCAAAGGATATTTTGAATCCGTTTGCTTTAGAGAAAGAGGTGCCCTTGAAGGAAGTACTAGAAGCGCATGCGACCAGACTTGCCCAAAAGAAAGGTATCAAGGGGAAGGCAATCTTGTGCGGGGTTGGTGCGGCGCACCAGCCAAGATCTGATGGGGTGCCGGTAAGTGTTGCCACTGTGTCTCAGCAGGATTCAGATCTGTTGAAAAGGCTTAACGAGGTCAAAGATGCCTCGAACCGCGTGGGTGGCTCATCTATTAAGCGTTGTAAGAGTTGGTAGGTTTATGTGTTGCAGGATAACAATCTTTTTGTAATAACGCTTGGTTATTTAATAAAATCATCTCTTGGTGAGTTCACATTGGATATTGTTGCAATTTGTGATGCGGTGTTTGTCTGCTTGTCTTTACGTAAAAGATGTATGCATTGTGACAAGTATATGCACGTGTGAATAATGCAGGAAAGCCATAATCGTGTATGAAGAACCCAACAATTTCAAGTATTATCATAGTCGTGTATGCTAATAATATTCAGCGTACTGTAAATATTAAGGAAGCAAATATCTTGGTTCCAAAGTTGTTAAACGTGCACATGTGCAATGTTGCGCACCCGTCGTGGGATGCGCACATGACTTATTCCAACGTCCTGAGAACAAGGTGTTTAACAAGGATGCGTGATCCAGTGTTGATGGGTTTGCAACCCTCTTACTCAACAAGTTGTTTAGTAGGTTAACTTATCCTTTTACCATCGTGGGTATATTATGGTGCATGCACGCCATCGTGGGCAAAAAATAAAGAAATTGTTAAGACATACAGTATATGGAAATAACAAATTAAAATATGTCGCGGAGTTAGCTAGAAACCGCGGCGTTTTATTGATACTTGCAAGTTTTGATGAGAAGTAAATGAGACAATTATACTAAGTAAAAGAAAGAGTGACTACACAGATGTTTATTGGGCACTGAAAGTGCAAGAGCGTCTGTGCGCTGGGCCGTAGCCCTTGCTATAGGTAGCACCTCTTGAGGTTGCAGATGTTCCATGTGCGCGGTAGTTCACGACCATCCAAGCCTCGTAACTTGTACGAGCCCGTTCCTGATGCTTCAGTAACCTCGTAGGGTCCTTCCCATTTTGGTCCGAGCTTGCCCATGTCTTCTGCGTGGCTCGCATCATTAGCGCGATGAGCGAAATCACACAGTGCGAAGGAGACACCGCGTACTTTGGCGTCATAGTATCCTTTCATCCTTGATTTTGACTTTTCCTCTCTGATAGATGCGCGTTCACGCCTTTCTTCGATGGGTCCAAATCAAGGCGCCGTTCGTCGTCGTTAGTTGCCATGTTAACCTCAGCGGTGCGAATAGTTGGCATTCCAATTTCGGCCGGTATAACGACCGTCCCATAGACTAGTGAAAGGGGTGTCGCGGTGCTAGTTTTGATTGAGGTGCGATGCGCCCACAAAACATCGCGAGCTCTTCCACTCATCGTCCTTTGTATGCATCCGGTGCGCTTTAATTCCTTCGCCCGGTGCGATTTGCGCGCTCTACTAAGCCATTAGTTTGTGGGTGTTTAAGCGATGCGAAGTTGTGTGATGTTCAACTTCTCGCACCAATCTTTGAAAGGATTATCGCGAAATTGTTTCCGTTATCCGAGATGATTTCACCGTAAACCAAGCGACATACAATGTTTTCCCAGACGAAGCGTTTTACACGGTTGCGGTGATTGTTATTCACGCCTTTGCTTGATCCACTTAGTGAAATAGTCTATGGCGACTATGAGGAATTTCAATCCTCCCAATGATCGGAAAAGGTCCCTGCAATGTCAATACCCCACTTATAGAATGGCCATGGGGATGTGATTGGTGTTAGCTCGTCTTTGTGGTTTGCGCGGGACGGGTCGATGTACTTGGCGATCGTTGCACTTTCTTATTAGGTCTCGCGCATCGCGGTGCATGGTTGGCCGATGGTACCACGATCGCATGGCGCGCTACAACGGACCGTGGTCACGAGTGCATCTTGCATGACCCTTCATGGATTTCTCGCAGACGTAATTTGCCTGTAGTGGACCTACACGGAGCCATGGTTGAAGGAAAGGCGTCGATGCGGTATGTTGTCTCGAGTTCGAATCTTTGCTGCAGGCGCCGTATTCTGCTGCGCTTCATACGCTCTTGGGGTAACATTCCTTTGTCTAGGAAGTCCGTAATCGGTGTCATCCATGTAGGACCTTCTTCCTCTATGACTGTGGAAACTTCCATCTCCGATATGGATTTGCTTTTCAGTGTTTCTACGAGCACTTGTTTCGACAGATGTGCGATGCTTGTCGAAGCGATCTTGCTTAGTGCGTCCGCTTTGCGATTTTCTCCTCTAGGAACTTGCTTGATGGTGAATCTATCGAAGCCTTTGATCAATGTCTTGGTCTTGTCGAGATATTGAATCATATTTTCTTCTTTAGCCACATATTCACCCAACACGTGGTTGGCCACTAGCCGGAATCTACATTTGCTTCCAGTTGCGTACACCCATGCGAATGCAATGCGTAGTCCAATGATTAGAGCTTCATATTACGCCTCATTGTTTGTTCTTTGTGAATTCAAAGCGTAGTGCGTAAGTGAATTCCATTCCTTCGGATTTGTGAGAATGAGGCCGACTCGACCCGCCCACGCACGAGGATCCATCGTAAACAAGATCCATGGATCTAATAATACCTTCTTACTTGGTGCGGAACCTCGTCGGTGTCGGCTTCCGATGATGAAGTCGCGCGAATTTGTCCTTTAATCGCGGACGCGGTCTCAGAAGAAATGTTGTGTTCCCGAGCAATACGCTCCACTTTTGGAGTCGGCATGATGCATCGGGTTTGGAGATGATCCGTTTGATTGGTTGGTGCAGTGATTCTATCGCTATCGGTGCGCTTGGAAGTACTGCTGCGATCGTTTGGCGACAAATACCAATGCTAGAACTAACTTTTCCATTGCACTATAATTCATCTCCGCTTCTTGAGTGCTTTGCTCAAAAAGTAGATGGGGTTTATCTTGAATCCCTATCCGTTAGTAACCTTCTTGTTGTTGCTCCATCGATTGCAGACAAGTACATGATCGACTCTTCCCTTGTCGGGTGCAGCGAGTGTTGGGGCGTAGCCGGATCTTTGTTTGAGCCGAGTGAAGGCTATACGCCTCCGTAGTAGTCGGTGAAGTCACCATTCTTTATGCACTTCTTGAGTGTCTTGAAAAGGGTAGCGATTTTCTGGCGACTTGGATAGGAACTTTGTTTAGGCGGCCAACTTTCCATTGAGAGATTGGACCTCCTTCAACGTCTTGTGGTGAGGAAGATCGATGACCGCCTTTGTTTTTCTCGGGCATGGTTTTATACCGTCGGGTTCGATAAGGTATCCAAGAAACATGTCTTGATGAGCTCAGAAGGTACACTTTTTGGATTGACTTCATGTTGATCTCGTAGAGTTTTGAGCGTTTCCTCGATATCGCGTACTAACTCGCCTTGGATGGCTCTTTATGACTAGGTCATCAACATAGACCTCTAGATTGCGGCCCACCGCTTTTGAAGCATCATCTACTAACTGGTAGGTGGCGCCGCGTTCTTCAAACCAAAGGGCATTTTGTGTAACAATAAGCGCCTTGGCTTGTGTGGAAGGTTTTTTCCTCGTCTTCTTTAGCCATCGTATTTGATGGTATCCTTTGTATGCATCGAGGAAACACTTTAATGGGTATCCGCAAAGACTCTACTTTCGATCTATCTCGGCAATGGATAGCGATCTTGTGGACATGCTTTGTTAAGGTCCGTGTAGTCTACACACATCGCCCGCCGTCGTCTTCTTTACCATGTTGGATTGGAAAGCCGGTCATGGTAATAGACTTCCGCATGATCCTGCATCCATAAGTTTGTGTACTTCGCCAGATTGCTTGCGCCTCTGGAGCTTGCCGCGCTTCTTACGGCGTATTGGTGAGTACCCTTGTCGGATTTTCGGTCTATGCTCTGTTATGGAGCGTGGTACTCGGTCATGTGTTTTGGCTCCCATGCGAAAATGTCCAAGTTCTTTTGTAGGCGCGCGCACCGCTTGGTTGTCCGACAATGACCCTCCGATGGATATTTCTGGTCCGGGTATTCGTGGTGAATTGCAACCTTGATTTGGAATTACGGTTGTGCGTTGTTCGGGGATCGTGCCGTTTCGCATGTAACCGTGTTACATTCTCTATGTGGGATAGTGGCATGAGAGTAACAATGCCTCCTTCCACCGGGAATTTAAGCATCCCATGCTGTTGTTGATGGCACCGCGCGCATAGGCGATATCCCGGTCTCCGATAATGCCATTATATGGCGATGGAGATTTGATCACCATGAATTCCATCCGGGCCGTCGCGGAATGTTGTTCGTTTCGATCTTGACTAGTAGTCTTATTTGCCCCATCGGCCATATTTTTCACTGTAAAACCGATCAGCGCCGTCTTTGTCCGGCTTAGCCGATTGCGTATTTGGTATGACCGCTTGAAGCAATGCTCATACATTATGTTTGCGAGGCTCCACCGTCGACATACATGCGGTGGATGTCGTGACCCCAGCGCTTATCTCTATAGTGAGTGGTTCCACCTCTGCGTTGTCCATGATTAAGGTAGGGAAAGAGATTTCCTTTCCACGTGAAAATCTTGGTGACCTTACGCCTAGTGATTATTGCCATGATTGTATCATGTAAATTGTGTCGACCTTGTCTTTTGGTGTTTCCTTCTTGTTTCCACTTTTTGTCTAGTCTTTCCTTCTTTAATATTTTTGATCGGTGGTCCAATCTACCTTCTTTAACCATCTTGTCGATGAGTTGGCGTAGTTGGACGATTCGTTCAGTGGTATGGCCCTTTTGTGCATGGTAATCACAGTATCCATTCCGGTCTTGCCGATCTTACGGAGTCGCGATCTGCGTCGGTCTTGGAAAATTCGCACCTTACATTGCGAGTATTTCCTTCGGGGTCTTAGTCGTGAGGTGTATCTGTCATTATCCCTCCCGCTCCCCGGTTTCGATAGCTTCTATTACGGTTACTACCCGGTCATTGGATTGTCTCCCGAGTTGTTCTGTGGCCGGTAGTTGAGTAGTTCCTTTTGCTATCCGCCGCGGTGCTTCTCCCTAGACGAAGGATCGAGGCGTTTCATAAGTTCATCAAAGGTTTCGGGGAATCTTGTCGTTCAACCTTTTGATGAGTTACGGATTGTTAATCCGTTCATGAAACCGAGATCTTGATACTTGGGCATGCTTTAACTTGCATGCATTCGTCTTTGAAGCGTTCCATAATCGCTTAGACTCTCCTTGCTATTGCTTTACTGGCGAGTTCGACATGATTTTAGCGCACTTCTTCCTTTGAGTAAAGTTTAGCGAAACGCCTTTCTCAATTCCTCAAATTCGTTGATGCTTCGCGTGGAAGTTTCTTTGAACCGGTTCGCGCGTTTCCACTAGTGTGGAATTGAACATGTGGCACCACAGTGCCGCGCCAATTTTCAATTGTCGCGGTGACTCAAAATTTTGAGGTGATCATCGTGGTCACCTGTTCCATCATAGTTCTTTACGTTGGCGGGCATGCGCCTTCTTTTGCTACGAAAAGTCAGCGATGCGCCGAGTGAACGCATCCACCTTTGGCGACGCCAAGGAGGATATATCTTCATCCTCCGGTCATCATATCATTTACGGACTTCGGTGTCCGGTTTCACTATCCTCGTTGTCCAGGAATTTTTGAGGATGAATTTTTCCTCTTCGGTAGCGCTACCGACCGTATCGTGAGTTTGTACTCGGAGGGCTTTCACTGGGGAATAGTGTCGTCCCAATCTTTCTTGGATTTTGCGGCTACCAAGTCTAGTGTGGACATTGGTACGCTTTTCCTCTTCATCATTCTCACTCGGTGATGCGAGTGAGATGTCTCCTCCTCCTCGACTCTTTTCCGATTCGGTTGAATATTGGGGTCGTGGCTATCTCTCCGCGCTTCTCTTTCGATGGCGCGGTGGGAAGTTTCGTATTCATAATCGAAATTGAGTCGGGCTTTCAAGTTCGACCGATCTCTTCTTCTCTTCCTCTTGCATGAGGCGGTTAATGTTTCGTAGTTACGGGATACGAAAACTTACAGTGTTAGCTCAGTGCGACCCCTCGAGAGCAAGTGTGTTTGTTTCATCACTACGTCCTTATTTCGGTCAGTGCGTCGGTGCCTTTCCGGGTCGGTTTCTAGCACCGATTGGAAGGAGTAGTAAAGGCGGTCTTGTGATGGGTCTACTCCACTCGTGGTGGTTGTAGTGGCTTGGGTTGTTCGAGTGCGGTTCCACGGAGGAAGATCAAGTCTTGGCACGATCCCTTATTTTTAGCAGTATTTGGTTGTCCAGTGCAGCAGGGGTTAGTCCACTGCGACTTCTTTCCCATAAGGTCATTGCGATCGGCGATTACCGTGCTTTGTCATTCTAGTGTTGGTTCTTAGTGTAGGGTCCCACGGATGGCGCCACTGTTGATACAAAGTTGGGCGTTCTGGTTTGGAGCTCCGGTTCTCGTACCAATTGAGAATTGCTTGCTTGAAACACCGCGCACTAAGAGACAAAAAACACCGTTAGGCTTACCGTGGGATTGTCTCCCACGATTATCCTCGGCGTGAGAGTAAGTAATCGGTTTAGGGTTTAAGGAGAATTAGGGTTTGAGATCGTACCTTAAGCGAGGGATATGATTCCTTTATATCGCACGGAATCCTTGTTGGTTCGTGTTCCTCAACCTTCGGCGTATCCGCCTAAGTCGGTTGGGAATGATAATCCTCTATTTTAGAAGATATCGGATATCTATTCCGTGAATAGCTTTGGGCTTGGGCCTTTGTGAGCCCAAACCTTTAATCGGTGTAGCTCGACTGCGTACCGGGCTAAGTTAGTGTTGGACTCTAGCCGGGTTCATGACCCGGATGTAGACTATACGTCATCATTTTCAAATGTAGTTACTACTAAAAAATTTTGAACTTATATTCTACTTATATTTTAAAATGTCTCTTAAAGATTGTCTATTGTTAATTTTACTTTTTCAAACTATCAATATTACAACTCAAATAATGTATTTTAATATAATTAATAGATAAATATATAAAGTAAGTTTATGTTATAATGTTAACCGTTGTGGTTGAATTTTGTCATCACCAAAAAAACCTCTCACATGCTTTATAAATCAACGTCACATTATCCTTCCTTATTGTCACTCACTCATTATTCAAACCTTCCATGTAACAATGACTCTCGTCTCATCGCTACTCAATATATGACAACTAATAATGATGACATTTGAATCCAACCAGAAAAGTCGTCATCGTCATCAAAAGTGGCTATGTTGTCCTTTAGTTTTCCTAAGATTCTCCAATGAAACTGCAATAATTGAGGAACATTTTTCAAATTTCCTAAGGTTTAATATACAAACATTTTTCTTTACGAGCTAAAAGAATATTGATTTAAGAATGGAATCATGCCTATTTAAGGCCTAGCACTTAGAATTTCGTCAGGCCTGGAATCTTCAGAATTATCCAGCATAGCATGGGCCGTTAGGTATTTTTATCCATTTTTACTTGTCTTAAGCCCACATGTATTTGTCTTAATAGTTAACAGGTGATCCGGAGGGCCTAGTAGCATCTTTATGAGTTTTTCCTATTGGACTAATGAAATTAAAGTCATCTTGAAATATCCTCCCATTATCAGAGAATGTTAAGATTTTCAAAGAGGTCAACTTTACATGCATTCTTCATTCAATCGACTCTATGTTATCTTCCGATAACGCAAAGGAAACTCATTGACGTACAAAAACTATAGATCACGAAACAAATCACGCAACGAAAGTAAAGACAATAAACCATACTAGGTTTGCAAAGGCAGTTACCATCTTCTTGAAAGGCTATAGGTAATCAAATTCTTATAAAAATGAATGTAAAACTACAAACATGTACTCATTAGTTGTTACACATTTCTTGAGACCGCATGTAAAATTGATTTAAAACTACTGACTGAAAGGTTTATGGATATAATTTAATATCGTATGACGGATTCGAACTCGAGACTTGGGATTGCACACATTATGTATGAGAGTTGATGATAAAATCATAAAATAATATATATATATATATATATATATATATATATATATATATATATATATATATATATATATATATATATATTATTAATTATTTGTCACGAAATAAAACATAACGATAGTTAATATTTAACAAGTTAGACTAACGGTCGTTAAATGTAAACTAAAGTGACTAGAGTTGAAATTAGTAGTTGGGAAGGATCTAGAAACCCTCCTTGGGACTTGGCCGATCGGTTGTGGGTTCCCAAACCCATTCCCACACAAACTTGGGCACCAAGTTAAGTTAACTATAAATACAATCCCTTGTATTCATAATTCTCTTAACCTTGAATCACCAAGAAACCTAATTTCTCTTCTCCTCTCCTCCCTCTTGTGTTTGGCCGATCGTATACCAACCCCACCCAAGGGTTTTGATTTTTCCAACTCAAGAAACAAGTGTTTGGTTTTATTTGTGATTCAAGAACCTAGCTTTTCACATCAAATCGATATTAGTACGTGTGTACAAGAACGAATGACAAATACATTTGTGTTTGTGGGATTTTTGGTGGTCGACTTTTTTGGGTCGAATTGTTATAAACCCTAAGTTAGGGTTTGGGTTTTTGTTCCTCGTTCACGTTATCGTGTGTGTTACTTGAATTGCAAAAAGGTACGCAAATTCTTATTCGGTTAATTAATTGACATATATTATTCCTATTACTTCCGCTGCATGCTTTGATGATGTTTACTTGTTTATGTAATTGTTATGATTAGTATAACCCAACAGTGACATCACGAGCCGTTAATATATTGTAATTAATTACCGAAACACATAAAAATTGAATCTTTATGATTATTGCATGCTTTTATTGGTTTCTAGGGTTTTAAATTTGAAACCCTAATTTTTTTATTATGGGTGGATTACCCTAAATTTATTTAATTAGGTTTTAATTTTGTAAAACTTGTAGAAACCCTAGGATTGCATGTATATTTTATGTGGTATTAATGAATAATTGTTATGTGCCATGTATTATGCGTATCTTGGGATTATAATTGTTATGAGGAATCCATGGTGGAACATGCATGTTTTGCTATGTATTGTTGTTTATTAATTGTTAAATGATATACACATGTTTATTAGTTTGATAATTATTGAATTGAGGAAGACCTCAATATATATTATAATAATTCGTTATGTGCTAATTGGTATATTATTGACTTTGGCTTACGCAATCGACTTGTCGATGCATATGGCTCATCTACCTTGTAGTTGAAAGCCCTAGTTGATGTATGCATTATATTACGCCTAGAATTGTTTATTAAGGTTTTATCGAATAATTATGCATGTGGCTATCTGTTTACATATGTTAAATTGTTAAGTTATATGTTTATATTATTTGAGTTTGTTTAATTTTTATTAAAGTGTTTTTTTGTTTATATATTTTATGACATGTTAGTAAGCAAAAAAGGGTTTTTATGAATAGAAAATTAAATGGACTAAATAATGGCGAAATTGATTTGTTTTTCTAAGTATTAAATCTTGAACTTTTAATCGATTGATGCGACTGTACTAAATGGTTAGAACGGCTCACCCACTAGAACAAACTCAAAAGGGGTTCAAAGAAGTACGACAATCATCTTTGAAAGGATGTCTAAGGTTATGCTTCAACACTTACGGTCCTACCCTCCTGTACATTCGATTGGAGCTACCTAGTATAACCATTCTAAGTCGAAGCATCTTAGTGCAAAGTTGTAAGTTTCTCAACGCATCGATTAAAACTTTGTAGAATTTAATCTTAGCAATTAAAATATAAGTAAGCTTTTTTTCGAAAATTTTATGTTATGAAGTTGTATGCATGCTTCTTTATACATAAGTTTTGATTACACGTCAAAAATTGTACCCTTTAAATTTAAGTTTATGCCATCTAATGATATGAAACACTTGAAGTTGTAATTTAGTTATGTGAGACATTGAGCTAGATTATGATAACAAGGTAAATCTTTATGTTGTGTGAAACCTCAACTTAAATAATTTGCAGTTTCTAAATTAGACAACTTAATTAAGTTAGTTAGTGAGACCTATAACTTAAGGCATAAGATGGGATAAAACATGCTTACGTTTTGCATAATTGTTTGGCAAAATTGTAAATCCCATATTTTCTAGGAATTGAAAACTTGTTTGTCAATTATTGTTTTTCAACAATTACATATTCTATACTTTCATCACTAGCAGATCAACTGATGTGGTGAAACTATGATAATGAGGGTCCTAAATTCAAGGAAAATTCTATGGTTAATATGAATATTGACCAAAGGGTATTTTATTTTCTTGAATGTTTATTTATCGAAAGTACTAACTTTTGAACTTTTATTTTACGTAGAAATGGCTCATCTTGAATCTCTTGCACTAGCCTCATCGTTCAAATCTATGTTTGATCGAGAGAAATTATTGCGCGTAAATTTCAATGATTGGTATCGGCAACAGGATTGTCTTGAGGGTTGCCAAAAGACTAGATTATTTGAACATGCCTTGTCCTCCGAACTGCGGTGATGCTCTCTGAAGTCTGAGTGCATGGTAAACAGATAATGATAGACATAATGAGGTCGCCTGCATTATGCTTGGGAGTATGGCACCAAAATTTCAAAAACAGTTTGAGAATTACTTCCCTCACAACATGCTTGCCGAACTTATTCGGTTGTTTGAGAAGCTTTGTGTTGTAGAGTGTATGATTTGATAGATGCCCTACGAGTTGCAAGCAAGGGGACGGAAACTGTGGCGCCTTCGTCGGAAATGATGAGTTACATGGACCACTCGGGAGACTCAATTATGTCTACCCTAATGACATAAAAATTGGCCTTATCAACGGATCCTTAACAAGGAGTTTGATGGTTTAAGACGCAATTACAATATGCATTGCGGGAAGGCAGTTAGTGAGGTACATGCAATGCTCATTGACTACGAGAAAGGTTTGCCCAAGAAGGCTCCTACACCTACGGTGCTTGCTATTCAAAGGGTAGGATTTCTAAGCCTAATAAGCCGCTAGCGAACAAGAAAGAGAAAGGTAAGGGTAAAGTTGATAAGAGAAAACAAGTTATGGCTTATCAACAAGAACCCAAGTACCCTCCCAAAAGCGTGAGAATCCTAAAAGGATCGAGCTTGTCATCCTGACCGAGGTAGGACCTTTGGAAGAGGCCGTCCGATCTACCTTGATGAGTTGCGTACTAAGAGGTATAAAAAATCGGCTTGTTGCTAGTACTTGGTACTCTTTTGATGATAGAATTATTTTCTTTTCCTCATAAAATAAATTCACGGGTATATGATCTTGGATGTGGTATTCACATTTGTAATACACCGAGGATTTAGAGGTGCAAGGAAGCTCGCCTATGGACAACAATACACTGACGTGGGTAATGGAGCACATGCGATCGTTGAAGCTATAGGCACGTTTGATTTAGTTTTATCTTCGGGTTTAGTACTATCTTTGAGCGATTGTCATTATCGCCTTCTATAATTAGGGGTGTCGTTTCATTTCCTTGTTAAAAGATATTGGTTTTATTCATACATTTCTTGATTATGGAATTTCGGTTTCTTTAAATGATGTTTTTACTTTAATGTTATTCCATTAAATGGTGTGTTTGAAATTGATTTGCATGATAATGTGATTGATAAAAATAATTACTTTTTAGCATCAATAATAAAAGAATCAAAAGTGATTTGGATTCTTCATATCTTTGGCATTGTAGACTTGCTCACATAGGCAAGAAACGCATGCAAAAGTGAAACACGATGGGCTTTGCAAGACATCAATTATGAATCATTTGATAAATGCGAATCTTGCATATCCGGGAAGATGACCAAGAAACCTTTACAAATAGTTTAGAAAGGGCTTCGATCTTCTTGGTGTGATACATCTTGGCGTATGTGGACCACTAAGACATGTGTCAAGGAAGGGTGCTAGCTACTTCTTAACCTTTCTCGATGATTTCGATCGTTATGGTTATGTTTATTTACTTAAACATAAACATGAAGTCTTTGAAACATTTAAGGTTTTCAAGAGTGAAGTAGAACTGCAACTAGGAAAGAAGATTAAAGCTCTTCGATCCGATAGAGGTGGTGAATATTTAAGCCAAGAGTTTAAAGATTATCTTGCTGAGTGTGGGATTGTCCATCAACTCACTTCTCCATATACTCCACAACAAAATGGTGTATCTGAGAGAAGAAATCGTACATTGTTAGATATGGTGCGATCAATGTTTAATCTTACAACTCTTCCCTTATCCTTTTGGGATTATGCTTTAGAAACTGCTGTTCGCATTTTGAATATGGTTCCAACTAAGAAAGTTGATAAGACTCCTTATGAAGTGTGGTATGGAAGCTCCCAACTTGTCTTACTTAAAGGTGCAGGGTTGTGAGGCGTTTGTTAAGCGTGACTCGGTGATAAGCTACAATAAAGATCATTAAGTGTATCTTCGTAGGATACCCAAAGGAAACTATGGGTTACTACTTTTACTTTCCACACGAAAACAAAGTAATTGTTCCTAGGTATGGAGACTTTCTTGAAAGGGATCTCATATCTCATGAATTGATGGGAGAGTTTATGATCACGGAAGATGATCAAGAAGATGCATAACTTTACGAAAACACTAGCCAACCTCAAGTAGAATCTGAAAGTCCAGGTGTTCCACGAAGTTGAAGTGGTTCCCATTCGTAGATCTGCAAGGCTACGCGTGCACTGGCGTCTATGTCTTAACGTAGAAGTCGAGAAAAATATGTTAGGGATCTTGGTGAACTCAGTATAAGGGTGCTATGATGAGTCACGAAAAGGATAAATGGCAAGTCGCAATGAATGAAATGCAATCCATGAGAGATAACGAAGTGCGGATAGAGGTTGACTTACCTCCAAATGCTAAGGTAGTTGGAAGTAAGTGGCTCTATAAGATAAAGACCGATATGGATGGCAATGTACACACCTATAAAGCTCGTCTTGTAGCTCAAGGGTTTACTCAAACTTTTGGGATAGACTACGAGGAGGCATTTTCTCTTGTAGCAGACATTAGAGCTATTAGGATTCTTATAGCCATAGCTGCGTACTATGACTATGAGATATGGCAAATGGATGTCAAAGCGCCTTCTTAAGCGGTCGCCTAGATGAGGACATCTATATGGCGCGACTGAAGGGTTTGTGAATCCAAAATTTCCAAAGCGTGTATGCAAACTTCAAAGATCCATTGATGGGTTGAAGCAAGCATCAAGGCAATGGAACAAGAAGTTTGATGAAGAAATCAAGAAATTTGGTTTCACTCAAAATCTTGATGAGCCATGTGTATATCACAAAGCTAGTGGGAGTAATGTTATTTTCCTTATCTTATATGTCGATGACATATTGATCATGGGAAAGACATTCCAAGTTTGCAAGATGTAAAGTCTTATCTTGGAAAGTGCTTTTCTATGAAGGATTTAGGGAAGCGACATTTATTACGGGAATCGGGATCTACCGAGATAGATCAAGGTGGTTGATTGGACTAAGTCAAAGTACTTACATCGATAAAATATTGAAGAGATTCAATATGCATAATTCCAATAAGGGATATTTGCGATGCAAGTGAACATGGCTTAAGTAGTGAACTATCGCGTCAACACACGAAGAGGTGGCACACATGAGAAAAGTTCCTTATGCTTGGTGTTGGATCTATCATGTATCTTGTGAGATGTACAAGGCACGATGTGGCGTTTGCACAAAATATCACCGGTCGATATCAACGAGAATCCGGTGTGAAATCTTGGCATCTTGTTAAGATTATTCTTAAGTATCTAAGGGCTACTAAAGAAATGTTTCTAGTGTATGGTGGGAATCGGATCACGAACTTGATGTTCTGAGGTTTTTGCGATCGTCTTTCCAAGCGATAAAGATGATAAGAAGTCTCAAGCGGATATGTCTTTGTCATTAATGGAGGAGCGATTATTGGAAGAGCAAGAAGCGGAACAACACTGCGATGTCTATTCTGATGAGTACATAGTCGCTTGGAAGCTGCGATGGAAGTTGTTTGGATTAGGAAATTCATTAGGGACTCGGAGTAATGCCTCAATCGAATTACCTTTAAATGTGTATTGTGACAACTCTGCGCAATAACATTTGCCAATGAGCACTGGAGTCATGAAGGCGCGAGACATTTTCCTCGACGATATCACTATGTTAGAGAACAAGTCGAAATAGGTGAAATCAATCTACTCAAAGTTCATACAGATGATAATCTAGGTGATCCTTTTACGAAGCCTTTGCTAAAAGAAAACTTCTTGACCATCTTGATGGGATAGGACTTCGTTTAGCTAGTAGTTTCATGCAGATCTGTGATTAGTATTTGGATAAAGGATGTTATGAATAAATATTATTTTAATGAAATAAAATAGCTGTTTATGTTTATTTTTCATTTTCCTAATATTATATCCTATATTTGCATGTTTAATCCGTGAATGACTTATGTTATTCTAAATAGTCCGTTGTTAATCAATGATGTGGGAATGTCATTGAATTAAGACAAATATGAGTTTTGGTAGAATATACTTAAAGTATATTGATGCGTGGGACATACCAGATTCACATGATATTCAATAAATTGAATATAGGACATATCCCAACTTTACATTATTATACTTATGGATCTTTGTCATTAAGTAAATCATAAAATGTTTATCCTCAGACTTGAGATACCAAATAACTGTTATGAATGTAGTGCACTTGTGTGAGATAGTCAACTATTGTCCGTGGCCGGTAGTTATAAGGGCTATTTTCGAAGTGTTACAAAGTTTATGAGTTATGTTTGTAGTCAAGAGAATTTGTTCATTTGAATTTGTTTCAAAGCATAATACTATATTTGGGCCCTCGTAGAGTTGACAAGATGTTTGTATGGCCATACCCAAGATCAATCTGGAATACGTTCAGATGATTTGGTAATCTTGTTTAATCAGATATAACGAGAAACATAATATTAACTTATGAAATGACTTGATCCATATTCATAGTTAATGTAGTATTAGTAGCAAAAGGATAAGTAAAAATGATGAATCATTAAATGGTTTTCCAGGATACCATACTCGATTCGATCTGGGGGCATTGACGTGTTAGGCTAGACTAAACCAATGTCATTACTATATTGAATAATTGTTGGATCGATATACTTTAATCAAACTAACTTAACTAGCTTGTTAAGGTTTAATAACCTCGGATAAATCCTAAGTTATTAACAAAGAAACAACGAGCAATCTTTATCAAGTGCAGGAATTTACTTAACAAAGCTAAGAAGAATAACTTTATTATAAACTCTAAATCGCTTATTATGCGGATACTCTAATACAACTCTAAGATAATCGAACTTTTCTAAAACACTAATTAAGTAAACTCTAAAACTCTTTTACGAAATCGTATATCTAATGCCAATCTAGGAGTCCTTTTATAGGCTCAAGGATATCCTAGTCGGTTTACAATTGATAACCTTGTACGACAAGTAATCTAAACATGGAATACAATACTTTCCATAAACGAATATAACAGTTCTTTCGTTCTAGCAGTACTTTGACTTTATCTTGCAGTACTTTGACTCTGTCTTTAGCAGTACTTTGACTATTTGACTTCTTCCAGTTCTTTGTAGCTTACATTACTTTGATATCTTCAGTACTTTCATATCCCAACAATCCTCCCCTAACTTAAATTCTACTTGCTTGACTTCAAGTTCCTTTGTGAATATATCTTTATGACTTCATCTTTAAAATTGGATTGTTCTTTAGTCTTTAGATAGTATCTACTGTAATATCGTGCTTGTCAAAGTATCTCTTAGAATTGTTCTCTTCTCACATGACATCCATCAATCTCCATCTTTTCAAACAACACGACAACATATGACAATTTGTACAATAATTTGGTTTAAGTTGCATACTATTCTCATCACTTCCAAGTGAATCATTGAAAATTTAATGGATTTAGAACTCTTCACGAAAGCCATTATCTCTGGAGTAGCCAAATGTTTTGGTGTGTAAGACCATGGTACATTGATAACCATATGATTTTAGCAAACCACCACTATCAATGATTTGTTTTGTCTTTACCAAAAGTTGTACCCTTACGGACTAGTTAGTTCTTCTATCTAATGGTGAACTAATTACCAATAATGGTTTTTCCACGGCCTTTACCACAAGCCATTTTCTTGTGGGCTAGCCAACTCTTCACATTCTTGATATGGTGAGTTGATGACCATCCAACTTATTGGCAAGTTGTCAACTAAAAGCGGATTTGATATATCTTTACGAGCCGTTTGCTCATGGATTAGCCAATCCTTTTGTAACCATGGTGGATTGATAACCTATTGATGTTATCATCACAAAAACCATTTATTCAACCTTTATTTCAAAATATTTATTACTTAGCAAAAGGTTTCTTCTAAAATTCATTTAAGCGGTTTAATTTGAAAAGCAAGACTTTGATAAAAGTCTTGTCGATCGCGATACTTTGAATAAAAGTCTTGATATTTCAAAAGTATTTATTCAAATAAAATTCATACCGTTATAGATCATTCTCGCAATGGTAGTCGGTCTATAAACAAATTGATAACCATGCAAGCGGTTTCATTAGCCTCTTCTACTTCCAATCCATGCTCTAGCATTCTTCTCATGAGATCAGCGTAAGAGGATATCTTTTTACGCAAACATATGTATCATTGTTCCATTTTCTAGCTCAAAACATGAACTCCAGATTCTTCAAAGAATCTCCACAAACTATTCCCGGCTTTCTTGATCCTTCCGGATATCATCGATGCTTTCTTCTTGATTTCCCACATAATTATGAGATCACCATTTAAGACTAAACCAATCCCTTCTAATGGATTATCTTCAAAATAAGTCTTCATAACATGATATAAGTAGAATATATCTACTCTATCTATAATATCAAACAAATCCATAGCCTTTTGAAAACTTTGAAACTTTCATCTTCTTTATGAAAAACCATGTAATCTCCATTCTTAGATTTCTCAACTTTGAAAACACTAATCTTTGATCATTCATCTTCATGTCATTATCTTCCTTTGTATAATCAAAATCTACCATTACGAGATAATTCTTCAATTCATCACTAGTCTCGGATCTTAATTCAACCTTTTCTTTCTTTGAAAACCGAACATCCGTAACCCGCTTTTTCTTTTTCTTTAAGCTCTTCTTCCTTTCGGCTTGGTCCAATGAGCTTCTTCTAAAGTCTTTAATGAGCGCAACATCTTTCTTATAAGCTTCTCTCGGCATCATATAATCTTTTCATATCCACATAATTTAGCTTACGCAATCCTTTAAATCCTCTCGCTTTTAGATATGCCATCATTGCATTCCTTTCTTTAGCTAAATTAGGTCTTCTTTGCATATATCGAGCAGTGTAGGAGACTCAATGATTCGGTGGCTTGACATTCAATTCCTCATGTATTTTCTAAGTCGCTTCTCTATTACGAGCATCTTGAGCTTCTGTTCTTCTCTATATTTAGCATTTAACTCTTCTTGAACTTTTCTCGGCTGCTGCTTCATTTCTAGCCACTTCAATTGCTCTAAGTTACGCCAAAGTTAGTTTCTTTTTCTTGGTTTCGACCGAGCGACTTTCCCTTTGTCTTTTGGATCAATTGCGGTTGATCGGTTCTTGGTTGTTCTTCTTCTTGTACATCTCTAATAGTAACTCCTCCTCTTGGTTGTGACAAATCTAACATTGTAGCAATTAATTCATCATCACTCATGAGAATGAATAGGTTTGAATGTAGGTTCCTCCTCTTCTTCTATAACAGATTGTAGAAGGACCGACTTCTTCATCAAAATTCAATACCCTTGGAGTTATTGGTGTTATTACTTCTTCCTAGATGTATCATGAAAATCGAGACTTTGATGTTCGGTACCTTGATCATTAGTACCTTGAACATCACTACCTTGAACTTGCACTTCTTCTTCTTGTTCTTCCGAAATAATCTTTTCAAAGACTACTGATTCTTTCTTCTTTGTAATATCTTCTTGATTCTTTCTTCTTCATAACATCTTCTTTCAAATTATCCTTTCTAAATTCCTCCCAAGTTGATGAAGATGATTTAGGAACCTTCTTCGTTTCAATTCCTTACGAAGTGCTTTCTGACGTTTGTTTTCCTCTTTAACCCATAAGTTGAAACCTTGAATATAGGGTTTAATAAAATTCCTTAACCAGATATACCTACGCTTCAACTTCTTAAGCGCTTTAGCTTGACGCTCAACAGTCTTGTTTAACCTAGCTAGCTCCCTTGTTAAAGCATAATTATCCAAAGTCAAACCTTCACGAGGTATATTAGGAGCATCACCATGAACTTGTGAATGTTCCTCTGAAATAGAAACAAATGGTTGAGGAGATGGAGTAGGTGTTCTCTCAATATGTGCTTGAACCTCAGGACTTGGAGAAACATCACCCTGTAATGATGCAAGACCTTCAGAAGCGGCAGTACTTGCAGATGCTGATACCTTGAGGCGGCACTCGTGAAGCGATTACCTTGTCGTGATCGGTACCTTCACTTTCTTCATCGCATCACGTCTGACTTGTACAACTTCCATCATTGTTGTAGTTAATGGAATATCTCCACCTCACGAACAAATTACTTCGCTTAGCCATGAATGTATAAATTTTGGCTTGTTGCACAATGAATGTATATGAGTAGCGGGTTTTGGAACATCGGACAATTGCTTGTTCAAGAAAACACAGTACAAATCGTGGGTACATCAACCATGTTGACCCGGAGGAGATATGAGATAGCATCCCATCCAAAATAAGCCTTGAAAATTAAACATTCTATCAGTAGCTAAACCAACCACTGCAGACGCTATATTTGACCCAAATTGCTCCCAAGAAGTGCTTTTAGAACTTATGCAATGGAGCAATACATGAATCAAGAACTTCCATTGAGGACAGAATAATGCTTTCTTGAAAGTTTGTTCAGTCAAAGAACCTTCATAACCAAGATTCCTAAAAGTATCCCAAATCAGTTGCTTGTCAAATCGAATAGCCCCATCTTCATCTTCAAATAATAAATCGGCTCGAATAGAGGCTTCTATAATCTTAATAGTCCTTCCAGCAACTGTTGATCTAATATAGTATTCATCCTCCTCCATATTTTCTCTAGCATTAGCCTAAAATTCTTGAATCCACGGTTCAATAACATCCGGCTCAACTAAAAGAGCATAACTAATAGGTGACCCAATAAGATAATCAATTATATCATAGAAAGCCACATTCGCCTCAGTCTTATCCAAATTAGCCACCATATTGTGCTTCAAGCAGTTAAGCGATTCACCATTGTTGAAAAATGAGCACAATAAAGATCTTGATCGAATAATAAGATGGTTATTGAGAGATAAGTATGGAAAAGATGTAAAGTAATAATATGAGAGGGAAAATCGAAAAGTAGTTATTTATAGGTGAGATTTGAAAATCACAACCTAAATAACAAAGTTACCGTTACTACCAATTACCCGACAATATTACTGTTGGAGCAGTGCTTTAATCGACAAACATTACTTTCCACATAAGCGATACTTTCCCAGCGGTACTTTCCCAGCGGTACTTTCGGGAAAAAGCGATACTTTGCCAAATACCTTCATATAAACTAAGTATAAACAAGAATCCTCCCTCAAGCAATACACGGACTATATTTAACACCTTATAGTCCTCCCTTAAACATAGCTTAGTAGTTAATCATTCCAATGCTCACGACCAAGTGATTGAATCGTGACACATCAAAACCTTTGTGAGTAAATCACTACATTGTCATCCGTGTGAACTTTAACCACATTAATAAGCCTATGCTCATAGCAATCTCGATAAAGTGATGCCTAATCGAATATGCTTTGTCTTGGAATGATACACGAGATTCTTCACAATACAAATAGTACTCTCATTATCAATATTAATAGGAGTATTCTTAAAATTGAATCCATAGTCCAAGAGTTGATTTTGCATCCACAAAACTTGACCACAACAACTTGCGTGACTACATATTCAAACGGTAGATGATGTTCTTTGCAATTGTACGCTTTTGCATTGCCGGAGACTAACCTTCTTCCAAGATATTGGCATCCACCGATTGTGGATCTTCTATCATAATTATCTCTGCATAGTCACTATCGAAAAAGCTTCTAAGTGAAAAGGTGACTCTTTAGGATACCACAACCCCAACTTAGGTTGTTGTTTCAAATAATGAGAATATTCTTTTACGCATTCGGTGAGAGATCTTTGGTGAGACTTGATATCTTGCACATAGACAAGCTGCAAACATGATATCGGGCCTTGATGCGATAAGATACATAAGAGAGCCAATCATAGACACATAAACTTGACTTCAACAGTGTCCATCTTCATCTTTCCCAATGAATTGATAGATTTAATAGGTGTAGTAATGACCTTCATACCATCAAAATTAAACTTCTTAAGTATGTCTCGTAACATACTTGTCTTGGCTAATGAAAATTCCTTCCTTTGTTTGCTTAACACGAAGTCCTAAAAGAATGTTAACTCTCCCATTGAACTCATTTGAAATTCCTTCGCATCATTGCTCAAACTCCTTAACCATGGACTGTTTGGTAGCCCCAAAGATGATATCATCAACATAAACTTGAACTAACATGATATCCTTCTTGTCTCTCTTGATAAACAAAGTCTTGTCAATAGCTCCTCGGTATCCATGTTGTAATAAGAATGTAGAAAGCCTCTCATACCAAGCTCTAGGAGCACGATGAAGACCATAAAGAGCCTTAACCACCTTATAGACTTTGTTTGGATGTTTAGGATCTTCAAAACACGGAGGTTGTTTCACATACACCTCTTACGTAATAGTGCCATAAAGAAAGGCACTCTTAACATCCATCGATATACGAAAACCCATATAAGAAGCAAAAGCAAGAAAGATTCTAATTGCTTCAATCCTTGCCACAGAGCAAATACCTCATCATAATCTACCCTTCCTCACATACTATAACCCCGAGCAACTAATCTTGCCTTGTTTTTGATAACATTGCCTCTTTCATCTCTTTTGACTCTAAAAACCCATCTGGTTCCAATAACTCTCTTCCCATCGGAAGATCACATAAACCCAAACTTCTTGAAGTTTAAATTGAAGAAGTTCTTCTGCGATAGCTTCAACCCAGCTTTCTTTAGTCAAAGCTTGAGCAATATTCTTGGGTTCCTCTTGAGAGATGAAACAAGTAAATAAGCAGGTTTGATGGTCCTTATGATTTAGCTTTGTTTGTGAAACCCTTAGCTTTGTGTCTTGTAATAACTCCAGTAGAAGGACCAATAATTTGATCGACTTGATGATTCTTATGAATTCGTAAGATTGGTGGTGTGGAACTTCATATGTATCATCTAAGTTAGTATAATCAAGACCTTCATTGGAATCGTGAAAATACCTTCATCTTCAAGCTCATCATCGGTTTCTTCTAATTCGGGCATGGTAGAATCATCTAAATCATCTAAAATCTTGTCAACAGTGCGTGAAGACTTTGATCAAAAATCTTGTCCAAAATCTTGTGAGAGTACTCAGTCTTGTGCTTCTTCTTTGCCTCTTCATAAGCTCTCCTTTGTTCATCGGTGTAAGAATGTGCTAAAACATCTTGAAGAAGCATCGATTAAGTTCCTCTTGAATAGATTGATCCTCGGCAGATAATGAGGATTGTGATGCAACATTATCAGTGTTTTGGAGAATCGATTACTTTGCTTAGGAACAGCAGCATTTTGTTTTGGAGCGAATCGGTCTAATATGTACATCATGAACAACATATTGGATATCTTCTTGATGTGCAAAGGTTGATTTTCTTCTCTAACAGAACATAATTCATTGAAGGAGATAAAATTTCAAGATCAAACATCCAATCAGGACCTTTTCCTTTCTCATTGTCTTGATCTTCTAGAAACTCAACATGAAGACAATCTTGAATCTTCTTAGAAACTCATTGTAGACTCTAAAGCCTTTCTTGTTAGTGCAATATCCCAATAAGTAACCTTCTTGGACTTGCCATCAAACTTCCCAGATTATCAATGGTGTTCAAAATAGTAAGAGGGCATCCAAAAGGCTTCATAAAGCGAATGTTGGGTTTCTTGCCATTAGCAATTCATAGGGTGTCTTCATCATGGTTTGGTGTGAGAGACCTGTTGAGTACATAACATGCACGATTACTTACACGCCCAAAATTGAATAGGGAGATGGGAATCGCTAGCATTGTCCTAGTTGCTTCAATCAAAGTCCTATTCTTCCTCTCTCGCAACACCATTTTGTTTGTGGTGTTCTAGCAATACTAAACTCCCTTTTATGCCTTTATTAGCACAAAAGTCATCCATAAGCTTGTTCTTGAATTCGGTTCCATTGTCGCATCTAATACCTCTAACCTTGAGTCTTAATTGGTTTCAAGTGCTATAATCAGTCGAATAGCATCAAAAGTATCATCTTTAAAGCCCAAAAAGAAAACCCAATGAATCTACTACAATCATCAAGAATAACCAAACAAGATTTCTTCTTATTTAAACTTGCCACGAGACGGTCCAAATAAATCTATATGTAACACTCAATGGTTCTCTAATAGTTCTTTCCTCAAGCTTCTTGCGGAAGCTTTGTGTTGTTACCCTCTCGCATGCCAAACATGATTGATCATTCTTGTAAGTCTTTGAAGGTAAACCTCAACTAAATTACCTTTGACCGGTTTGTTGATGTTCTTGAAATTCACATGGCCCAATCTTCTATGCCATTGATGTGCCTCTTCAGATGTTGCTTTAGCCACCAAACATGTGGCTCTACCATAGGAATGTAGACTCTTCAGTACTTTCATATCCCAACAATAATATCCAAGTGGGAGCTGAAAGGTTTATGGATATAATTTAATATGCGTATGACCAGATTCAAACTCGAGACTTCGGGATTGCACACATTACGTATGAGAGTTGATGATAAAATAATTAATATATATAAATGTTATTATTATTAATTATTTGTCACGAAATAAAACATAACGATAGTTAATATTTAACGAAGTTAGACTAACGGTCGTTAAATGTAAACTAAAGGGACTAGAGTTGAAATTAGTAGTCGGGAAGGATCTAGAAACCCTCCTTGGGTCTTGGACGATCGGTTGTGGGTTCCCAAACCCATTCCCACACAAACTTGGGCACCAAGTTAAGTTAACTATAAATACAATCCCTTGTATTCATAATTCTCTTAACCTTGAATCACCAAGAAACCTAATTTCTCTTCTCCTCTCCTCCCTCTTGTGTTTGGTCGATCGTATACCAACCTCACCCAAGGGTTTCGATTTTTCCAACTCAAGAAACAAGTGTTTGGTTTTATTTGTGATTCAAGAACCTAGCTTTTCACATCAAATTGATATTAGTACGTGTGTACAAGAACGAAGGACAAATACATTTGTGTTTGTGGGATTTTTGGTGGTCGACTTTTTTGGGTTGAATTGTTATAAAACCTAAGTTAGGGTTTGGGTTTTTGTTCCTCGTTCACGTTATCGTGTGTGTTACTTGAATTGCAAAAAGGTATGCAAATTCTTATTCGGTTAATTAATTGACATATATTATTCCTATTACTTCCGCTGCATGCTTTGATGATGTTTACTTGTTTATGTAATTGTTATGATTAGTATAACCCAACACTAATATGTACAAAATACTTTAAATGATCTCAGTTACAAAATTCGATGGCTTCATCTACAACTGATGTACTTAGTTAAAGAAAGGTATGCTATATTATGAGAGGTGCAAAAGGAAGACACATTTACTTTATTAACATATGATAAAAAGTTAAGGGTACGTTTGGTATCTCACTATTGGAATGACACTATCACTATGAAAGTGATTAAAGGTGTTTGTTTAAGATGATGAGGCCCACCACTATGGTAATGAATGATAGATATAATCAATACTCGATATACATCTAAAGAGGTAGGAATGGATATTTCATTTGTAAAGAAGCCACCACTACTATCAAACACATACCAATTATCATTCATGACTGCATACCAAATGCACTCTAAAAACACAATTCCAATCAAGTCATTTACTTCTCATATCACATTTATAAAAAGTAGGGATTAGCATTTCGAACCGAATCCCGGAACCGTACCGGTATCGTATCGAAACGGTATCGATTCTTGAAATACGGTACGGTACCGGGACTACGAAATAAGGTTAAAAATCGGGACAACCAATTTGGTGCGGGACCGGTACCAAATCGGAAATTCAAAAAGCGGGAAAACCGATTTCCGGAACCGGTACGGTACCGTATCCGAATCCCGTTCGATGCAGTGCATCGATACCACTAATTTATGCTCGGGAAAAAATCGGTACCACTAATTCGGTACGAGATCGGTACAAGACCGGTACCGTGCTCATCCCTAATAAAAAGTGACAATAGAGTAGGACTGGGCCTTTTCTTTGACGAAAGATTGAAATTATATCGATTAGGATAGAAAAGGATCCATAAAATTACAATTGTTGGAGAGAAATATGTCTTTCTCTACCAATACAATGACTACTTGCTTGATACAAAAGTGTCCTTGAACTTGAACATGCATGCTTGAATAACCAGGACTAATGTTGCACTTGATCTATAAACAACTTTAATAAACTTGGTTTTGAACCACTTGAACATCACAAAAAAACTTGATCTTTTAGTGACTTGAACATGTTTGATAATAATGAAAACAAATAAATGCTAACAAACCCATTGATGATGATGTTGACCGAACACACAAATCTTACACATTGATATATCGCATCTTACCCAACCACATTCATTTATGGACATTGAATATAATGTTTCTATAAGTATGGTAACATCTGTATTGTATGTATAACACACAAATCTTACACATTGATATATCACATCTTACCCAACCACATTCATTTATGGACATTGAATATAATGTTTCTATAAGTATGGTAACATCTGTATTGTATGTATAGGACTAGTTTAACACCCGTGTAATACACGGGCTGTCCCAATATATTTTTATAATGACTTAAACAAAAGTTGATGTTAGTTAGTCAACTTTGCATTTCGTCGATGCTAATATATTCACGGTTTCTATAATGTTTGTTGTTTTTATTCACGTTCACTAAAAGCAACAATTTCAATGGAAAGGGTTGCGTAGATTTGCGTGTATACGTAATTCATACATAGAATCGAGGAAGGCGACTACGACACTGACGGAAACTTAAATAATTCATACACAATAACAACACCACCCAATCCCGCCATCATGAGTACGAGAGAGGTATGATATATGTAGCGGTTCTATTCCTAACCAAGGGTAAATACGAAGATAAGGAAACCACTTCCAAAGGAAGTCCAAAAGACAAATAATTCATGCTCGGAGAAACAATATGGCAACTTCTCAAGAATTAAATTATCAAAATAAACAACATAAAGACTATAACCCTTTACCCAAAAAAAGGGTAACAAATTGATGACGGTCAACTCCTCCTTCCACAAAACTTCAAAGGCCGCCATGATTTCCTTTTGCAATTTAGGCATTATGCTTTCTGTGCATTCTTAGCAACTATGGAATATTTTTCATCAAGCTTGCCCATTCTATTCAAACGATAAAGTGGTTAAAAATAATTTCCCATAAACCTTTCCAAGAGGATAGTGGGAGAGTATCCAGTGGTACATCACAATGTGCATCATAAACTTCAAACATCACGTGCTTATAATTTGCTTATAGCTACGCTGATTCTGATGAGAATATATGGCACACCACAAGCTTAAGCAACCAACATTTCAGGCATTAAAGCTGAAAATTTACCTTAATGAAAAATTGGTTGTCCTTTACAGTTAGCTTTTGTTCAATTGACTTGCATCTGTGTGTCATTTACCATGAATCATAATATTCATCCCATCTCCAAACAATCAAAGAGTACACTCTATAGATATGAAAAAAGATCATGATGTACAATGGGACAACATGAGGCAATTTTTACTATGAAACCAGGGTAAGGGATCAACAATAAATACCATGACATACACACAATCTTATAAGATCTAAAATGATAAGTTGAAACCATATTTGCTACATGTACACTGTACACATCCTCAAATAGTTCTAGTTACCTTGACATACTCTTCAAGTCATTTATGAATTTTAAAGCATTTCAAAAAATGGGTCTTCAATTGTGTGAAAACTTTCAGTTAAGTAACAGACCTTCTCAGTTCCACTACCTTTGCAAAGTTTTCTAAAAACATTTATTAAGTAAATCCAAAAAGAATCAATACCTTGTTTACATTAATATTCATATTATATTTTCTTAATTAGGCTGATAGTTTATCTTAAAAAATTTAAGTTGCTTAATAACTTAACTTATTGTCAAGCTTAATTAGAACATACATGTTTTGGCAGTTTAGGAAACAACTCCTCTATCTCAAATTAATTCCTTAAGAGATGGTGCAAGACTATTTCTTTGTGAGTTCACATACCTGTATATGCAAAATTATAATAAAAACCATAGAGTAGACCATTATGTCTTTATTTTTACTTTTTTTCAAGCAATAATGAACTATTTATCCTAACACAAAATCCACATAGTAAAAAATATATTGACAGTAAATATATTTTTAAAAGTACCTCTTCCTTATTCACTCTTTCTTGTACTTCTTAAAACACTTCAAAAATCAACATAACAAGAAGGCGGCTAGTTAAAAAGTAGCGGTTGTAAAGGTTCAAAACAACTTCCGCAAATCTCAACTCAAGGTTGTTAGGCGCCTACCTTTTTTTATTAAACTTACAACAATATAAGACTTTAGCAACGGATAATTATAGTTACTCTCATGAAGAAAACAAAGCAATGATAAAAGCAAAAGTTTGCTTCATGGACATTACATAAAAGCAGTTGGTGGAAGCGTGAAAATCTAAGCAATAAAAAGTTAATACATCATTAATTACGAATGAATTCCGTGTATGGTTATTCAACAAATCTGCAATGTGAAAAGAACATTGATTGTTCTTGCGAACTACAAAATAAACAACAAAGATAAATAAATAGATGATAAAATAAGAAACAATAAGTGAAAAAATATATATAGATGAAACCATGAATTTACCATTGCAAATCGGAAGAAATCAATGAAGAAGATTATGATGAAGAAAGCGCAAAAGATATAGTAGCCGAAGTTCAGTGCATGATCGATGATGATAGGTTATTCGAACAATTTTCATGGTGCATAAGGAAGATTAGAATATGAAAAAGTTAGACTCAAATTGAGAATTATTAAGATACCTGATGAAGAAGAGGAGATACCCAAACTGAAAGAAGAAAAGCTATAAAATCTCAAGAAAAAGCCACTAATTTTTGAAGAGGTAATGAAATATAGTACTATCTGCGTAAAAAAATTTCTTCTTCCAATACACCTCACAACATAACCAATAGCATATGAGCATTAGGACTAAAAATTGATAATTCCAAAGCACCTCACAAGAACCAAATGGAGAAGGGTTCCGTATATTCTAGTACCATGCAACTTTGAAAACACAAAAGTTACAGATACATTGAAAATTCGAGATACATATATGACATCACCATTAATATTATCTAATTGCATTAGCCAATAGACAATTGACACCTATTCAAATATGACCTCACTCAAAACCCTCTTTTAATAGATTAAATAGATTGTTTAGAAGATAGAAATAAATCTTTCAAAGTTTACATACACCCTTTTTTCAATGTTAGTTTCAAGTTTTGATCACGCAAGCAGTCTTGTTAGTTCATGGAAATTTAGTTCATAGAAAATTATAGACCGTAAGCCTTGGCGAAAACCACACCACACATGCTCAAAACCATATTTATTATTTTTGCTGTTATTGTACGACACACAAGCGAAAAACCATGTATCATCGTTGGAATAGGTGGTATTGGAATTATCAGGTATGTGATATCATCTATAAGTTTTATGATTGAGTTCTTGATTAAATCGTTTTAGCTTTATAATTTATTTTTATTTTTATTTTATTTTTAATTTTAGACTAAAATACACCGTTGGTCCCTAAACTTGGCACGGTGCATCATGATGAGACAAAACTCGGCCTTTTCATCGCCACAGGTCCAAAACATGCCCTTTAAATGCCAAATTAGTCCTTTGACCAAGTCAACATCTGATTTTTGTTTTGTAGTCGAGGGTATTTTAGTCCATACACATTTATACTTTTATAACACATTTATATTTTACCCCTTCATCTTTCATCCTCTTCGTCATCTACCCAAATCATTCATCTCCCCAACATCATCATCTTCCCAATATCATTCTGGAAAAAATCTGTTGATGAACATCTGCACACCTTACCGTAACAAATAAGCTTAAACAAACACAAAAATAAACACCCAAATAAAATGCAAAATGACTTTCATGAGTATTGAATTTTAATTTTTAAACATGGTAGAATAGCATGGTCATATACTCGACTACTCGTCATGTTTACAAATAATTTTGTCATTTCACATGCTGTTCACACATAGACATAGACACAAGAACCTTTTTAACCATTTCGTCTCAAGACTTCTAAGCTCAAAAACTTTGAACAAAAACTTCATCTCCCATCCTTGAAGTTTAAGGATTCTCATATTTCTCAGTATTTCAGATGTCTTTTTCATCCTGTTATCTTTAGATTTCATCAACTCGTCTTGAAACTTTTCTTGTAAACTTCCTATAGGAATATTAGCCAACATCACGATCCCAATGGCTACAAATGCAGCAAGTGAAGCAACGCCAAGATTTATATATAAAATCGCTAATGCCAAACTAACTGCAAGATTACCAACCATGGATCATGTATGTACCAACCAAAGTCACCAATTCTTTCAAGATCGATGGCTATGAGATTAGTTATCTCACCACTAGAGTGTCCAACCTTTGGTGATTGGATATAGTCAACCCTTTTGGTAAATCAAGGCAACAAGGGTTGCCCTGGCCTGAATTCCACCTTGCTGCGACTTAAAAACCAGTGTCTTTGTGATATAAACTCGATGACTTTGGCAAGAAAGAATACAAGAATGAAAAGATATCCTCTTTTTAGAATCTGTCTTCCATTAAGGTACTTGAACAAACGCGTCTATGAGATAAGGACCTACATAAGAAGCCAATGTGTAAAGAACCGCGAGGATTCTTTGTAAATAGGATGTCTTTCCATGTAGTAAGGATCGAGCCTTAACAAGGTCGGAAGTTGTGAGTTTTTGGTATGCAAACAATCACTCCCCAACTTATTTAATAAAATGGGAAAGGACCCTCTTACGCTATCAACTCCAGAAAGATGAGGAACATCTTCAAGGTCTAAAGGTTTCTTGTGACCAGTGGCGATTAATGGAGTCAACCAAGAGAAAGTTACAAGGCTGAAGATACTACATTTTGCATAAGGAGTTACAGTTCCTGAGTTGTTTGATTCTCTACTAGTTGCAGCTTTATAACTATCGGTTAAGAGTGGTTCTTGAAGATCATTGTTATCCGTTTCACGTGCAAGATCTTGGTCAGCTCCCAGCATTGCAGTTTATAGTTGTCTGTAATGCAGATCCTTGTATAAGTTTTATAAGTAAAACCAAGTTTACTTATATTTAAGTAGTCAAATACTTTTGACCTTCAAATTGTTCTTCAAAAATACTGTCTTGTTCTTAAATAGTTTCATTTTTATAAACATACCGAATCCGGTAACTACTATACTAATTAGATATGAAAAGTGAGAAAAATGTTGGCGAGTCGACATAACTTGACATTTACTAAAACTAAACATGTATAATCGTTATGTTTAAATACAATTGGTCAAAAACAGTGTGATAAGTGATGACTAAGATTAGCAAGAAGTTGCAACTGCAAGTTGATCAAGAGACTTATTCAACAACTGCTAACTAATTACTGTCTGCATATTAGTAAGTTATTACTGTATATTATATGAAAGACCAACACCTTAATTATAAAAATCTTGTATTAAAAAAAAAAAACAAGTATTACCTCTTCTGTTTCTCTATCCTACATAAAATAATACTTTTATCAAATAACAATAGTCTGAGTCTGAGTTTATGTATGTACTACTACGTAATAAGTAAGAAAGTAGATATTACCTTTAATTTGAGATTTTTCCAAAGTCTTGGTTGAATCCAAATTACTCAAAGCAGTACCAGCAAGAAATAAACAGATCATGCATGGTCTTGTGATTCAACATTATTTACAGACAGCTCATGGGTGTTTATTTTTGTGTTTGTTTAAGCTTATTTGTTACGGTAAGGTGTGCAGATGTTCATCAACTGATTTTTTTCAGGATGATTGTTGGGGAGATGAATGATTTGGGGAGATGATGAAGAGGATGAAAGATGAAGGGGTAAAATATAAATGTGTTATAAAAGTATAAATGTGTATGGACTAAAATACCCTCAACTACAAAACAAAAATCAGATGTTGACTTGGTCAAAGGACTAATCTGTCATTTAAAGGGCATGTTTTGGACCTGTGGCGATGAAAAGGCCGAGTTTTGTCTCATCATGATGCACCGTGCCAAGTTTAGGGACCAACGGTGTATTTTAGTCTTAATTTTAAGTATTGAAAATAGGCTTGCATTGAACTTATTGATTTAGTGAATAGACTTTAAATAATGATGAACATATTAACATTGAAAGTTATACGGTGCAAATCTACCCATATTTTTTAAAGTGAAAAAATAAAAAATAAAACTATATATGAAAATCATAAAACTTTATTATTATTTTCATTTATAACCATAACCAATATTACTTTCATTAAGTTTAAATCGTGTTTAATTCTCAAATTCTCAAATTTTTATTATTTTTCGTTTATAGCCCATAAACTTTTTTTTATCACTACAATATGTGTAAACATGTAAATTAATTTTCTGAATTAATCAGTGCATTTAGAAAAGAAAGTTTCAAATTACTAGTGTGCTTTTTGGTTTTGGTTTTCGTTAGCATGGTTCTCTATAGCTCTTTGTATACTTTTTGAGCTCTGATTTGGAGCCTTTTGCTTATATTTATAAACTTCCTTAGCTTTAAAAAAATAAAAAAGAAAATAAAAGGAAAAGAAAACAGTAAAACACCCCTACATTAACTAATTTAGCTTGTCACGTGAAACTTATTTCTTATCATTCTTTTAGTGAACCATCCTATCAATGTTTGTACGCGTTTGTCCCCAAAAAAGTGGAGACCCTTCGCTAGGACTTATGGATGCCGTTTGTAACACCTCTAATTTCGTGATACGCAGCGGAATTCAAACTGGGTATTACTTCATGGCACAACAGTCATAACAATAGAAAACGAACTCTAATGGAGTCGTTTAAAAGGATTTATCATTCGATTTATATAAATATCGAGTTTACAAAATGAGGTCCCAAATGGTTCCAAGTTTACAAAATACATTAAATGGGTTTTGAATGATAATAAAATTTATAGCCTTCTTGAGTATCCGTGCTTCTCCGTACACCTCGTACAATATGGACTCAAATACATGCTTAAAATCAACACAAAGGTTGAGTGAAATTCATAGAGTTTGTTTGATGGTTGAACACATTATGTTGGTAGTGTGAGCTATAGACTCACACCAATAGTTTGAAAACAAAGCAGATATTATTGCACTAAACTCATGATACCGAAACGTTAACAAATTTGTCATATAATAGTAACCGATGTAATAGATAATTTGCCATTAAACCTATGGATCTTCAAATAGAGTCGTTTGTTTGTCACCGGTCAACACAAACGGATTTGTCATTCCGATAGACCTATCCACAATATTCGCGTTCACTCGCAAGTGATTAATGGTTCATGATAATAGGGACTTAAGATTGGCAATAGTGGTACTTAGTGCAAATAATACATTGAGATAAGTATACAGTTTGAAAGCAATGTGTTCGATTTAAAATAAAGCATGTATCTCCCCCAAGGGTTTGTAAAACAATTGAGTAAATAGAAATTGGGGCTATGAACTCACCTCAGAGTAAATGATATCAAATGTATAATGAGAATGATGGATATGCCGTGGGAACTTCTACGAGCAACCTAGAATAGGATGTTGCGACTTAGGTTTGAAATAATGATGCGAAAGAAATAACAAGCCTATATACGTCTCTATGTTGATCATGATGTAGTACATGGTTTTGTGTATGTCATTTATAGAAATGGTCTAGTTGTGAAAACGTGTATAGTTTATATATATCGTATCACCGCTCGGGCCATCACAATTCGGAGGTCATGTAGTAAGCGTTAGAGCTAGGACACTTTAAATCGTAAATCCAGCAACTCGTCGATACGTTTTACTCAAATGAAACCCCTCACATGAAGCTCCCTAGTATTGTAGCACTTAGTAGATACAATACATGTTTTGAGTGAAGGTTGTTATATCATAAAGTTTATCATGTTTTTAGTAAAAATCTAGTTTTTACAAGTTCTCATTGCTTACTAGTGACTACAACTTATTTAACATGTTCAAGAATGAAGCTTTGGTAAAAATCGTCGGAAAAAGGTAAAATGGTCATTTTTCCGTTACTTATGAAAACACTATTTCAAAGATTAAATGAAGTTTTGTTAAGTTAATATGTAACTAGGTATGAAATTAACTTGGTTTTGCTTTTAGTTGTGACAAAAGTATAGTTGTCAAACTATATATATAAGGCAGTTTCAGTTTTTGAAAGAATATGGCCTATTTAAGCGTTTTCAAGGTCCGAGCTTCTTTGAAAATGCAGGAAAACGGCGTTCCGGACAACTTTCGTGTTTTAACTTTTTGATGATTCGGACCGATACCACTTTAACACGGACAAACCCTTAATGACAATGCTTGGCGGTTTCGGCTTTGGTTTTGCTAACTTCTTTTGGCTATAACTTTTGACTCGTTTGTCCATTTCAGGTGATTCAAGTTGCTATGTTTACCTTTTTATCTTGTCTACCATAGTATGTAAGTTAGAAAGTCCATATGTGACTGGTTTTAATGGTTTCAAATGTGTAGAATATGACTAGTTTACTAGTTTGTTACTTTTACGACAACATGTTAATTAAAACATGTGATTGAGTATATGTACATCATGAATCAACATAGTAACTATATATAAAGCATGAAATTGTTAAGATTATGAATACTAAAGATGAGATGATGGTGGTGATTAGTTGCTTACAACTTTTGGCTTTCAATTAAGAAATGAGTAACTTAGTAAGGATAGGACTTTGATTGATCACTTAAGACTTCGGATTGAGCTAGCTTTCTACACCTTGGCACCCTTGCGATCTTGAAGAGTTGGTGATGAAGTACTAAGTGACTTGAGTGGATCTAAACTCAAGAATATCACTTAAACTTGCTAGAGATTTGATGTAGTAACATACTACTTGAAACTTCTTTGCATAAACTTGGAGTTTAAAGATCAAATTATGGAAGATATGAATATTTTAGTGTATGAACGACCCAAATCAGTATGTGAAGGTCTTTAGGAGGTATTTCACTTGCTATTTATAGGAGGGTAAGTTTGGTTAACCATATATTGGGTTAAATATTAGCCATGGTTAAGTTAGGACACATGTAATGATCTAAATGAACCATGGTTAGGATGATGCCACCAAAATGATGACTCCCCCCCCTAAGGTCGGCCATGAAGAGATAAGATGACTTAGGTGGATAGTTTTGGTATTATCTTGGTTACGGAGTGAGTTTTGGTTAGTTAATCGCTAATCGTAAGCCGTTAAGCCATAAAACGTATAACCGGGTATCGTAAAAATATGAAACTTATAGGAATGATTAAACTCATCATTATACTCCATCTAAAAATATAAAATGGGTGATAAGTCTCATTGGGTGCAAAAACGCTATTTAAAACTGGAATTACGGGTCAAAAACGCGTAATTCGCAATTTATCAGAAAAGAACGAAATTTCAGGGAAATGACCGTGAATTTATTTAGAGTAGACTAAAATTAGTCTAAAAGTGATATGAGATGTCAAAATGTGATTTTCGTCATATGCGGGATAACTTAATAATTATACGTGAAGTCTAAAAGTTACGCGATTTAAGCAAAACTAGAGAACATACAAGGTTAATTTCCTTATGGTCAAAGGAGGAGGGAAATATGTTTGACTTTTCCAAAATGTAAAAGTTTCTAAACATCTTAGAAAATACCGATGCGGGAATGGTTAAGTCTGGTCTCGTAGATTTGTTTAAAGCGTAAGTTTAGTTTAAATGCTGCTCGGGGTTTATTTGGTAACATTTAAAGAAATTTTAAAATTCTTCTAATTTATTATGAGTGATCTAAAATTAATCGATGTGAGGAAAATTGTCGAGTTGATTTTAGTTAGGCGCGAGATGTTTAAATGGTGTACCGTCCAAAACGAAACTTTTAAAACGATGTTTTCTTAATAACTTTTGCGAAAATGATCTAACGATTGTTAGACTCTCAGGTCATTGCTAAAATAATTTATCTTACGAAAATGTGAAATAAAAAATTTTACGGGATGAATAGTGAAAGTGAATAGTAAAAGTGAATAGTAAAATGAATAGTAAAGTGAATAGTAAATTCTAGAAAATGAAAAGTAACCTAAAATGCGGGTGATTCTGATGGGAAAATGTAGATGTATCTTGAATTCTAATATTTATTCTCAAGTTTACGGTCATAGAATGTGTTATATACCATGTGGCTTAAGTTGATAATCTAAAGGGTTTTGTTAAAATCTTATAGAGTCCAATATACCTAAAGTTTGGCTTTTTCCGATTCTCAAAACGAATCATATCTTATTGTATCGAGGCTATCAATAAAACCTTAATTTCTAACATGGAGTTTTTGGTGATAGTGTGCGGTATGGAGCCTAATTTGTATTTGTATGGTTTCCTTAGTTGTTTCGTGGGTGATCTCTGAACACCTTAGTCCAGCAAATGGTTAATTAACATTTTCGTCTATATAGTGCCTCAAAATGGAATAGTTTTGTTGTTGTTAGGGTAACTGTTGTTAATCAAAGGTGTAAGATATTGTTGATGTGAAATGGTTTGTAATGATGTGATAAATGTCGTTGTAGGGAAAGTCTTGCTAGTGGCAAGTGGTTATCCAAACCATTTTCAAAGTTGATCATGTCTTAGGTGGTTTCGGGATGAAGGCTATATCGTATAGTGTTTATGTGCACTAGTGTTTGATAGAAACGTGGTATTGTGAAGTTTTACATACTGAATTTCAATGGGGTTCAGATAACGATGTGATATGTTGACGATTAGAAGAGTGTAGAGTATGGTTACCATTATTCTTAGGTAGTGATGTCAAGTTTGCTTTAAAATCATAAGTGTATTGTAAAGGATTATGGTGGAATGTTATCTTTGAAACCTAAACAGGCTAGTACTTCTAAGAAATGACAAGAAGATTTGATGAATATCCCAAGATAGCAGTTAGGATTTATCTCATAAATGAAAACTTTCAAGAATGAAATTAAGTAGTAAGTGTTAAGTTCTCGCTGAGTGGTAAGACACTATCGTGTCTCTAGATCTTTTTAATGAATTCTGGTGGTTTATCGAGTTTAGGTAGGAAATCAACCTGAATATAACACTTGTATAACTATTCTCAGTGTTTGAAAAAATTAAGTCGAACATAGTTAGTCGGACTATGTTCCACTATCCTAGGTTAAATATAGGTGACTAGACTATATTTAGCGAGGTTCGATAAATTTTCAAATACCTAAATTAGGTATTCTTGTGATATGTCCATAGCTTTTGAGAAATTGCCCACTAAGCAAAGCCGATATCAAACCATCCAGTTGCAAGTCCCGCCATAAAAGACTTGTAACCTATGTTTCACATTCCATTGCATAGAAGATAGTATGGGTGATACGTGTGGAAAGAAAATCTTAAGTAATTCTAAAATAGTCCATACTTGGCTAGAATCACGAACCTTTAACAATGAAGGTTTGGAAGAGAATTTTGATGAATGTAGAGAGTTCTTGAACTTGACTTTTGTAGATGATGAGTCGGTTTATCTTTAGAAATCCCATTTCTTCTATTTCCATTAGGAAATTGATAGAGCGTGACGGGTTTCATGTAAAACAATATCGTATAATGTTTCTAAGATAATTTTTAGAGACTTTGTATAACTTACAATGTCTGAGGAGTAGTTGAGACCATTGTGCAACTCACAATGTCTGAGAAATAGTTGAGACCATTGTGTAACTCACAATGTCTAGGAATTAATAAAGACCATTGTGCAACTCACAATGTCTAAGAAATGATGGAGAGATCATTGTGTACCCCACAATGTCTTGAGAAATGATGGAGAGATCATTGTATAACTCACAATGTCTTGAGAAATGATGAAGAGACCATTGTGTAACCCACAATGTCTTGAGAAATAAATGAGACCATTGTAGGATTTACAGTGTTTGAGAATGTAATAGAGACCACTGTATCTCAAAGTGTCTTGAAAAATGAATGAGACCATTGTATCTCACAATGTCTGGGAAGTAAGAAAGACCATTGTAGTCAGTTACAATGTCTTGGAGGAAGTTTCGTAATCCTAAAATGCATGAGTAGATGCATGATTGGGAGATTGGGAAAATATGATTGTGCCGTAATGCCTTAAAATCGGCATACGCAAATATGTTGAGTACTTTGTTTATGATTGAAATTATGTCAAGTGTATATATCAATATACCAATGGAGTCGTTTTGTAACATATTGGAGTTTCACAAACACACTAAACCATAAGATCAAATAGGCGCTTAAAGCGTCAACACAAATGAGTTTTAGAGAGAAAGTTAGAGGTTTGGGAACTTTAGTGAGAGAAAGGTAATTTACCATTAAAAATCTTATTATGAGCTCCGATAGACCTATCCTCTATTCCTTGGTGATTAAGGTCATGATAATAGAGTATTTATAGTCATTACATAAATCGCCACCTATCGGGAACTTTGTGGATCGTATTTATAGTCATTACATAAATCGCATGGATCGGGTGGGTAAAGACCGTCCGTCCTCCACGGTGTTACTTAAACTAAATACTACTTAACTTATAATAATCTACGACTACGAGCTTTCTAACGATTACATATACTTGAGGTGACCGACACTTTAATACATGGATTTTCTAAATCCTAACAATCTCCCCAAGGAGGTCACCTCAAGATCACCTCAAACATACATTGAATACAAACATATTTTACATAAAGATTGTTCTTGCATTCTTGTTCATGTTCTTTGCTACGAAGCCCGTAGTCATTGATTCTTCATTGATGCATGTTTGGATAACCCAGTGGAGGTCTTAATCGATCCACGTGATGATGAGTTTTGAGCTAGCTTTGAGATCATCGGCAATAATACATCTCTAACTCTTCCATTGTGGTGTTGTGACTTATGGACCGACATGCTCACATTCGGATCATGATATATTCTCATCGAGTAGCGGAAGCTTTCGTTGATTCATGATATTGGCGTGACGTAGCGAAGCATGGAGTGAAAATATCGAGTCATTGATGCACTAATCATGATTTCGATGAATGTGTTGAGTGAGCATGCGGCTATGGATTGACCGCTTCATTCGATTAGCGCAAACGTAGGGTGTACTCGCATAAAACAGTTAGCAATAAAGCACACGAAAGTGTCTTTGATCACTTTCATTGAATTGAGGTACACGCCCACGGTTCCCGTTGATCGATACAAGTATTTTGTGATCGGTATAACTCAAAGAATTTCCTTGAGCTCTAGGTGTTCTCAAACCGGAACGTCTCAAAGAAGACAACACGGAGTGAGTGAACCGGTAATAGAGATTCACCGATTGATGAAAAGAGATTTGAAAAACAATCGTGTATCGCTCAATAGAAATTGTTTTGCAATACAACGAAGGTTTTAATGAAAATCAATTATCAATCATAAACACCTTTTGATTTGAAATATTTGTACACGGTCGATGTGCTAAAGAAAAGAGTTTTAAGCACAACGACCGGTTTTCAAAGGTATCCGTCAATCCATAACTCGAACCGAGATTGATTCAAAAGATTGAATCGCCCCATTGTTTCTATTCGGTTGTCACATGGTTGATCTATTGAATAGATCTCACATGCCACCTACCGGGAGCTTGTTTGATGTTGGCTCGAAGGCTTTCCATCTTCATTGTGAATATGTTTGCATATCACTCGGATGTTCGGCAATACCACAAGGATAATGCGTGGGACTCAAGATATAATCTCTCTTTCCACATTGTGTGAAGCAGAGTCTTCATTGAAAGTGTCCTAATGAGATTTATTGATGATCTCGTGGCTCTAGACTCAATTTGTGCATATTTGGATCCTATATTGGAGACTAGGAGAGGTGTCCTTCTTCAATATCAACAATCTCTAAGAGAAAGTCGATAGATAATGTAGGTTCCCGTGAGAATGAAACAAGTCCTTTTAAGAGGAACTTGAGTGGTTTGGGAAGTTGAAGTGCGGTCGTCCTTTGGGTCCATGACGTCTTGTCTTCAATACCGATGTTACCTTGGTAACCACCGGTAGCATATGAATTGAACCCGGTTTACGCCCTAAGGTTGAATAATTGGAGGCTATTTGTTTTCACCCTTTTCTCATTCAATTCTTTTTCATTCTTCAACCCCTTGGTGCTTACCGAGACTTCATAACTAGAACCTTGTTGGGTTTATTCGATACTAGCTCGGTCTTAGTCCGCACTCTTCCCATATCTCATTTTCTCCTTTTTCAATATACCTAAGGACTTCTACACTATCTAGTGGATTGTCCTGGTAGATCCCTCCGGTTCGGCGGATCATGGGAACAAATACCTAACCTTATCATCCTTATATCACCATACATAAAGTAAAGTTGGTCGGTCTATTTGGTATTGTTCATCCGCCATTGGAACCAATTGAAAACCATTTGAAAATCAATCCGGATACTTATGATATATTATCAAAGCATTTTGTACTGAATTGTTTTTGATATTTTTAGAACAAGAGCTCCCCTCAACATGTGCATCAAGTGAAATCGTTTTGCACATGGAGGCAAGAGAAAGAATTAACTTCTTTGATTACCATTTTCTAAAAGATATCAACATCACTTCCACTGATCAAAACAAGTAGATAAAGCATATTAGGGAAGGATGAGGTTTTCATAAGCTTGCTCCCCTCAATATGTGCCTTGAGGTTTGAAAGAGTTTTGCACATACAAGAGGGAGCAGGCGCACATTGCACATTGATCACGTTTCAAATCTTTGTGGTTTAAGATAGATGCTCCCCTCAACATGTGCATGGAAAATTTGAAATCGTTTGGCACATGTGGGAAGGAGAGCTTGTACATCCTTATAAAACCATTTACCGAATTATCGATTAAATCCAATTTAAATCACAAATTCTCCCCGATCACAATTATCAAATCATTTGAGATTTGTGATCTCTGTAGATTTAAATTGATTTTGAAAGCTTTAAGGAGAATTGTGACTTGATTATGAAAGCGTTTTAAGCGATAAGGATCGGATTTTGAGACTTTAAACTCCATTGAATAAACATGCATGATTATCTTTTGAAAACAATTGAATGACAAATAACTTTTTAATTTAATTGAAATCATTCTCCCCTCAATCAATGACATAAGTTGTTGATTGAGAGATAGATATTTTGACAAACTTTTAAGTCCAGATGATTTCCAAAAAATAGAGTCCGAGTTATTTTTCAAAACAATTAGTTTTCATTAGATAGTAAGGATTTGTTTAAAGAATCGAGCAAGAGATTTGAAAACCAAGATAAAGCATGGCTCTGTTCTTTCTTTGAAAAGCGGGTTCTTGCTGAAATGACAATAAACCATTGTTTCTCTTTCTCCCAAAAATTTTTTGATTTTTTGATTTTTGATATATATATATTTTTTGATTTATAAAATTGAACAACATCTAAAGACCCGTGTCATTCTTTGAATGACAACATCAAGACCATAGATATTATCGAATCGAGAAAAACATGACAAAATGACAATATTTTTGAAGATTTTTGAATTTTCAAATTTTATGGATTTTGAAAGTTTTATATTTTTCTATTTGATTTTTGAAGGTTTTATAATTTTGTATTTTGTTTTCAAATAAATATTTACAAGAGATAGATGAAGGAAACCTTTACTCCTCTTCTTCCTCTTGAAGACGTTTGAGTGTTTACGGTTGTAGGCTCTTAAGACCCGTCGTGGAAGAATAAACTCAAAACGTTCTCTAGGAAGAGCTTTGGTGAAGATGTACGCTAGCGGTATTCGGTCCTCACAAAGTAAAGTTCCACCACACCGTTTTCAACTTGCTCCACGATGAAATGATGTCGAATGTCGATGTGCTTTGCTCTTGAGTGTTGTGCGTTGTTACATGAGAGAGCAATAGCACTTTATTATCACAAGATGCGGAGGATTTTATTGAATTCAAAGCCATAGTCGATAATTGGGATCTCATCCATAGGATTTGAGCACAACAAGATGACATGGCTATGTATTCCGCCTCAGTAGAGGAAATAGAAGTACTCATTTGCTTCTTTGAAGACCACTCACAAGCTTATCACCCAAAAGCGAGCACCTCCATACGTGCTTGACGAGTATCTTGACATCTGCATGATCAACATCTCGCATAGGTCGTTAGTGACATACCGGTGTCCTTGGTACCAAAGTCCCATATTAATGGTTCCTTGGAGATACCGAAAGACCCGTTTAACCACTTCAAGGTGCTTTTAGTAGGCTTAGCACGGTACCTAGCACACATGCAAACAATGAACAAGATGTCCGGTCTACTAGGCGTGAGGTACATCGAGGATCCAATCATACTACGATATTTCGTTTGATCTACCATGATCCCTGAGTGGTCCTCATCTAGTTTAGTACGCTCTATCATGGGAGTGTCAACAGGGTCACTTGAATCAAATCCAAATTTCTTTAAAATCTCATTAGCATATTTAGATTGATTTATGAAAATGCCTCCGGGACTTTGTGAAATTTGTAATCCCAAGAAAAATGACATTTGTCCCATCATTGACATTTGAAATTTAGAACCCATTTCATTTGAAAAAGGTCACACTCATTGGGGTCGATCGAGGCAAAGATGATATCATCAACATAAATTTGAACGTGAATTAAATGTTTGCACGACTTCACGGTGAACAATGTTGGATCAATGCTCCTTTTTTGAATCCGGTAGATAGAAGAAATTTTGATAGCGTATCATACCATGCCCTTGGAGCTTGCTTTAAACCGTAAAGAGCCTTCTTCAAGCGATAAGCGTGAGTAGGATGCTCGGATTCACAAAGCCGGGTTGGTGGCGTGAGCGACTTCTTTAAGATCTCCGTTCGAAATGCCGTCTTTACATCCATCGATAGACTACCATGTTCTTACTAGCAACATTAGCCAAGAAGATTACGATTGCCTCGTCACGAGCAGCAGGAGCAAATGATTCTTCAAAGTCAATACCCTCCTCTTGACGGTATCCTTTAGCAACCAATCGAGCCTTGTTCTTTAAGACATCACCATGCTCATCAAGTTTCACTTTGAAGATCCATTTTAGAGCAATGATCATAGCACAATCTGGAGCGGTACTAATTCCCATACATCAAGTCGATCAAACTCATGAATTTCTTCTTGCATGGCATTGAACTATTGTCTTCATTCATGGCGGTTTTAACATCTTTTGGTTCGATCTTAGAGAGTACGGAGTTGAAGAAGCACCATAAGGCATCGGTTGCAAGTTGTTTCCGTGTGGATCTTGGACGAGAGGATTTCCAATGATGTTGTCTAATGGATGATCGTGAGTCCATTTTACGAGGTGTTCATGTGGTTGTTGTTGAGGGATCGAAGTAGCGAGTCGATGTCTCCGAAGAAGATGGTTCGATGATGATTCGGGAGCAAATATGTTTTCAAATGGAGCATCTTGAGGAGTAGCAAAGGATTAACTTCATCATTGATGCATAAGCAGTTCCATGATGTACATTCGAAGATTGATGATTTGTTGATGAGGCGAGTTATCGTGAGCGGCGCTTCTTGACTTAATGATATTGAGGCGAAGGGTTGACTTCATTCTCATGGATAGGAGCATCCTCTGTTGTTGGAATTGACATATCATTGGTACTTGGCTCATAATGTTCATCAAACATAGGATCAAACAATTTCTTTAAATCATCTTGGATGGAGGTACATATGGAGTTGTTGGAGAGAATTTGGTACAAGGATGAACCAATGGGACTGTTTTGAAGTGCGGGTCCAGGCTGGATTGTCCAGAGCCATTTGACCGGTCGACTCATCAAACGTAGCGTGAATTGTTTCCATGATATCTCGGGTTCTCTTGTTGTAGATTCGGTAGCCTTTTACATTTGGTGCATATCCAACAAATACTCCAATATCCGCTTTAGCTTTCAATTTACCTAAATCTTGTCCGTCATTCGTTGGATAGCATAAAGCACCAAACACACGAAGATATGATAGATCAGGTTTTCGATTGTGGACAAGTTCGTATGGAGTCTTTCCATGAGATGTGTGAATAAGAGATCTATTTTGAGTGTAACAAGCAGTGGCAATAGCTTCACCCCATAAAAACATTGGAACCTTTGAGTAAATTAGCATTGTTCTTGCAGCTTCTACAAGAGTTCGATTTCGTCTTTCAACTACACCGTTCTATTGAGGAGTTCGAGGAACACTTTTTTGAGGACTGATTCCAACATTTTCATAAAATTCATTGAGTACTTTATTAACAAACTCAGTTCGGACGATTCGAACAGTTTTGTTGAGTCGGATCTGAAGTTGTTTATTGAGTTTAATGATGACATCAGGAGTTTCATCCTTTGACCTCAAAAACTTAACCCAAGTGAATCGGGAGTAGTCATCAACCACTACTAACACATATCTCTTCCCATTGATGGTTTGCAGTCTCATTAGACCACACAGATCCATATGAAGGGTATGAAGAACTTCCATTACAGAGTTTGTGGGTTTTGGTTTGTGGGCATATCTTGTGCTTTTTCCCAATTGGCAAGTGAGCAGAGATGATCTTTTCATATTTTAATCTGGGTAAGCCTCGACAAGATCCTTTACGGAGAGGTTGTTTATGGTGCCAAAGTTCAAGTGATTGAGGCGACGATGCCATAACCAAGACTTTGTTTTAGAAGCCTTTGACAAACAAGTAGATTGGAGAGGACTTCATCATGTCATCGATAGAGATGGTGTATAGGTTAGAACCTCGAGTACCTCTTAATAATTCTACACCATCAAGTTCTCTAACGAAGCAAGTATGTTTTCTAAAGCCACTTCTAGATCGGAATCACGAATTGACCAACAGAGAACAAATTATGACCAAGACCTTCCACATAATATACCACAAATTACACTTTTACCAACCACATAATCTCCATAACCCATAATAGCTCCAAAATGGTGGTTCCCGAATCTAAGCGTCGATGAATTTACTCACGAAGTTCATGAGCGCGACCGGTCTCCAATCATATGCTTGGAGCAACTGAGTCCGGTACCACGAGCGATTTGAGCGATCTGCGGTTGAACACATACAAGAATGGATAAGCTGGATAATTGGGATCCCATGCAAGAATGGGTTCCATTTGGTTAATGTGATGATTGGAACACCCACATCGAGATAGAAACATTCATATCGAAATTGAGGCAATGGAATCATTATGAATAGATGCGATACTAGTGTCCGTATTTGCCCTATTCAAAGTATGTTTACTTCTTAAGGAATAGTTCTACCCGTAGGCATCCATTTTCTAGTGGGCATTGCACGATTAACCTTATGGCCAACGGTATCCATTGATAACCTATCTTACTAAATGTTCTTCATGTGGACTTCCTTTGTTTTCTAACTTTCTTTCGCCTTTGCCTTTTGCCTTCTTAGCATGATATTTTGCATTAATAATATTAAGCGGGGATTTGTGACATCGGACAAGGCATTCACACCACATTCATGATTAATGAATTCAAGCGGACATCATTACAAGGTTTGCAAATAGTATCGAAATCGAATTAATTACGATGCGCCTATGGCAAATACTAGAATCAACACGATTCATTTTATTCGACTCAAACTTAAAGTTCCTAGGTTGGTCTTCTACTCTTCCAATGCACATTCTTAGCTTGCGAGGTCCTATCATTCCTTGTATTGTCTTGAGACTTTGACCTGCTCGCTTTAATGTCATGATTACTCTGTAGAGGAATGGGAACATTAGTTGGTTTTGCTACTTTTGCATTTTCTATTTAGATGTCTTTGGGATGTGAGCTAATTGAAGCGCATGAAGTTCACCTTTTTCACACTAGAGGTGTTGGGATCGAACTACTTGAAGGTATACTACAGTTCACATTCATAACATTGGGCATCGAATGGATTTCATACTTGGCACTAGGCATAGAACACGGAATCAAAGGATTAACTCTCTCACCTAAGGACTTAGGGCATATTGTGATTAAGCATTCTAGAAGTTCTTGAGATCGTTTGGCATATAAGCATGCATGCCCAATTGCATTATCAAGTGGTTTCTCTAACTTATCCTCTTCAACAATCTCACGGAGACATTCTAGACAATCCTTAAGAGATGAGAAATATGTTTGAATTGCAAGTTTATTATTCCTAAGATGAGGAGGAACATATTTCACAGACAAAGCATATTTATTACAAGCAGGTACCTTTGATCCATCATTCTCCCCATTGGTCATTGGCATTTTCCCTTTTACCTGGCTCTTCAGATTCTCAATTTCCTTTTGCAATGAAGCTATTTGTTCGTTATTTTTGTTCTGAGTGACCTTTATTGATTCAAATAACTCATTGAAATGACATTTAACCTTTTCATTTTCTTCTAGAAAACTCTCGTTTTCCTTTTGTAATGCATTTACTAAGTTTTGAAGATGAAACGTTTGAGAATTCGAGAATCTAAAGGAGGAGGCATTTGGGAGCCGGTCGCATTGTTCTTTTCACCCATTAATTGAGAGATTTGGGCTTTCGACTTTACGATCGTGTTACAATGAGCTTGAATCATTCGTCACGTTTGTTTATTTGAAAACGACATCAAACTCGGAGCATCGAGGATGTCTTGATATTTGAGGTTTTGACATTTTCTTTAAGATGTTGATATTTTAGTTGTAAATTAAAATGATCAACTTCTAGTTTAGAAAAGTGTTTTACCAAATTATCGTGATCATCCGGATCAATTTTCTCATTTAGTTTAGAATTAATTTTTCAAGCTCAATGACACGATCATGGGAGACTTTCGAGCAACAGATAATTCATGAAATTGAGAAGCATTAATGGAGCAGTTTGTAGCGATGAAAAACACATCTTGAGCAATACATTCGAAATCGATTCTCATTCGGTGTATGCAAGTTCTTCCTCTCAATCTCATTATATTTTAATTCTCGCTCATAGTCACTAACCTCAACGATCATTGCATCAAATTCCTTTTCCATTTCTTTAATGTCTAAATTCATTCCCTTTTAAGACTTTCAAAATGATCTTTTAGTTGTTTAAAGAAAGGCATGACTTGATTAAATAACATTCTTTCGTTTGCTCAAAACCCTTTCCCTTCGATTATACCGATGGGTGTGATCCTTTTCTTACAAGTTTTCTCAAAATCAACAAATAGTTGAAAAATAACATATTGGTGATTAAGGTCTTGCTTTTAGTGGCAATAGTCCTAGGAACTAAATGCATTGGTGTATTGGGAGGATACACGATCGTGAAGGCATTTTCCTAAAAGGGGTTTGTTGCAACAAGATTCTTTGCTTTTGCTTATCTAAATCCTTTTCCGAACACTTGTTGGTGTTAACAACGTCTGAGGCTTAAACTTGTTCAAGGAAATCCAATTCTCCTTCTTGTAATCATGGGGTGTGATATTTATTTTCTTCTCTTTACATTTAGGATCATCTAGTTTCTTGTTCATTTTTTCCTAGTGACTTCATCGATTTCTTATCTTCCTCGGTGCACTCAACACAACTAGGTTTTGTCTAGGCTTAAGGATTTCATTGCCATCATAAAGAACCTTATGAGCATTTCTAGCCTTTTAATGACCTCTGGATTTGGTTCCTCAACAAGGGAATGCTATGCTTATCGCTTAAGACTCTATGCTTATTGATCATGTGAGCGATCGAATGGTGTTCCTTGTACGTACAACTTATTTTCAAGCTTGTTTTCAAAGTTTTGATTGGAAAAATCATTCAAAAGTTTTGATTCCTTAGCATTGAATTCTTGCTTAAGCATTTTCACATTTTCTTGAAGTTCTTGTTTTTGCTTAGCGCTTTAGAAAGCTTTTCTTGTAATGAATTTAACTCTTGTTTTAATACTTCTTCTCTAAAATTACTTTTCTAATGATTATACGCATTTGGTCATCCATTTCACGCTCACGAGTGGTCAACTCAAATTTAGCACGTTGTTCATAAATAGCAACACGTTCTTTATAGGCATTCGATTCGAGACAATAGAATCATCGGTACATGCGGTGAATTCATCAAAGACATAGTCATTATTGATTGCGAAGATGCATTACTTGGTACAATCTCACTTTCACTTTGCTTCACATATTGATCATATGGGACAACATTGCTATTACCCACATTATCAATATCTGATTCATAAGTCTCAAGAGATTGTACTTCATTATGCATCTTTCGCTCATCAACATCATCATATAGTTTTAATACCTCTGAAATGATTTTGTCTTTGGATGGACCAGTTTGTTGTGGTGGAGAAACTTTTGGAGAAACCATAGGTGAGATGCTAGCCATGAAGATTGTTTGAGCAGTAGGTTCATCATCTACATCAGAGTCAAATGCATCACAATCAGCTACTTGAAAGGCATTCGATGATTATGACCTATCTCCGAATCATTTATTCATCAACGTCGACATCATAAGTCTTGGCATTCCCTTGATGAAAGCAGTAACTCCTCTTCATCCAAAGTCGCTCCATTGTCACGAGCTTGCACAAGCAACATCTTATCCACAAGTACTCAAGATTACGTGGACGTTTTGGAGATGTACAATTCCTTGCAATGTGTCCTCACCACCACGGTTGTAGCATTTGATAGGCTTTGTTTGTCCTTGATTTCCAATCCTACCTCGATTACGATTTCCACCATAGCCTCCACCTACTCCACCCCTTCTCGATCGTATCGCCTTTCTTGAGCTGGCTGCACCATAACCTTCCCATCTCGCGGTGGCTTGATTGTGTGGATTAGATGCGGTTCGAGGTTGTTGTTGGTGTGTGGGAGAGTGTTCATGTTTTGACCGATCATGAGAGCTAGTTGATTAATGAAGTTTCCACGGATGCATCGACATCGACTTGTTTGAACATAGGATCGGGAATGAGTTTGTGATTACCATTACCCATGGGTACAACTTGAGAAGCTTTGGTGGTGATCCCAACATTTGTGTAAAAGCGGTTGAATCATTTGATGAACTCGTTTCTCCCCGATTGGTTTTGAACTGTTCCGAATCCTTTTTCAAACATAGCATGTCTTTCATTACGGAGAAGGAAGGCATCTGATTGCTCATAGTTTGTGTTCTTCAATCCTTTAGTGAGCTTCACGGATGTGACAAACTTGTGCCATTCGGGATTCATGTTGTTTACAAATTTTGAGTTCAAGCGAATGTTAGGCATGGTCATTCGATGTTCCTCATGTCATTCACAAGCTTATGGAATCTCACATAGTACTCATAGACACTCTCATCTGGTTTCATCTTGAAATGCTCAAATTCATCATATAATTGAGATTCTCTGTCTTGAACAATTAATTCGAACACGAGAGAAGCATCTTGACATTATCCCATCGACCTTTGCTTGATGTTGTGATTGATAAGCTTGTAGATGTCTTTTGGAAGACCTTGCGGTATAATGTTAGAAGCCACGATATACGCATCGAATCTCTTCTTCTCCTTATCATTGAGCTCATCATCGTCTTTAGTGCATCTATTCCATAGATCATTGTTCCATCTTCAATTGTATCAATTATGTCTCTAGTAGTCTCAACCCGATACGGTCCTTCATCAATGGATTTGAGAATGTTGACCCCATTTTCCTTTCCAAGACAATACAATCGATTCGTTGAGCCCAAGAGTCGTAGTCGGTTACATCAAGCATGGGTGGGCGAGTATCTCGAACGGTTGCTTGAACATCCTCGACAGCGATGGAGATGATTGTAGGGCGTTGGTAGACATGTTAACAGTTAAGCGGGATTTTATAACTCTATGATTAAACCGGAAATAGATTCTTTCACGGATTTTACTAAATCAAGAGAAAACCGTATTACATATAGAATCAACCAAGTCGCTAAGAAACCACGAACCAAGTCGCTAAGCACCAAGTCGCTAGCAAATTTTGACAGCAAGTCGCTAAGCACCAAGTCGCTAATATGTCAAGTCGCTAAATAGCAACTCGCTAAGCACCAAGTCGCTAAGATGTCAAGTAGCTAAATAGCAACTCGCTAAGCACCAAATCGCTAATACCAAGTCGCTAACAAACTTAAGTACAAGTCGCTAACTTTCACTAAGTCGCTACCGTAGTGGAGAATCCACTAAGTGTCTTGTTTGTCGGCTTGTCTCAATAGACAAGTCGCTAAGCTCAACTCGCTAAGAACTTCTACTACAACTCGCTACCAACTTACAAAGTAAGTCGCTACGAAGATAAATTATCCGTAGCTAAGGTCGCTAGCTAGAAAATCAAACAAACACCACTTTTAAATCCAAAAACAACCCAACCACGATTATTCAAGCTTACCAAATCAAAACCCAAGCACATACAATGATTCTAAACACAAAACTACACCCAAGATTCAAACTTTAACACTAGAAATGATCCAATGATGCAAAACCACTAAACTTTTCAAACTCTAAAACCACCTAAAAGTCACTAGAAATCCAAAGATATGTAGAGATGATCAAACCATGGCTCTTGATACCATTTGTAACATATTGGATTTCACAAACACACTAAACCATAAGATCAAATAGGCGTATAATGAGTTTTAGAGAGAAAGTTAGAGGTTTGGGAACTTTAGTGAGAGAAAGAAAAATCTTATTATGAGCTCCAACTCTCTACCTTGGGAGGTAGAGAGTATTTATAATCATTACATAAATCGCCACCTATCGGGTGTGGATCGGGCATACGGTGGGTAAAGACCGTCCGTCCTCCACGGTGTTACTTAAACTAAATACTACTTAACTTATAATAATCTACGACTACGAGCTTTCTAACGATTACATATACTTGAGGTGACCGACACTTTAATACATGGATTTTCTAAATCCTAACAGTAGGACACTTTAAATCATAAATCCAAAGAACTCGTCGATCGTTTTACTCAAATGAAACCCTCATATGAAGCTCCCTAGTATTATAGCACTTAGTAGATACAATACATGTTTTGAGTGAAGATTGTTATATCATAAAGTTTATCATGTTTTTAGTAAAAATCTAGTTTTTACAAGTTCTCATTGCTTACTAGTGACTACAACTTATTTAACATGTTCAAGAATGAAGCTTTGGTAAAAATCGTCGGAAAAGGTAAAATGGTCATTTTTCCGTTACTTGTGAAAACACTATTTCAAAGATTAAATGAAGTTTTGTTAAGTTAATATGTAACTAGGTATGAAATTAACTTGGTTTTGATTTTAGTTGTGACAAAAGTATAGTTGTGAAACTATATATATAAGGCAGTTTCAGTTTTTGAAAGAATATGGCCTATTTAAGCGTTTTCAAGGTTCGAGCATCTTTGAAAAGGAAGGAAAACGGCGTTCCGGACAACTTTCCTGTTTTAACTTTTTGATGATTTGGACCGAAGTACCACTTTTAACAGACGGACCTTTATGACAAAATTTGTTTGGCGGTTTCATTGTTTTGGTTTTGCTAACTTCTTTTGGCTATAACTTTTGACTCGTTTGTCCGTTTGGGTGATTCAAGTTGCTATGTTTACCTTTTATCTTTTCTACCATAGTATGTAAGTTAGAAAGTCCATATGTGAGTGGTTTTAATGGTTTCAAATGTGTAGAATATGACTAGTTTACTAGTTTGTTACTTTTACGACAACATGTGAATTAAAACATGTGATTGAGTATATGTACATCATGAATCAACATAGTAACTATATATAAAGCATTAAATTGTTAAGATTATGAATACTAAAGATGAGATGATGGTGGTGATTAGTTGCTTACAACTTTTGGCTTTCAATTAAGAAAGGAGTAACTTAGTAAGGATAGGACTTTGATTGATCACTTAAGACTTCGGATTGAGCTAGCTTTCTACACCTTGGCACCCTTGCAATCTTGAAGAGTTGGTGATGAAGTACTAAGTGACTTAAGTGGATCTAAACTCAAGAAGATCACTTAAACTTGCTAGAGATTTGATGTAGTAACATACTACTTGAAACTTCTTTGCATAAACTTGGAGTTTAAAGATCAAATTATGGAAGATATGAATGTTTTAGTGTATGAACGACCCAAATCAGTATGTGAAGGTCTTTAGGAGGTATTTCACTTGCTATTTATAGGAGGGTAAGTTTGGTTAACCATATATTGGGTTAAATATTAACCATGGTTAAGTTAGGACACATGTAATGATCTAAATGAACCATGGTTAGGATGATGCCACCAAAATGATGAATCCCCCCCCCTAAGGTCGGCCATGAAGAGATAAGATGACTTAGGTGGATAGTTTTGGTATTATCTTGGTTACGAAGTGAGTTTTGGTTCGGTTAATCGCTAACTGTAAGCCGTTAAGCCATAAAACGTAAAACCAGGTATCGTAAATGTTAGGTCTCCATATTAGTAACACAAGCATCAATATAAGAAATAGAGAAGAGAAAGGATCGGATGAACAAGACACAACACTTATGCGTAAGAAATAAGAAGAGTTATGCGTATGAAGTGAAATGAATTGAACAACCAACCTTCAATAGAAGGTTTACAAGAGTATTTATAGGAGGGAACTAGGGCAACACTCCAAGTTCCCATCCTTTTACTTATTGGGCTTGGCCTAGGCTTATGGGCTTTCTACATAAGCCTAGCCTTGATTACTAACTTAAAAGCCATATTAAGCTAGCTATTACATATGAATCACTAACACTTGAATTAAGGTTTAGGAGTGATTCCAACAATCTCCCCCTAAGTGTTGGTGATGAATGAAAGAGTGATAAACTTTGTATGTGCAGATGTAATAGTATCTTTGACGTCTTCTGACATTCTTCTTTCTTGTGAGAAGAAGTGTCTTGATTCGAACAATCTCCCAGTGTAGAGAAATTGTTTCCTTTGAAAAGTTACGCTTTGGCGTCGTCATTTTCTTTGTTCTTTGATCTTTTTCTTTGTGATGGTAGTGATAGTATGTTGTTGTTCTCTGCATCAGTCCGCTTCGTTGCTCCAAAGGTGTCCAAGAATTTCTTCAACATGCTCACACGCTCTTTGACGTTGGATTTGATCTTGATGAAGTTCTCTTAGTCTTTAAACTTTGTAGATTCTTTGACTTTGATGAAGAATCATTCGACTTTGTGTTGCCTTTGGGAGAGCTTCCATAAGTGATGTTGTTGGTATGAGCATGTGAAGAATCAGCACGATCATCCGCTCGAGCTTCCATAAGAAGAAAACATAAGAAAGGTTAGTAATAAGCGGATTCCAGCACTTACAAGTTCGAACTTCGAGAGTGTTAACGAAGATAGTGTGAAAACACAACTCTAATTTTTCTCGAAAATCATTGATTGAAGAACCGTTTCCACCCTCCCTCCCGGACATCTTATTGACAATCACCATATAAGCTTCAAGTTTAAGCTTAAAATGTCAAAATGGTGATTTTCTTCTTCTTGATGAGGAATGGACATGCATTCTCATGCACATCTTTATTCCATTCTTCACGGATGGTGTGGTTGCTCTTTCCCTTTTCTCTTTCGGGAATGAGGACACCATCTTTGACCAGTATCATCCCTTATAGTTTCTACTATTAACAATACCGCGGTTGTATCTCGTCGGTGTGGAACTTTCGATGTTCATATGTTTGTTAACACCGTGAACGAAAGTCCGATTGAGATTGGTTTCCACATTACTTTCCCCATGAACAAATGAATTGGTCGAGTCAAGCTAGCGACTCGGTAATCAAAACATTAGCTAAACATGGGTTTTCACCGTGTGTACCACTTTAGTGTGGGGAGTTGCCCCATTGTTGTATATAAGAGTTTCACAAAAAAAAAAAAAAAAAAAAAAAAAAATCTTGCTAAATAATGGCGTAGTATTTCCCTTTACGTTCTATGTTTCAAGATAACCATGCGGTACTTTGAATATTGAGGCAATATTCAATTCTAGTGTGGGGGAATTCTCACGAATTTTATCATGTAATTATACCACCCAATTCCCCCACTTTTGGCCAATTTTTTTTTTTTGGAGTAAGTGTTCTTCACTTACTCATATCATGGTTATCGATCCGCCTTTGTCTAATAAACAAAAGGATTGGCTAATCCAGAGCAACGGCTCTTGGTAAAGATATCTCAAATCCGTTTGACTTACAATTTGCCCAAAATTGTATGGTATTCATTCACCATATCCTTAAAAGTGAAGAGTTGGCTAGCCCGCAAGTTTATGGCTTGTGGTAAAGGCGTGGAAAAACCATAATTGGTAATCGGCTCACCAAAGATAATATTGATAATTTATCTAAGAGTTGGCTAGTCCGAAGCAAGCGGCACGGTAAAACAAATCAAATCCGTTGAAAGGCGATGGTTTGCTCAAAATCATTTGGTTATCGGTGTACCAAGGTTCTTACTTGAACTGAAACATTTGGCTACTCCGAGTAATGGCTTTTGGTAAAGAGATGAAATCCATTAATTTTCTTAAAACATTGCTAGGGACTAGCAATATCTTAGTGTGGGGATTGATGAGTGTCTAAATACTCATCATTTTTACCAATTAAAGCGCAAAAACATCCGAAAACACTCAGAAAGACATCAAAATGATAAAAATATCACAAATAAGTGTTTTATGTGTTTTAAATGCAAAAATATCAAAATCTGGTGAAAAACGTATCAAGTTTGCATAATTGGCAGTTTTAGTCCCCCGAGTTTCAAAAGTTGTCAAAAACAGTCCCTGGTAAAACCAAATAAAGAGAAATATCATTTTAAGTCCCTAGGGATTCTTAAGTTGTCAAAACTGGTCCTTGAGATTTAAATTTACAAAATTACAACTTAGGTCCTTTAACTTTCAATAATTACAACTTAGGTCCCTTAACTTTCAATAATGACAAGTCAGGTCCCTAAACTTTCAAAGATTGTCAAGTTTGGCCCTTGGGTTATAAAATTAGAAATTGGCAGGATTGGTCCTTCAAAAATCAGAAATTGCAAACAAGTCCTTGTCATTAATATTAAACCCTTCCAAAGCCTTGTCAAAACACCTTTGACCCCTGCCTAAGCCTTTATACCATTTTGGACCCCCTGTCATTTACCCCTTTTTGAACCTCCAGTCAAACACAAGTCAAACCTTATCCCCTTCCCTCCTTTCCCTGTCTTCCCCACTCCACTTGTGCCTGCAACTGCAACTCTCAACATATTCCCATCCACTGGCCTTATCCCTTCACTCCTCAACCCCCCTCATCATCACACCTACTCCACCCCCCTAGTAGCTAAATTCAGAACCCACAGGTCAAATGGGCATTTCCCGCCAAAACCAATCCAAAGGCCAATATGAAATCTAGCTATCCAATGGCTCCAAATATTGATGGGATTTGATCAGAGGACACGTGTAAGCCAAATGGATGTATAAAAGAGAGAAGAAGAAGGAAGAGAAGGCGGTAGTTAGTTTATTTCTTAAAGTGTATGTCGTTTTTAAGCTTATAATGTCTTAAATAGTTCTTAATTGTATTTTCCAGTTTATTTGTATCAAACAAAGGTATTTAAGTGTATTGCAACTTATTTCAAGAATCAATTCAAGTTTTAGTTCATATTTCATGTTTTTTGTCCACTGTTGCAAATTTGAGTTTCAATTTCTTATGTTTAAATCTCTAGCAGCTTATTTATAAGCTCATATAAGCTTATATAAGCTTATAATAGCTTTTTGTAAGCTTGTCTTTAAGTTTCTAGCAAAGATGGAGTTTGGTCAATAAAAGTCAACTGATTCATCATTGGGTAATGGAAATGGAATTTGGTGTTGCAGAGCATGGAAATGGGGTGATTTATAGTTTATTGGATTGGTTTAGATAGGTTAGAGGTTCTGGTTCCATTGTTGGCAAGCCATTGTGGCTAAGGACATGTGTAAGTCATTTTCTAGTTTCATAGCATAATCTGTTCTTGTTGTTACAAGTAGTTAAAACCTGTTAATTAAGTTGTGTTTAGGTTAAGTAAAGTTAGTTTGATCAAAATTACATGCTTGTTCAGTGTTTGGATCAGTTTTGAGTTCAAAACAGTTAATACAAGGGTGTTTGGATCTGCTGCACTTTCTGTCTTAGAGGCCTAATCAGTGGTTGTCTCTTGTTGTTTCAAGTTTGTTAAGCTCATATTGAATCATATCTGTCTCATTTTGTGTCTGCAACCACCTAAAGTCAAGCATCATATAATCTGTCTCACTGTCTTAACTGTTGGGGTTTTGGGAAATCAAAAAGGTTGTTTTGTGTTTAAAACTCATAAACATTGCTTGTATTAAGTTTGTTTTATCATATTACACCAATTCCAGTCATTAAATTTGAATCAAAGTTCAAAAAAGTCAAAGTTTCATTTCTATTACAAAAGTTAAATTGGACAAAATCAGTTTTGAGCCCATCTAGAAGGAATTTTCATGAGCTCATTTTTGAGCCAAATCAATTGAAATTGTGGGTGTATAAACTTCAACTGGTCTCCTTGCTTATTACCATTTTGCGAAATTTTGCAAAATTTTAAAAGCTTCAAATGAGCTTGTGGATTGGGTCTCAGTCCCTCATGCACAAGCTCGGCATTGACCGAGTGTGCACGGGTGATTTGCTAGCCTTGCTCGGTGCTCATTCTAGCTAGTCCAAGCCTGATTTTGGTTTACAAACTCTTGGCGAGGTCTACTTTAGGTTCTTACAATTGCTTTCTAGTTTCCGGCTTATTTAAGTGCTTATTGATAGGTCATGACTTAGTACCTTAAACATTTTAAGCGCATTTAGCCAAAACACCAAATCTGTGTAATTTGTCATTCCGGTGGTTAAAAACAGTTAAGACTTGTTGCATTTTAGTTCTTTAGCATTTTAAAGCACGTGTTCGGTTGGTGCTTATTGGTGTCCATTTGCTTATTTTAAGTCTTATTTACAAGCACTTGCAATAGATCCATATTCCTCCACACAACCATCTGTTTTCCATTTTCCTAGATTCCTAATATAATTTTAGAGTTTTCTTGAATTTTTGATTTTTCCAGTATTGTTTAGTATTTTCTTGATTTAATTCGGTTTTTAGCACTTTTTAATTAGCTTTTATTGCAATTAAATTAGAAAAGTTCAAAAATAATTTTCATTTTTCTTAAGTTAAGATAAATATAAAAGCCAAAAATATTTTTCCAGATTTTTATTAGTTAAATTTGTATTTTAAGCAATTTAAGTAGTTTTAAATAGTTTAAAATTCATAAAAATAGAAAAATAATCGAAAAATACAAAATTAGTTTTGAAAATTCTTTTAGTTATTTTAGATTTTTCTAAGTCATAATTTTATTTTCTAGCTTTATTTCATATTTTCTTGTATTTTAGGTTATTATTAAATAGTTAAAATTAGTTTTAATTAATAATAATTAATTAAATAGTTATAAAAATAATTTTCTTTTCTTAAAATTTTATTTTATCATTAGGATTGTAAAATATCATTTTCATATTTTTAGGATTAATATTGTGTAAGTTTCACATTTTCTCTCAGACGTTACGTAGTTTTAAATTAAGTTTTATAAAAACATAAAAACAAAAACATCATTTTGCAAATAGTGATAGCATTTATTTAATAGAATTTATCTTTTTAATTTCCTTTAATTTTCATTTAAGCCCCTGTAATTTGTTCACTTTTTCCTTAGTTATAATCAATCATATCTCCTTATCTGTTCAAATCCTCTCGATCACTAAACGTTTGACTATTCTCGCACAGCTCGTTGGGACATAACGACCTGGGGAAACACTGTACTCTCCTGGACTTCATTGCATTTGTTTCGGTTGTTTTAAGTTTCTTCTGATTAGCCATTCACAAGTGGCTAGCTTGCGTGATTAAACTTGACGGTTTGGGAGGCGGATCAAATTTTGGCGCCCGGCGGGAGTCAGTCTTGATTATCTTCCGCTTAGCAGTTAGTAGTTTGAATACTCACTCTTTGTTCATACCATCCATCTATCATCTATATATATATCCATATTTTCTTATAAAAAATCCAAAAACCCAAAACAAAAAAAATATAAAACACAAAAATATTTTCCTTTTGTTTATATATATGTATCAAAAATAAAAATACAAAAGATTTGTCGTTTTCTTTAAATAATAACAACATAAAAGATTACCACCGCAAACCAAGGCGTGTACTACCTAGCTGGGGTACGACCATAATAAGTTCCCAGAACCAAAGATTTAAAACTTGCCTTTGTGTCCTTGTGATTGGTGTACCTTTTCAAAAAGCCATTCATCTGTGATTATTGGTTTAAGTTCACCGTTGTTTTGCCTCGATCTTGTTTTAATTGGATTTGTTGTTATATCTACTTGTCGAACCGAAAACCCAAAAGATTCTTCTTACCCCATTTTCACCAATTTCATAATTCCTTCCTTAACTCGAGATCTCTTAGAGTTAACTCTAGTGCACATCTTTTCGTTCTTCTAGATCATTGAGTCCTTTTCGTGATCTAGCGAAATTCCTAGACGACGTTCTCGTGAGCGTCTCGCCCAAATAGTCGAACCGAGATTCGTACTATTTCAAACAACAATATGGCGATTTAACGCACTATGGCGGAAATGCTCCGAGCACCCACCGGGGTTATGGAGATGCCATCATTCTACCGATAATCAATTCGATCACTTTGAATTGAAGACACATTTGATCCAACTTGTGTCTACAAATCAATTCCACGGGTTTGACCGAGAAGACCGTATGCACACATCCGTTGGTTTAACAAGTTGACTTCAACTATCAATTTTAAGGATGTGCCACAAAAGTAATCAAGTTGATGCTATTTCCATTCTCACTTGAGGGACGGCCGGTTTGGTGGAAAAAGAACCCCTCGATCCATCGAAACTTGGGAGGAACTTGTTCAAAATTTTGTCAATCATTTCTTTCCTCCATCAAAGACGACTAATCTTAAAATGAAATTTCGGATTTCGTCAAAATTTCGATGAAAACTTTGGAGAGGCATGGGAGAGATTCAAAGATCTCCTCGAAATGCCCCCATCATGAATTCACGGAGCTTCAACAAGTTAATATCTTTTATAATGGGTTGAGCAGTAGCGATCAAGATTCCTTGAATGCACACCGGTGGCAATATCTTGAATCGTAAGCCTAAAGATGTGATTGAGATTTGCGAGCAAAATCAAAAGTTCCTATTTCTCGCAACAAAGTCAATACTCCTAACACTCCTGCTTCTACATCTAATAACTCTTACGAGTTAGGCTCCGATAGCGACTCTAACGGATGCCATCCGTTGTATGATAAAAGATGTAAAGGAAATCAAAAGCGAAATTCATAAGCGGAACCAATCAAAGGCGTAAACAAGGTGTGCGAAACTTGTAGTGGTCCACATGCGTATTATGATTGTCAAGCAACCGATGCTTCCTTTTACCAAGCTCCGTAGCTTGGTAAACCACAATCAATACCGACCACGGTGATCCTCACTACCGTGCACCTAGCGGTATGACACCACCGGTTTTCCTCTGTGCAAAACCATGGCAATCAAAATCGCTTTGTTCGAATCAAGGACAAAAGTTCAATAACTCTCAAAATTTCAATCAAAACCGAACAATTTCAACCAACCATATCAAGCTCCAATCGGCAAAGTTATCAACAACCTTCTCATGCTCCCCACCAAATGACTTCATGAAAATTCTTGAGTCAAGCATCGTTCAATGCAAACTCGGATCAATAACATGAGGGTTGAGCTAAAGAAGGAAATTGATACCACAATGTCTCGGCAGACAAATGAGTTGAAGAATATGATGGCGGTTTCATGAACATGAATATGAACCAAGCTTCATCATCTTACGGAGGACTCCCAAGCAATACAATTACCAATCCAAATGCCGAGTTGAAAGCCGTCACCACTCGTAGTGGTAAGGCGACAATGGACCTTCGACTCAATGCCTCCTCCACCGGAGCGGTGAGTCAAGTTACCAAGGATACAACGGACAAGGTGCAATTCTCAAGCCCACAGTATCAAGACACGTCCCACCTTCGGTAGTCAAACTTTAAGTTCGGAACCAAGTTCAAGACAAATTCGAGCGAAAACACTTCCATCCGGCTCAAAAGTCTAGTCGACTTCCTTACCCATCAAGAATGAATGATGAGAAGCTCAAAGACAAAAGCAAAGAGCAAATGGAAATTTTTTCCAAATCTTCAATGAGCTACACTTTGATATAAGCTTCGTTGATGCTCTCGTTCTAATGCCTAAATTTGCATCCACGCTTAAAGGCTTCTTGACCAACAAAGATAAACTATCCGAGATGGCTAAAACCCTCTTAATGAGCAATGCTCGTGGTCCTTCTCAAGAAGCTTCCCAAAAGCTTGAAGACCCAGTGATTTTTAATCCGTGTGATTTCTTGGGATGGTTCAATGCTCCGCCTTGGCGATCTTGGCGCTAGCATTAACCTTATGCCACTCTCGATATGGAAGAAGCATCTCTTCCTAAACTTTCATCCACTTGTATGACACTCGAGCTAGCGGACCGTACCATAACTCGTCCACTTGGGATGGCCGGGATGTAGTGATGAAAGTGGGAAAGTTCACTTCCCACCGACTTTGTTGTAGTAGACTTTGATCGAGATCCTAGAGTTCCCTCATCTTGGGAGAGCTTTCTTGAGAGCAGTCGTGCTCGATTGATGTATTCTTTGAAGAGTTGACCATACGGGTTGACAACGAAGAGCTCACGTTGAATATCAACGAACTCCAAGCCTCTATCCAAGCAGTGTTGCCACAATTGATCAAAAATCGAAGATTCAATGCAACACTCTCAAATTTCACGGTTAAGAGGAGTTTTCAAAAGCGTCTTTGAGTTAAAAGCTTTGAAAATCAACCTGGTTCAAACAAATGGTTTGAAAGTTGTACCGGGGAAGTCAAGAGTGTACTTGATGATGATGATCTTGAATCGGAGACTTTATCGGAAGTGGTGGAAATTGCTAGCTCTAAGAGCACACCACTTGTCCCCCTCCGGATCGGTTTATCGTGTCGAGTTGGTTAACTCGTGGATGAAACCAAACTCTCTTGGTTTCATCCGAATTGGATGATGATGTTTGTAATCCAATGGAGACATCCTTCCCATTGATGAATTGCTCAAAAATAATCCATCATCTTCTAGTCTTATTATTCCGACTCTTCCATCCCTTCTCTCACTCGATGAGGAAGATGACAACTTTGGAATGAAGTCGATGCCTTTCTTAGTGATGAGTCAATTCCAACAGAATTGATAATACTACTTTGATTCGGAGGAGATATCCTTTTACGGAAAATCATTGATTGAAGAACCGTTTCCCACCCTCCTCCCGGACATCTTATTGACAATCACCATATAAGCTTCAAGTTTAAGCTTAAAAATGTCAAAATGGTGATTTTCTTCTTCGATGAGGAATGGACATGCATTCTCATGCACATCTTTATTCCATTCTTCACGGATGGTGTGGTTGCTCTTTCCCTTTCTCTTTCGGGAATGAGGACACCATCTTTGACCCAGTATCATCCCTTATAGTTTCTACTATTAACAATACCGCGGTTGTATCTCGTCGGTGTGGAACTTTCGATGTTCATATGTTTGTTAACACCGTGAGCGAAAGTCCGATTGAGATTGGTTTTCCACATTACTTTCCCCATGAACAAATGAATTCGGGTCGAGTCAAGCTAGCGACTCGGTAATCAAAAACAATAGCTAAACATGGGTTTTCACCGTGTGTACCACCCTAGTGTGGGGAGTTGCCCCATTGTTGTATATAAGAGTTTCACAAAAAAAAAAAAAAAAAAAAAAAAAAAATCTTGCTAAATAATGGCCGTAGTATTTCCTTTACGTTCTATGTTTCGGCATAACCGCTGGGTACTTTGAATATTGAGGCAATATTCAATTCTAGTGTGGGGGGAATTCTCACGAATTTTATCATGTAATTATACCACCCAATTCCCCACTTTTGGCCAAAATTTTTTTTTTGGAGCAAGTGTTCTTCACTTACTCATATCATGGTTATCGATCCGCCTTGTCTAATAAACAAAAGGATTGGCTAATCCGAGCAAACGGCTCTTGGTAAAGATATCTCAAATCCGTTGACGACTTACAATTTGCCCAAAATTGTATGGTATTCACTCACCATATCCTTAAAAGTGAAGAGTTGGCTAGCCCGCAAGTTTATGGCTTGTGGTAAAGGCGTGGAAAAACCATAATTGGTAATCAGCTCACCAAAGATAATATTGATAATTTATCTAAGAGTTGGCTAGTCCGTAGCAAACGGCTTCGGTAAAGACAAATCAAATCCGTTGAAAAGGCGATGGTTTGCTCAAAATCATTTGGTTATCGGTGTACCAAGGTTCTTACTTGAAGCTGAAACATTTGGCTACTCCGAGTAATGGCTTTTGGTAAAGAGATGAAATCCATTAATTTTTCTTAAAACATTGCTAGGGACTAGCAATATCTTAGTGTGGGGATTGATGAGTGTCTAAATACTCATCGTTTTTTACCAATTAAGCTGCAAAAACATCGAAAACACTCGAGAAAGACATCAAAATGATAAAATATCACAAATAAGTGTTTTATGTGTTTTAAATGCAAAAATATCAAAATCGGTGAAAAACGTATCAAGTTTGCATAATTGGCGCTTTAGTCCCCAGAGTTTCAAAAGTTGTCAAAAAGCAGTCCTGGTAAAACCAAATAAAGAGAAATATCATTTTAAGTCCCTAGGATTCTTAAGTTGTCAAAGCGGTCCTTGAGATTTAAATTTACAAAATTACAACTTAGGTCCTTTAACTTTCAATAATTACAACTTAGGTCCCTTAACTTTCAATAATGACAAGTCGGGTCCCTAAACTTTCAAAGATTGTCAAGTTTGGCCTTGGGTTATAAAATTAGAAATTAGCGTGATTGGTCCTTCAAAATCGAAATTGCAAACAAGTCCTTGTCATTAATATTAAACCCTTCCAAAGCCTTGTCAAAACACCTTTGACCCCCGCCTAAGCCTTTATACCATTTTGGACCCCCATCATTTACCCCTTTTGAACCTCGATCAAACACAAGTCAAACCTTATCCCTTCCTCCTTTCCTGTCTTCCCACTCCACGTGCTGCAATCGCAACTCTCGACATATTCCCATCCACTGGCCTTATCCCTTCACTCCTCAACCCCCTCATCATCACACCTACTCCACCCCCCCTAGTAGCTAAATTCGGAACCCGGGTCAAATGGGCATTTCCCGCCAAAACCAATCCAAAGGCCAATATGAAATCTAGCTATCCAATGGCTCCAAATATTGATGGGATTTGATCAGAGGACACGTGTAAGCCAAATGGATGTATAAAAGAGAGAAGAAGAAGGAAGAGAAGGCGGTAGTTAGTTTATTTCTTAAAGTGTATGTCGTTTTTAAGCTTATAATGTCTTAAATAGTTCTTAATTGTATTTTCCAGTTTATTTGTATCAAACAAAGGTATTTAAGTGTATTGCAACTTATTTCAAGAATCAATTCAAGTTTTAGTTCATATTTCATGTTTTTTGTCCATTGTTGCAAATTTGAGTTTCAATTTCTTATGTTTAAATCTCTAGCAGCTTATTTATAAGCTCATATAAGCTTATATAAGCTTATAATAGCTTTTGTAAGCTTGTCTTTAAGTTTCTAGCAAAGATGGAGTTTGGTCAATAAAAGTCAACCGATTCATCATTGGGTAATGGAAATGGAATTTGGTGTTGCGAGCATGGAAATGGGGTGATTTATAGTTTATTGGATTGGTTTAGATAGGTTAGAGGTTACGGTTCCATTGTTGGCAAGCCATTGTGGCTAAGGACATGTGTAAGTCATTTTCTAGTTTCATAGCATAATCATTCTTGTTGTTACAAGTAGTTAAAACACATTAATTAAGTTGTGTTTAGGTTAAGTAAAGTTAGTTTGATCAAAATTACATGCTTGTTCGGTGTTTGGATCGGTTTTGAGTTCAAAGCAGTTAATACAAGGTGTTTGGATCTGCTGCACTTCATCTTAGAGGCCTAATCGGTGGTTGTCTCTTGTTGTTTCAAGTTTGTTAAGCTCATATTGAATCATATCATCTCATTTTGTGTCTGCAACCACCTAAAGTCAAGCATCATATAATCATCTCACTGCCTTAGCTGTTGGGGTTTGGGAAATCAAAAGGTTGTTTTGTGTTTAAAACTCATAAACATTGCTTGTATTAAGTTTGTTTTATCATATTACACCAATTCAGGTCATTAAATTTGAATCAAAGTTCAAAAAGTCAAAGTTTCATTTCTATTACAAAGTTAAATTGGACAAAATCAGTTTTGAGCCCATCTAGAAGGAATTTTCATGAGCTCATTTTTGAGCCAAATCAATTGAAATTGTGGGTGTATAAACTTCAACTGGTCTCCTTGCTTATTACCATTTTTGCAGAATTTTGCAAAATTTTAAAAGCTTCAAATGAGCTTGTGGATTGGGTCTCAAGTCCCCTGTGCACAAGCTCAGCATTGACTGAGTGTGCACAGGTGATTTGCTAGCCTTGCTCAGTGCTCATTCTAGCTAGTCCAAGCCTGATTTTTGGTTTACAAACTCTTGGCCAGGTCTACTTTAGGTTCTTACAATTGCTTTCTAGTTTCCAGCTTATTTAAGTGCTTATTGATAGGTCGCAACTTAGTACCTTAAACTGCTTTTTAAGCGCATTTAGCCAAAACACCAAATCTGTGTAATTTGTCATTCCGGTGGTTAAAAACAGTTAAGACTTGTTGCATTTTAGTTCTTTAGCATTTTAAAGCACGTGTTCGATTGGTGCTTATTGGTGTCCATTTGCTTATTTTAAGTCTTATTTACAAGCACTTGCAATATGATCCATATTCCTCCACACAACCATCTGTTTTTCCATTTTCCTAGATTCCTAATATAATTTTAGAGTTTTCTTGAATTTTTCAGATTTTTCCAGTATTGTTTAGTATTTTTCTTGATTTAATTCAGTTTTTTAGCACTTTTTAATTAGCTTTTATTGCAATTAAATTAGAAAAAGTTCAAAAAAATAATTTTTCATTTTTCTTAAGTTAAGATAAATATAAAAAGCCAAAAAAATATTTTTCCAGATTTTTATTAGTTAAATTTGTATTTTTAAGCAATTTAAGTAGTTTTAAATAGTTTAAAATTCATAAAAAATAGAAAAATAATCAGAAAAATACAAAATTAGTTTTGAAAATTCTTTTTAGTTATTTTAGATTTTTCTAAGTCATAATTTTATTTTTCTAGCTTTATTTCATATTTTCTTGTATTTTAGGTTATTATTAAATAGTTAAAATTAGTTTTTAATTAATAATAATTAATTAAATAGTTATAAAAATAATTTTCTTTTTCTTAAAATTTTATTTTATCATTAGGATTGTAAAAATATCATTTTCATATTTTTAGGATTAATATTGTGTAAGTTTCACATTTTCTCTTGTACGTTACGTAGTTTTAAATTAAGTTTTATAAAAACATAAAAACAAAAACATCATTTTGCAAATAGTGATAGCATTTATTTAATAGAATTTATCTTTTTAATTTCCTTTAATTTGCATTTAAGTCCCTGTAATTTGTTCACTTTTTCCTTAGTTATAATCAATCATATCTCCTTATCTGTTCGAATCCTCTCGATCACTAAGCGTTTGACTATTCTCGCACGTACTCGTTGGGACATAACGACTGGGAAACACTGTACTCTCACGGACTTCATTGCATTTGTTTCGCATTGTTTTAAGTTTCTTCTGATTAGCCATTCTGAGTGGCTAGCTTGCGTGATTAAACTTGACGGTTTGGGGCGGATCAAGTCCCACAAGTGAGATAACGCGATGTATCAAGTACATCTGATTCGAGATGAGTCGCCGAGGTACACCAAGCATCACCTCACAATCTGTAGACCGTTTGAGACACACTAAGCATAATCCACGGGAGTTACCGAAGTGACCGCCGTCGGTCGTTTGATGTTGACCACGGCGGGAGTTTCCATTCAATCACCGAGGATCACATGTGAACCTCTCATAAATGTTCTCGACAGTTGCTAAAATCTGTGAAGGACACGATAAAGTATCACTTGCGTTCTTATTGTTGAGCGACAAGCGATAAAATGTCAAGTGTACCTATGAGATCTTTTGATGAATCTCGTGGCTCTAGACTCGATAGTGCGCTTTGGTTTTCCTGGCGGAGACTAGGAGAGGTCTCCTTTTTCAATACCGACAATCTCTAAGAGAAAGCCGATAGATTATGCGGGGTTCCTCGTGAGAATGAAACAAGCTCGCTGAGAGAAGCTTGAGTGGCTAAGAAGGTTTAGTGCATGCGCCTTTGGGTCCATGACGAATTTTAATCTTCAATACCGGCGTCATCAAGTGACAACCAATAGCATATGAATTGAACTCTTGTCCGCCCTAAGTTGAATAATGCGGAGGGCTATTTCTTTTCACCCTTTTCTTTGCTTTTCTTTTTAATTCTTCAACTCCTTCTTTCTTCGATTCTCATTTTCTCCTTTTTATAATCATACCTAAGGACTTCTTAGTACTAACTATTTGTGATGTCCTTGGGTAGATCCCTCATGCTCTGGCGGATCATAGGACTGTTATTCCTAACCTTAGTCACCTTATAACTCCATGACTAACCTATGTTGCCACAAAACCATTTTCTTGAAAATCTCTCAAAGTGTTTGTGAATGAAAAACATTTTGTACCACTGTGAGAGTTTTATCATTTTGCAGAGATGCTCTGCATCCACACGTGCTTAAGTGTTTAGGCAAAATCGCACGGTGAGAAAAGCGCGCACTTTTGAATTGATCGACTCAAGATAGACAATCCCCGCGAGACACGGTTACGTTGCATAGTTAAAGAGTTACATTGTCGACTTTTAGGTGACAACTAGCTCTAATAACTACCTTGAAGGTGTGGACAAACCTCGAAAGGTTGTCAAACCCGTCAAAGTTCATGTCTATCAAGAGCTTCTCGAATAGGTACAATCTACTCGGACAAGTCCTTTGCGAGACACGTTTACATCACTAGCGAACTAGCTTGAAATTATTACCCGTCCCGGACAAGTCTTTTCGAGTTACTAACATTTACGATCTCGTCAATTCGTTGGTTAAGTCTATAGCACAAAGATTCATTTGCAGTTACACAACATATTTCTTATCACATAATTTTCTCCCCTCAAAATGGCATATAAATGTTATTTTGAGAAATGTTGATAATAAATATGACCATTTTGAGTTTTGTGGGAAGAAAACACAAAGAACATTTATGTGAACAAAGTTTTTAAGTCAATACTCCCCTCAACAAGTGATATAAACTGTTGAGGTTTTGAAAATCATAAGGGAAGTACTTGTTCTTTTGAGCAAAACCTTTTAAAAGTGAAAGGTTTGATAAGTTTTACTCAAAAGTAAGAAGCTTTCACTCCTTTTATAAGGATTGTGTCATCAAGCATACCACGTGGTCCTTTCATTACAAGTACGGGTTGTACATCGTTATGTGTGCACAAGCCATTGTCGATAATCAAACAAACAAAATCAAAATCAAGAGAGTACCCAATGATTACAGACGATCAACTACTTTCGAGGACGTTGGAAAGTCGAATCGAAAGTTTGGTCATCCTCCCACATAGCTCTCCAACCGTTGATCCGATCCCGATGAATCAAACATTCATCAATCCTAGTGATAAATCAACGAACATCCTTGCGATCCTTTGAATTCCATCTCTTCGTCTCGAATTATACCCAACTCAATGTCCTTCAATCGATATGCCAATCCATCTCGAACCATCTCCGTGGTGGCATCATAGAACTTAGTGAATTTCATCGAAAGCCATGAAGCAAGTATGATGATTTTCACTTGGTAGACAAACCCAAACTTTTGTTTATGAACGATTTTGTATCGAGGTTCTTGATTGATTCCGATGAAGAGTAGAATTTAGGTAAGATTCGACCCGAGGTGGAGAACTTCAACACGCTCTTTGATTTGAAGCGTATGAAAACAAGGAGTGCAATAATGTACTTGATCTAAATTTTGGTTGAGGTTCGGTTGGGGCTCGTATGTCGTGATCCTCACCACCGGTGTATGTAAAGTGATCAACGGTTTTCTCCATTGGTGGTGTGGTTTCAAATCCTTGGTTGATCGATGGTGGTGGTTGTGTAGCTTGTTGTGTAGTGGTGATAACTCGCTTAACCATTTGTCGAATCATTGGATGGAGTTGCCTTCTTAACAAATTTTGTTGTTGACATAGGTGTTTTTATGTTGATGGAGGTGATGATTGAGATGATGATTTGGGTTTGGTGGAAGTGTCAAGAGGTGTTCGTAAGACTGTTGAGTTTGTGTATTGGATTGTCAACTATGTAGTTGTCGATTCCTTCTTAAACTTTTCTTTCTCACTCTAGCAGCCTTCTTTTGCCTCTTTTAGAATCATTTCCTCTTCACCGCCAAATTATCATCATCGTGACTCTTTCATCCTTATCATGATCGTAATCTCCTTCGTCATATATTTCCACATCTTCACCATGATTTTATTCTTGCGGATGTTTTAGTTGTTGTTGTGGTTGCTTCATTTCAACAGTAGTAGTGAAAGTGACACCCTGATCCTTACCGGGTTGATTAACCGGATCAGATGGGGTAAGAGATGTTTGCAATGGATCTTCCATAAGTGGAGGACTACTGCTTGACCCTCCTGCCCCACCGGGTTGATTAACCGGAAAGGTTGAAGCATGGTATTCAATCCTTTTCCGCTTTAATGTCTTATGAAATTGTATTTCCTCATCCATTGAATCATACTCATCATCGGGATGACTTTGTGAGCATGAATTTGAATGGATGTTGCGAATGATGTCCACAACAATTCGCAAGATGATTATGAGCATATGAAGTTGTTGAAGATGACACGGAGATTGTTCTTGCCAATTGTTTTGTCGTATCCATGGGAATGTGTTTGCCATCAAGAGCTCTCATTGGGCATTGATGATTGCTTGATTTGTAGCCATTTTGTGATCTCGAAGACATTAGACAAAAAGAGACATATGGAAACACAATGTGTTTGTTTTAGTCGATTTATTATCTAATTCCTTGTTTGATGGTAACATGTTTATGTTAGTTACAAGTCCTAAGTCACATTATTCCAATTGATTGAAGTTGATGTGATAAGTTACGTGAACATGTTAATTTTGAAATTTCAAAGTCCAATTTTTCACTTAACACACAACATATTAACTTTTGTAAGCTTATACAAAACATCGATATTTGTGACTTATGCGTAACATTTAACAAGTAACATATGCGTAATAGGCCAAAATGTAGTGAACAATTGGGTTATGAGTAACAAGGATCCTTATGCGTAAGAAAGGAGCTTATGCGTAGGAGTAAGCTAAAGCGTAAGACCAAGCTTATGCGTAAGAGTTTCTTACGCTTAAGACAAGTTCAAAGGCTTTAGGCTTACGCGTAGGAATAAGCAAGATGTTACGCGTAAAGTTTACTCGTAAGAGTAAAGCTTATGCGTAGCAAGCCTTGTTTACGAATATCTTTCCAAGATACGCGTAATCCACTGTAGACCTCTTATGCGTAAGAGTTATGCGTAAGATTTCTCTTAGCGCTACCTTTACGCATAAAAGTATTCTTTAAGCGTAACGGTTTGAACACTTGAAGATTCGACATTACGAATAATTAACTTTGTTAACTATAAACATGAAAACTTGATTGCGCTTAATTCCAAACATCTTTTAGATCACAAAACAAGCATAAGAACATATTAGATACACACGTAAAGACTTAGGCGTAAAATTACTTAAACCCTAAACCCTTAATCTAAGCGTAAGGGATATAGCTACACAAATCAAACAAGAATGTTTCGGAGTGTCCTAGATGTCATATGAGTGCAATGGAACAAGATTTAACACATTTCCACCACATAATCAAGATTCATGGGAGATGAACCCTAAAAACCTAAAACTTAAATTCTTACAGTTTAGATGTTTAAGGCTAATTTAAAGGTTCAAAACATGCATATAAACTTATTCTAACACTTTCTTGACTACCTAATAACATATCACATAATAGAAAAACCCTAGATGAGCGCAAGAACCCTAGAATTCAAATTAATGAAATTTAAGATTCGGGATGGTTTTGGACGATTGAAACAAGTTTAATAGACACTAAGAAAGGTTTTAACACAACTCATTTCAATCACTTTTATGCATAAACACCCAATTGTTCGAGTGAACAATTTTCCAAAATTAGTTTAAAGAGTTTTAACCGTTGGATTTGAAAGATTTTGAAATCTTTGTTTAGAATCTTGATCAAAACAATTTAGAACTTACTGATTATGAACAACTTGAACGGATTTAGAAGATTTGATTTGGGCCGCTTGATCTTGGTGGTTTAGTAAATGAGTTAAAATTAATTTGCCAAGTTGACACATTGTCCCTCAACCTTAAAGAGATTCCAACCAAGATCCTTTAACTTCCGCTTAGGTTAGACAAAACACATGTAAGGCAAGAAACTTAACGATACTCCCCTCGACTTTTGAAATAATGAATTTTGAAAACATTTGAGTCTCGAGGAGAGTATTTGACAAGAAACGAATCCACCATCTTAGAAGAAACAACATATTTTTGAAAACATGCAAGTACAAGGTTTTATGAAACCGAAAGATATTTACTTTCTCCCCTCAACACTTGTTCGGGAAAATAGTGAAAGATTTGATAGAACAAAGTGTTGATCAAGATTTGTACTTGCGATGTTTGAAAGAATTATAGATAGAAGAATATTTTTGTTGTTTTATCGATTTTATATTTTTGTATTTTGTTTTGAAAATATTTACAAAAGAGGTTTTGGTGTTTGATCGGTTTTAAGAATGTTTTAAGAGTTCATCCAGCTCCTCTTGAGTCAAACACCGCATACCAATCCGTGGACCAACTCATTAAACCTAGCAGAGCTAAGGCTTTGGTGAGAAGATCCGCCAATTGGTATTCTCACCACAAAGTATAATTCAACAAGACTGCTCCACGTGGTCCTTGATGAAATGATATCAAGATCGATGTGCTTTGATTTTGAGTGTTGAACCGAGTTGCACGAGATCGCAATAGCACCGATTGTCGCAAAGACATTGGGATTCATTAAATACGTAACCATAGTCTTTGAGTTGTGTTCTCATCCAAATGACTTGAGCACAACACGACATGGCTACATATTTCGCTTCGTTGAGGACAGCGATGTACAATCCTCGCTTCTTCGATTGCCATGACACCAATTTATCACCAAGAAATTGTAATGCTCTGAAGTACTTTTCCGTGAATTTAAGCATCCCGCGTGATCGTCATCTCGAAAAAGCTATTAGTTCAAAACCGTAATCCTTGGATACCGATCCCCAAATTAATGGTTCCCTTGATGTATCGGAGGATTCTTTTAGCCTCGAGAGGTGGGTTTCATTGGTCTCGATCGATAACGGAGCAAAGATATACGACAAAAACAATATCGGGCATGCTAGGTCGTTAGATACATGAGAGACCCAATGATACTACGGTATTTGGTAGGGTCCACCAATTTTCCATGTAAATCGCGTCTAGCTTCTTGGTATGAGCCATTGGTGGCATAGGTGTCACAGCTTTGCATTCCAAATTTGTTTAACAATTCAAGGGCATATTTGGACCGACTCAAGAAAATACCACGGGTGATTGATGAACTTGCGGTCCTAGAAAGAACGAAGTTCACCCATCATGGACATTTCAAAATGTTTCTTCATTAGTTTTGCAAAAGCGATTGAGTACTTTTTATGTGTTGACCCAAAATGATGTCATCCACGTAAATTTGAACAATTAAGATGTGTGCCCCGTGATATTGTATGAAAAGAGTTAGGTCAACCGAACCTTTGGTGAAATTATTGGCAATGAGGAAGGATGATAACTTATCATACCACGCCCGAGGAGCTTGTTTGAGTCCATACTGAGCTTTGTTTAGTTTGTAGACATGGTTCGGGAACTCGGGATCAACGAATCCTTCCGTTGGTCGACATAAACCTATTTCTTTAAGTTGACCATTCAAAAGCGCTTTGACGTCCATCCGAAAGACCGTTATATTCATATGAGCCGCGAACGCGAGAAATATCCAAACGACCTCAAGACGAGCAACCAAAGCGAATGATTCTTCAAAGTCAATACCTCTTCCTGTTTATAACCCTTAGCCACCGACGTGACTTGTTTCGATTACGTTCCTTCAAAGATCCAATTTGTTCTTCCAAATCCATTTGAGACCAATGACGTAGACCCTGTTGGTCTTTCAACCAGTTCCCATACTTCAAGACGTTTGAATTGGTTGAGTTCTTCTTGCATGGATTCAATCCAGTTGTCTTTTGTCATTGCATCTTTAATGTTTTTAGGTTCAGATTAGCGTAAAGTGAGTGCATAAATGCAATGTTCACCATCGAGTGAAGACGTTGTCTCGTAACGATTGGTTGATTCGGGTTACCAATAATATTTTCCAAAGGATGGTCTTTTGTCCACCGATGTGTCGAGGGTTGATGTTGGTATACATTGTGCGATTTTGAGGATTCAAATGGCTTGTAGATGATTCCGCAACATCGTGCAGCAGCTTCATTAGAAAACGGGTTAAAGAACGATTTGGATCAAAATCGCAAGTGGGGTACTTCATTGTTAAGAACATCATCACCGGTTCATCGTCGTTGGATGCGCTTGTTCAACTGTTGTTGTAGAGTCAATCGGTGGTGCTTCTTCAACCGTAGTTGTTGTAGCAGTGTATCGTATAAGAGTATGATTAGGTTGAGCAATGGAAACATCGGATACACCGAGCACAATCATCAATATCGCCACCGAATAGAGGAGCAAATAGTCTTTCCATTTGTTGACGAGTAAGTCGAGGGCTTGGTTCGGTGATGATGGGGTTTGAGGAAGTTTAAACGGTTGTGACGGGTTCCAAGTCGTTATACTCGAAGCCATTTCGTAAGCTCATCAAAATTAGCATGAATCGTTTCCATAACCCGCTTTGTACGACGATTCCGATCCGTAACCTTTAGAATTCTCACAATATCCAATAAAGACTCCAATGTCGACTTTGGCTTTGAGCTTACCAAAGTCATCACGATCATTATTTGGATAGCAAAGGGATCCAAATACATGAAAGTGTTTGAGATTCGGTTTATGGTTGTGGATAAGCTCAAAAGGTGTTTTGTTGTGGCATTTTGTAATCATGGATCGGTTTTGAGTGTAGCATGCATTGATATGACTTCGCCCATAAGTAATCTGGAAGTTTAGCATTGATTAACATTGTTCTTGCAGCTTCCACTAACGCTCGGTTTCGTCTTTCAACAACTCCGCTTTGTTCGGTGTACGTGCAATAGATGTTTGATGCTCAATTCCCACTTTCTCATAAAATTCTCGAAGAGTTTGGTTCACAAATTCAGCCTTTGTCTATGCTCGATTTGGCGGACGGTGTTCCGGAGTCGAACTTGAATTTTCGTGAGAAAGGTGATGATCATCGTGGAGCTTGATCTTTGCTTCAAGAAAGTAGACCCAAGTCCATCGTGAGTAGTCATCGACAATTAACAAGATGTAGCATTTGCCATTAATCATTTGCACGCGATCGGGCCACACAAATCCATGTGAAGAAGATGAAGCACATGTTGAGAGTTGTGTTCCACCTTTGAAGGAAAATGAGCACGAGTGCTTTTCCCTTGTTCACAAGCTGAGCAAAGGTGATCTTTAGAATACCGGAATCTCGGGAGACCTTCAACAAGTTTGTGTCGAGCAAGGTTGGTGATGGTTTGAAAGTTTAGATGTGAGAGACGACGGTGCCATAGCCAAGATTTTGTAGATGTAGCCTTTGAGAGTAGACAGATGGGAGATGAAGCAACCATGTCTTGCATTGAGATTGTGTATAGACTAGAATTGCGCGAGCCGGACATAAGATCGCTTCCTTGTAGATCATGAATGAAACAAGTTTTCTCCCGAAAAGCAACTTCCAAATCTCCATCACGTAATTGACCGATCGAAAAGAGATTGTGACCGAGGCCTTCCACATAATAAACCCCGCTAATTTCGATATTGCCATTGATATAATCTCCGTAGCCCATGATAGTCGCTAAGTGATCATTCTCGAATCTGACAAATGCCAATGAACTTTGCAATAAAGTTTGATAATGCTTAAGATTGCTCGTCATGTGTCGGGAACATCCGCTATCAACAATCCAAAGGATGATCTCAGACACCGCACACACACGCACGACACATATGGAATAGAAGTAGATGTGGAACCCGAAGTGTTAGAGGGTTCCAAGCGCTTATAGTAGAAATACACACATCAATGACTTTAGGCATCCATTTAAATCCTAGTGTATTATGTATCCATTTCGCCATCTCCAACTAGTCTTTGCTTTAGTCTTAGTGAATGCACTAGGTGGTACTACATTCCTTGGAGGTGATATCGAACTACGGGGTCATCAATGCGTTTCTTAGAATCTAAAGAGGCGGTTTACCAAGCACGACTTAGAAGCATTAGTGGGCCTAGAGGTATTTCGGTCTTAGGATTCCGTAAACGAGACAAGATAGCTTTAGCAACACATTTGTCATGACAATCGAAAGCATACTTTTACGACAAATAACACAAGAAGCATCGATCGAATATCAAAAGTACTTAAAGGTTTAGCATTCGTTACAACACTTTTTCTATTACATTTGTCGACGCAATATGTAAAGTGGGTGCAACGTGAGTCTTATTCAAAGTCCTAGGGTGTTCTTCTACTTCAAAGATTCTTTATTGTTCTTTTCTTAGGTCGCAACTTCCTATTCTTCCTTGTATTGCTCCTAGGCTTTGAAGTGCGGACATTAGGAAAAGAGGAAATTATTCTGTTCGAAGAGAGGGAAGCACATTAGTATCTTGTGTTTTGTCAAGAGGCATTCGGGTTCACGATTACTAAGTGTTACGGTGCAATTCTCTTAATGATGCTAGGTGGAACTTGTTCATACTTTCCTAACATTTCCCTTAACTTAAAGATAGTGTGCACCAAATCTTGATTTTCGTAACTAAGATTTCCCAAAAATTCATGACTTCTTTAGTGTGTGCAAGATAATGATCAAGTTCGTTTGATGCTTCATCACGAGTCTTTTGAGTAAATCAAATATGACACCATATTCCTTTTAACTTTTACAAGTTCTTGTTCATATTTTGAGATTTGACATTTCAAAGACACGTTTGATCATCCAGCTTGCTCAAGTTTTGGATTAAACGCTTTGGATTGCAACCGGTTGATTTTGTTTTGCAAAGCAAGTTCACGATTTTGACAATCCTTTTGACACCATTGAAGACGACGTTTTGCATTTGAAAGCTCGCTTAACAATCGCTCATTTTCAACTTTTAAAGACTCGATCGATGCACATTATCGATTCTCAACAATATCAATGTAATCAATAGAATCAGCAGAGATATGATCGATGCATATGCAAAGATTGTAATAACACAAGATTATTGATATCAAGACATATAACATCTTTCAAGAGTCGATCAACATCTTTTCTTAACAATTTCTTTTACGTTTAGTATTTGAAATCGATGTTTCGTTTTCGAAAACTGTTTTCATGAGACCAAGTTCCTTGTGAAAATCCCTTTCCCAATATAGTGCACAAGTTTTCAAATTTTTGACATGGGGTAAAATTCTTTTCTAAAGAATATCTCTTTGTTCTCGCCAGAATGGCGATTGAAAATGTTCAACTTTTATTTCATAATGAAATTCAATCTCACGTTCCAAAATTTTGAGGTCGAAATGAAAGTGTCAAAATATTTTATAACGTGACAACTTTCGCTTTTGTTTTAACTTCACTAAGTGAAGGTAAAGGACCATTAATTTGTGCACCATTGTGTTGGGGACTAACTTGAGACTGGTGTGATAACCAAAGGTTTGTTTGAAGTATCTTGTTGTGTGACAAAAGTTACAGCTTTTGAATAGTTAAATGGTTTGTTATAAATGACATTTTCCATTTTTGACCGACTCTCGTCATCTCGCATCTAATTCCTCCATGCGATTATATTCAACAACAATCATAATTGAATCATCAATTCTATGTTCAAGATTGTAAACTTCGTGGATTTGGTTTGAATGCTCGCTTGAAAACTTGGGTTGGTAATCAGCAAGAATCGGTCCATATCCATTTGGATTTGGTTTAAAAGTAAACTTTTGAATAGTTGTGATTGACTCACCATGTTTATAAACAACATTTCGAAACTCTTTGATTTTGTTTTGTAAGTCAACAATTTCTTCTAGATAGTTATCTATTCGTTTTGTGGAATGCTTTTTGTACTTAGAGAACTGTTTTTGACAAGTTAACAACTCAGCCTTGGCTTTTTGAGTTTCCAAAGTAAGAGCGTTAAGTTGTTGTTTATGTTCATGTTTCAGTTGTTCTATTTGAGACAACAAAGCATTCTTGGATGCGGCTAGATCACGTATCTGTCGTTCTAATGATTTTTCATTTTGATGAGATTTAGCAAAAGCGACTTCAAAACCTTTTTCACGGTTTTCTTGAGTTTTAAAAAGTTGATTTGTCGAATTAAGCATTCATTATCCCTAATTAAGCAAGGCATTTTTATCTTTTAATTTAATGCAAATTTTCCAACGAGATTGTTGGTATTTAATTAAAAGAGCTCAGATTCTATTAGACAAAAGCTCATCTTGTTCAACGTGAGTCTCAACATGATCATTATTTAGATCCTCAAATATAACCACGGAGTCAACTTGATTATCAATATTAACCATATGGTTATCTTGATCATCAAATGTAACTACGGGATCTATTTGATAATCATCGAATGAGATGTGGATGGCTCATTTGAACACTCGATCCTTGTCGGATGGAGAAATTGGCGGAGATAATCGATCGTGAATGAGTGTATTTTGTTCTTGTACCGAGACAAGCCATCGATTGTCATACACCGGGGCTGTGTCACTCATGTGTAGAGCTTGCATTTGTGCCATCAACATAATCACTGCATTAGCCTCGCAAGTCCTCCATATCATCATCGAATCAGATCCGCCATAAAGCTCGCTCCTTGTTGGTAAGAGTTCCACCACTTCATCCTTAAGAGCCAATAGCAAAGCCTCTTTGTGATAAGCATCGCCCTTGTCCTCGGCTTAGGGCATGCATTAGCCAGATGACCCTTCTCATTGCGCTTATAACAACGAAGACCATTAACCCCATTTCGAGCATTCCTTGTTCAACCACTTGAGCCCTTTGTTGGTTGCGGAGCACCCATGTTATTCCTTCCCATAGCATTAAACCTTGACCACCGCCCATCCGACGACCATAACCACGATTCTCGAACTTTAACTCGTCCATTGTTCACAACAACCGATTCCTTGTGTTTGATGAGGAACGAATGCGATTGTTGGATTTGTTTGTATAACGCCAAAGGCTTTAGCAATCATGACAAAACCTTGTTGCAATTCATCGAAAGCATCGGAGTCCTCATTAGCTTCATTATAAAGTGCTTGAGCATTGTTGTTGTATGGAACCAATTGAGTTTGTTGAGGTTGTTCGTGACGGATCATATGGTGTGATGGTTGCGCTTGGTCGAGGAGCGTGTTGAGGAGTCGTTGAGGAGGAAAACTAGTTTGAGCCCACAAAGCAAGTTGTTGATTGTCGGATGTGATTTGTGAACCCGGAGCACGGATAGCCCTTTCTTTGTCAACTTCCTTTTGGTGAGGCTTCAAATAGTCGTACAACAATCCGTATGTAGCATGATGAAGATTCTTAGCTTGACGGAGAAAAATGACACACTTCTCCCATTCCGACCAAGACTACTTAGGAACTTAGTGTTGTGACAATTCGTGGCATGATGATGTTGTGTTTGTCCAAATCATTAATGATGTCTCAAAAGCGATGATGATATGACTCTAATGTGTCTCCTGGTTCAATCATGAAGTGTTCATAAGCCAAGTAGATTTTGGATTCCATGTCTTCCCGATTGAGTGTTGTGCCTTCCATTAGAAGATGAATATGTTCCCACATTGCTTTAGTCGTCTTTTGAGCATCAACACTTCAAGGATCGGATTGGGTAGTCCTAAAAGGATGTATTGCATTGCTAGTTCATCGGCTTCAAAGTGTAGAAGTTCATCACTAGTGAGGTCCGAGATAGTTGCAATGTTGGTGACAACATCTCTTGGTGGATTGGCATTGGATCTGCGGGTGTGACAACGATGAGGCATCCGAAATGGACCTTCCATAATGACCTTCTTTAAGAACTTTCCATGTGGCTTCTTTAGATCACAAAACCTAAAGAACCTTATCACCCATTGATCATAATTTCGGGAGTGAGCATTGGAGGTCTATCAGTGAGCCACTTCATGAATTGATTGTTGGCTACTTAATGCTTCACACATCTTGCCAAACCATGATGGTTCCTTCATAGTGTTCCGGATGGATGTTGATTGTAGAAGTTTGTGTAAGGTTGTACTTGAAGACTAGGTGGTGGTTGAACCATTTGTGGTTGTGGAATTGCTCCAAGTAGTGGAGTATGTTGTTGATTAAATTGTTGTTGATAAATTTGTTGTGGATGATTAAATTGTTGATGTTGTGGACTTAGTTGTTGTTGTTGTTGTTGTTGTTGATTATAAGTGTAAGGAAAATAACTAGAGTATGGTGGTTGTGACATGTTGAAAACTTGTGTTGTTAAATGGATCTTTGTAGTCGAATGAAACGTTGTTGATGAAGTATCCTTAGGCGTAGAAACCAAATGTAGGCAAAGTAACACTTAAGCGTAAAAACACCAAACTTACGCGTAAAAGTGATATTTACGCAGTAGGATTAGCTTACGCTAAGAATTGAGAAACACTAAAGTTATGCGTAAACCGAAAGTTAAGCGAGAAAACTTAGCGTAGGATTAGCTTATGCGTAAGACAAGGCTTAGGCGTAAGAATAATCTTATGCGTAATGAGTTCTACACGTAAGTTTGAGCTTATGCGTAAGATTAGGGTTTTGTTTAAAAGATCCTTTACACTATCACAAAGGTAAAAGATATCCAAAGTCGAAGTATTTTTAGGCTTATCCAAGCAAGAAAACACCGAGTAAACCACAAAAATCAAGATCAAACCAAGGATGAGTTACGTAAGATTAGGGTTTTCTTACGCGAGAAAACAACCAAAAATGATTTTTGCCCAACGATGTTTCTAAACCATATTTTTGTGATGAAACAGCTTCAATATCACCAAAATAACACAAAAGTGTGAAACTTGATGATCCAAAGCTACTAAACACCTTATGCGTAGAAATGAAACCACGTATAAAACCAAGCTTAAAAACAAGGATCCACTCGTAAAGTTTGAAACTTTTTGCTAAAAACAGATATTTTAACACCTTAAAACGTTGAAAGTACAAGAATCTTGAATTGAAAAGTGTAAAAAAGATGTTTTTAAGCATAACAAAGTGATAAACTGTTTTACGCGTAAGACCACAAAGCTAACTTCAAAAACAAAAGATGTTCACCCAACTATTTGGCGAATGATACCACCGTTAGGTCACCATATTAGTAACACAAGCATCAATATAAGAAATAGAGAGAGAAAGGATCGGATGAACAAGACACAACAAACATGCGTAAGAAATAAGAAGAGTTATGCGTGAGTGAAGTGAAATGAATTGAACAACCAACCTTCAATAGAAGGTTTACATATGTATTTATAGGAAGGAAATAGGCAACATCCAAGTTCCCATCCTTTACTTATGGGCTTGGGCCTAGGCTTATGGGCTTTCTACATAAGCCTAGCCTTGATTACTAACATAAAAGCCATATTAAGCTAGCTATTACATATGAATCACTAACACTTGAATTAAGGTTTAGGAGTGATTCAACAAGAAAATATGAAACTTATAGGAATGATTAAACTCATCATTATACTCCATCTAAAAATATAAAATGGGTGATAAGTCTCATTGGGTGCAAACGCCCTTTAAAAGCGGAATTACGGTCAAAACGCGTAATTCGCAATTTATCGAAAAGAACGAAATTTCGTGGAAATGACCGTGAATTTATTTAGAGTAGACTAAAATTAGTCTAAAAGTGATATGAGATGTCAAAATGTGGTTTTCGTTATACGCGGGATAACTTAATAATTATACGTGAAGTCTAAAAGTTACGTGATTTAAGCAAAACTAGAGAACATACAAGGTTAATTTCTTTATGGTCAAAGGAGGAGGGAAATATGTTTGACTTTTCCAAAAATGTAAAAGTTTCTAAACATCTTAAAAAATACCGTGCAGGAATGGTTAAGTCTCGGGTCTACGTAGATTTGTTTAAAACGTAAGTTTAGTTTAAATGACTCGTGGTTTATTTGGTAACATTTAAAAGAAATCTTAAAATTCTTCTAATTTATTATGAGTGATCTAAAATTAATCGATGTGAGAAAAATTGTCGAGTTGATTTTCGTTAGGCGCGGGATGTTTAAATGGTGTACCGTCCAAAACGAAACTTTTAAAACGATGTTTTCTTAATAACATTTGCGAAAATGATCTAACGATTGTCAGACTCTCAGGTCATTACTAAAATAATTTATCTTACGAGAATGTGAAATAAAAATTTTACGGGATGAATAGTGAAAGTGAATAGTGAAAGTGAATAGTAAATTCTCGAAAATGAAAAGTAACCTAAAAATGCGGGTGGTTACACCGTTCCATGCATTGAGGTTTTATATCAGCCAAAGGGAGAGTCGCGGGTATTTGTAGCATTACCACATGCCCCAACATAAAAAGCTCATCCTGTTCTGACGTTGTTGGTCATAAACCTCCTTACTATGGTTAGCTTGATGTAAGTTTTATTTTTATCTTTATTTTTGTCATAGTATATGTTTTTTCTATAAAAAAACTCCATAAAATTCATTTTTGTTAATGTTTTTATCATGATTTTATTGTAAAAACAACTCAGTTTGGATATGGGAGAAACTGTAACCCACAACAAAATCACTTATGATTCCAAAAGAGCCATTTTGGCGAACATATACTTTCAGACTAGCAGCGGAAAAAGACACTCGTTTGGAGATATCAAGTGTGAGAAGCCTATAAGTAGCAAAGTCGATACCTTGCATGGTACTTTTCTTCGGTATATGGATATAACTCCAAAGCGAATGGGATGATCCAAACCATTGAGTTTGGAAGGACATGAACGAGATTTTCACGTAATGTTTTTTAAGGGTCTCGGTGTGTCTATTTGTTACCGAACTATATATCTAATCATTATCTAGTAGACTTTATCTATGTCGAATCATTAACTACATTTTATTTGTGTCTTAATTAATTGATTTGATATTAGTAATCTGGTAGGATGATTTACCGTCTCACTTAACATTGCATTGGTGTAAGCAATAAACTAATTTGGGTTATTTTGTTGAAGGTTCTCACAGTTTTTGATTTTTGGATATTTTGGGGCCAACCCTATTAACCTGATAGTTAATTGGTGGGTTTGGATCAGTTACTTTGAATCGGTTATACTCATAATCTGTTCGGTTTTGGGCTGTTTAAAAATCTTTTACAAGCCGACCAAAACAAATCACTTGACCCTATTAAACCAGCACCTAACTATTTTTAAACACCTCTAGTTGTATCGTGGATCTGCGTACACGATTTTTCATTTTTATTTCGAAAAAGGTTGTAAAAATTAATTATTGCCTTGGTAAAAAGATTTGAGAATTGTTAGTTGTAAATTATCTATTGTATGTATTATTTTGATAATAATTAACTAACTTTAGCTTGTTTATTAGCAAGATTGAATTATATCAAGACATCAATGAGGGTGAGTACTTCCATCACGTTGATGATGTTTGGTTGATATCGTGCAAATGTGCAATATTACCATTGTATGATATGTTTAAAGGGTTTGCCCGGAGACAAAAGCATGATTTGACCTGAAATCTTTAAGTAGCTCAACTAATAATAAGGTAGCATCTTTATGAGTTTTTCCTATAGGCACAACCCATGAATGTTGCCATTTTAAAACTATCGAATGGACTAATGAAATTAAAAGTCATCTTGAAATATCCTCCCATTATCACAGAATTTTAAAATTTTCTAAGAGGTTAACTTTGCATGGATTACTTCACCACAAACCGAGCTTGGGCCTAATTATCCACTAAATCCACTAATAGTAATCCCTGCTTCTTTCAATTGACTCGATGTTATCCTCCGATAATGCAAAGGAAAGTCATTGACCTACAAATACTATAGATCACGAAACAAATCACGTAACCAAAGTATAGACAATAAACCAGACTAGATTTGCAAAGGCAGTTACCATATTCTTGAAAGGCTATACGTAATCAAATTCTTATAAAAATGAATGTAAAACTACAAACATGTACACATTAGTTGTTACACGTTTCTTGAGACCATATGTAAAATTGATGTAAAACTACTAACATGTACAAAATACTTTGAATGATCTCAGTTATAAATCCGATGGCTACATCTACAACTGATGTAGTATTTAGTTAAGGTATGTTAGGGGCTGTTTGCTTTAAGGGTTTTGCTCATTGGGTTAGGGATTAAAGTAAAATCATTTGTTTGGTTTATGTCTGTGAGATTTGAAATTGGAACTCAGTCCGAAAAATAAGGGATGTATAAAACCTCATCGGATAGCTTACTTTTGGCTTTGATTTCTGACAACCTCACATGACAATGTTCTCTCTCCTATTAATTTTTAATTTTCTCTATACAAATTTCGTTTTCACATATGTGTTTACCTCACAAAAAATTTAATTTATATATTTTTTAATAGGCCCATCCGTAATTTGTATTATTTTTAATACTAAAATAATAATAGATTTCAACCATAATTTATATCCCAATATACAAAACAAATAACTTTTATTCTTTCAACCCAAACCCAAATCCAAATCCAAATCTAAATCTTAATACCACCTGTATACCAAACGGGCCCTTATATTACGAGAGGTGCAAAAGTAAGACACGTTTACTTTCCTAACATATGATAAAAAGTTAAAAACACAAATACAATCAAGTTCATTTACTTCTCATATCACATTTATATAAAGTGACAATAGAGTAGGACTGGGCCTGTTGTATTCAATTTATTACATATTTACATTTATATTTCACATTACCTAGCTACTTTTTACAATACAAGGAGGAACCAAAAGGTATGCATAATTGCATATTGGTTGTATTAACCCATGAACACGAACACGACACTTGATTCTTGAACTTACAAACCCATTTATGATGATGTTGACCGAACACACAAAGCTTACACATTATATTGATACATCACATCTTACCCAACCACATTCATTTATGGACATTGAATGTTTCTATAAGTATGGTAACATGTACATATGTGTTGTGTTGTGTTGTATTGTATTGTATTAGTATAGGATTGTTTAGAAGATAGAAATACATCTTTCAAAGTTTACATACACCCTTTCTCCAATGTTAGTTTCAAGTTTTGATCACTCAAGCAGTCTTGTTAGTTCATGGAAAATTATAAACAGCAACCCTTGGCGAAAATCACACCACACATGCTTAAAACCATATTTATTATTTTTGCTGTTATTGTACGACACACAAGCGGAAACCGTGTATCATCATTGAAATAGGTGGTCTCGGAATTATCTTGTGTTATAGAAGGTATGTGATATCATCTATGAGCTATATGATTGAGTTCTTGATTAAAGTCATTAAACGGTGTTAGTGCTATCAAGTTTTTTTTTTTTTTTTGAAAAGTATTGAAAATAGGCTGCATTGAACTAGTGATTTAGTGAATATCGACTTTAAATGCTGATGAACATATTAACACTGAAAGTTGTACGCTAAGTTGATTGAATTTGTTATGATCATGCACAAAACAATTGTTCTAGAAGTTTTGTGCAAATATGTGTAAGACATGTAGTGCATTTAGAAAAGAAATCTCAATTTACTCATAGTTATCAAAAGTATAAAATCTGAGTCTCTTGTATGAAATAGGCACCAAAGTAACTTATGAGTTCTCAATTTGCTACGTACATCATAACTCAAGTTTTGGCATCAGTTTTATCTGAAACCGTGAAAATATTGCAACTTTATCTTGTCTAGTCTCTAAATAAAAATGAGAGTAAACTTTTTTTTATCACTACAATTATCTGCTCTTATAAAATCACGTTGTTATGCATGAGTAATCGTCTAGTATATGTAAACATGTAAATTAATTTTCTAAATTAATTAGTGCATTTAGAAAAGAAAATCTCAAATTACTAGTGTGCTTTTGGTTTTGGTTTCGTTTAGCATGGTTCTCTATAGCTCTTTGTATACTTTTTGAGCTCCAATTTGGAGTCTTTTTGCTTATATTTAAAAACTTGCTTAGCTTTAAAAAAATAAAAAAGAAAATAAAAGGAAAAGAAAACACTAAAACACCCTACATTAACTAATTTTAGCTTGTCACGCGACACTTATTTCTTCTAATTCTTTTAGTGAACCGTCCTATGAATGTTTCTATGACTTTGTCCTCACAAATGTGGAGACCGTTCGCTAGGACTTACGGATGCCGTTCCATGCATTGAGGTTTTATATCGCCAAGGGAGAGTCACGGTATTTGTAGCATTACCACAGGCCCTAACGGAAAAGCTCATCCTGTTCGATGTTGTTGGTCATAAACCTCATCACTATGATCAGCTTGATGTAAGTTTTATTTTTATCTTTATTTTTGTCATAATACATGTTTTGTCTATAAAAAAACTCCATAAAATTCATTTTTGTTAATGTTTTTATTATGATTTTCTTGTAAAAACAGCTCGCTTGGATGCGGGAGAAACTGTAACCCACGTCAAAATCATGATTCCAAAAGAGCCATTTTGGCGAACATGTACTTCGAGACTAGCAGCGGAAAAAAGACACTCGTTTGGAGATATCAAGTGTGAGAAGCCTATAAGTAGCAAAGTCGATATACTTTTGATGGTATATGTTGATATAACTCCAAAGCGAATGGGGTGATCCAAACCATTGGAGTTTGGAAGGACATGAACGAGATTTTCACGTAATGTTTTTTTTAAGGGTCTCGGTGTGTCTATTTGTTATTGAACTATATATCGAATTATTATCTAGTAGACTTTATCTATGTCGAAGCATTAACTTCATTTATTTGTGTCTTAATTAATTGATTTGATATTGGTAATCTGGTAGGATGATTTACCGTCTCACTTAAAATTGCATTTGAAAATGGTGATATGGTGTACGCTACTAAACTAATTTAGGTTATTTTGTTGAAGGTTCTCACACTTTTCAGATTTTTGGATATTTTGGGCCCAACCCGATTAACCCGATAGTTAATTAGTGGGTTTGGATAAGTTACTTTGAATCCGTTATACTCATAATCAGTTTGGTTTTGGGCTGTTTAAAAATCTTTTACAAGCCGACCAAAACAAATCAGTTGACCCTATTAAACCAGCACTTAACTGTTTTTGAACACCCCTAGTTGTATCGTGGATCTGTACACGATTTTTCATTTTATTTCAAAAAGGTTGTAAAATTAATTATTGCCTTGGTAAAAAGATTTGAGAATTGTTAGTTGTAAGTTATCTATTGTATGTATTATTTTGATAATAATTAACTAACTTTAGCTTGTTTAATAGCAAGATTGAATTATATCGAGACATCAATGAGGGTGAGTACTTCCATCACGTTGATGATGCTTGGTTGATATCGTGCAAATGTGCAATATTACCATTTTATGATATGTTTAAAGGGTTTGCCCGGAGACAAAAGCATGATTTGACCTGAAATCTTTAAGTAGCTCAACTAGTAATAAGGTAGCATCTTTATGAGTTTTTCCTATAGGCGTATTTTGTACATGTTAGTAGTTTTACATCAATTTTACATATGGTCTCAAGAAATGTGTAACAACTAATGTGCGCATGTTTGTAGTTTTACATTCATTTTATAAGAATTTGATTACCTATAGCCTTTCAAGAAGATGGTAAGCGCCTTTGCAAACCTAGTCCGGTTTATTGTCTTTACTGCTATGTGATTTGTTTCGTGATCTATAGTTTTTGTACGTCAATGAGTTTCCTTTTCATTATCGGAGGATAACATCAGTCGATTGAATGAAGCAGGATTACTACATAAGACGTGATGAAGTAATGGATGTAAAGTTGACCTCTTTGAAAATTTTAACATTGCATGATAATGGGGGGATAATTCAAGATGACTTTTAAATATTATTAGTACATTCGATCTATAGTTTTAAAATGGCAACATTCATGGGTTGTATGGATGCATAATAATAAGAATACTTTTGGTAACACAACATACTTATCGTGACTTCCATTAACGACCACTTTCAATATTGTGGTTCATGTAGATCATTAATGTTACTCCTCATTTCTACTATACTGTTTATATAGTACCCCATTGGAATATCGTCATAAGTTGGGTAGTTGCCTATGAATGACAATTCAATGTATAAAACTATGAATGACAATTCAAGAGCTAGCTAGTTGCAGAACTCTGCCTCAATCAATGTATGAATGACAATTCAAGAGCTAGCTAGTTGCAGAACTCTGCCTCAATCAATGTATGAATGACAATTCAAGAGCTAGCTAGTTGCAGAACTCTGCCTCAATCAATGTATGAATGACAATTCAAGAGCTAGCTAGTTGCCTAGCGAGAACTACCATCAATTCAATTCTATTGATGTGCGATGTGCTTTCTTTTGCAAGGTTAAAAAAAGTAAATAGTACAAGTAATAATCACAATGTTAACGTGTTTAGATTTGAGAATTTAAAGTGTTTGAAGGGTTAGAAGTCAGATGTATCACAGTGGCGGAACTAGGATTTCAACATAGGGTATGCACTTTTTTTTCAGGACTCTCGAAGGGTATGCACCCTATGTATATTATTAATATATATATATTTTTTACATTAACCCGTCGAATTTTAGGGTATGCACGTGCATACCCGTGCTACACTCTAAATCCGCCCCTGATGTATCATAGCACGTTTAATTGTATCATGTTAACTTTCTTTTTCTGGTTAGAAGCGCCACATTAAATGTTGGATATTTTAGTGTAATTGGATTAACTTGTTTTGACCAATTTTATCATGATAATACATCATTTAGGTTTGGAGCGGAGTGCACACCTACTTGAATTTATTATGATCTTAGGGGCGGCCCCTAAGGACGGGGTCCGGGGGCGCCTGTAGCGGTGGTCCATGGGCGGCACTGGCAGGTCCAGGCGAGCCCCGGCCGGGACCTGTTGTTATGTAAAACTTGTGAAATTTTTGTGAAGGATTCTGTGAAGTTTTGTTTCACGAATTATCGATTCTCTGAAGCTTTATTTCACCGAAGTTATGTTCCTCGCCAGATTAATTTTCGGAAATTAAGGGACATAATTTGACAACTTGAAAACCCTAAAGCGCTTTTGGCGTTATCCCGTATCATTGTTATATACGGTTTATTTGGTCATATATTTTATAACGGTTCATAATATCTCACACACACATACGTAAAATTCTCAACTCGAATTGTATCCGATTGAATAATTTGGTAGAACCGCCGAATTGATTTGATCTGAAAGTGTTCACACGCCTTTCAGAGATTAAGCATATCCGTTGGTGTTCGTTATTACTACATATCCCTTACGAAGATCGAATCAATTAAGATGACGAACCCTGATTCTGTGAAAGATCTGAACAAGACGTTTGCAAAGTTGAAGAAGTTTTCTGGGCATGATTTTCGTAGATGGCAAAAGAAGATGCATTTTTATCTGACGAATTTGAAAGTGGTATATGTTTCGAGTACCCGTGCCCCGAGGTCGTTGAGAATGAAATGGAATGCACTCGTAATCGCTCAAAGTGGGAAAACGCAGACTACATATGTCGTGGTCATATTCTTAACGGTATGTCGATTCCTTATTTGATATTTATCAAAACGTAGAGTCCGCAAAAGAATTATGGGATACCCTAGAAGCCAAATACATGGCGTAAGATGCGTCTAGTAAGAAATTCCTAGTTGGTAATTTTAATAACTATAAAATGGTAGACACTAGGCCTGTCATGGAACAAGACCACAATTGCAAAGGATATTAGGACGGTTATGCAATATGATATGAAAATGGATGAATCAATTTACGTCTCTAGTATCATAGATAAACCGCCTCTTGGAAGGATTTTAAAACAATCAAACATAAGAAAGAGGAATTGAATCGGTTGAACTTGGAAGTCATTTCCAAATTGAACAATCCATACGTGATATGGAAAAGGGTTCATTGGTGGTACTAAAACCATGGTGGTTCTTCCGTGAACATGGTGGAGGAGGTGAATCCTCTAAGGTGGTAAAGGGAAACGAAAGTGGCAAAGCAATAACAACAAAGGTTCGATAAGAAACCAAAAGTGACTGTTGAAGTGTGGGAAACCCGGACACTTTAAGAAAGATTGCAGGTCTAAGGGTGGAGGTAAAGGAAAAACGAGGTCGGTGCTAGTGGATCCAAGGATCCCGGAAAGCAATCGGGTTTGTTTTGGTACCTCGATCATTTCGTTGAAAATTATTATGTATCAATAATTTCGAAACATTCTATGTACGGATGATGATTTATCATGGTGGGTGGATTCAGAGCAACATGTCATGTATGCAAAAATCTTCAATGGTTCAAGGACTTTAAGCCAATGAAGATGGATCTTTATTAAAGATGGGCAATGTTGCAATCGAACCGATTAAAGGACTAGGATCCGTTAATCTAGTCTTTACTCGAAACTCTTTACTTTTAAATAATGTTGTGTATGTACCGAATTCGTAAGAACTTAGTATCCGTATTGTATTAAATAATTGTGGCTACAAGCAAGTCTTGGAAAGCGACAAGTATATATTGTCTAGACATGGAACCTTTATTGGCTTTGGATATTTGAATGGCATGTTTAAATTAAATTTGGATGTTTCGTTTATTAATAATTCATTTGCATGGCTTCTACTAGTTCTAGCAATAATTGTGGTAATCGAATTATGGCATGCTAGACTAGGACACGACATTACAAGAGAATGAAAGACATGTCAAAAATGAGTCTAATACCTGCTTTTGAATTGAATGGTGAAAAGTGTAAAACTTGTGTGTTGACTAAGATAACTAGACAACCTTTCGCCAAAAATGTCATTAGAGATACTAAGGTATTAGAACTTGTACACAGTGATTTGTGTGATTTTCATTCAACTCCATCACTTGGTAATAAAAAGTATGTAGTTACTTTTATTGATGATGCTACTAGATATTGCTATGTTTACTTGTGTCATACAAAGATGAAGCTCTTGATAAGTTTAAAATTTATAAAGAGGAAGTAGAGCTTTATCATGGTGTGAAGATTAAAACACTTCAAGACCGATAGGGAGGTGAGTATTATGATCCAAGATATTTTCAATCTCTTGGTATAATACATCGACCACCGCTCCATATACACCACAACAAAATGGTATATCCGAAAGAAAGAATAGGACATTAAAAGAAATGGTTAATTCCATGATATGCTATTTCGCCTAAGTGATGGATTTTGGGGTGAGGCTATGTTGACACTGTTATTTATTAAATAGAGTTCCTAATAAAAGGAACAAGATAACCCTTATGAACTTTGGTATAAAAAGGCACCAAACCGAGTTATCTCGAGTTTGGGGTCAGAGTCGTGGTAAGATTGACTGATCCTAAAATAAATAATATAGGTCAAAGAGGTATAGATTGTGATTCACCGGCTATCCGAGAATTCTAAATGCTATAGATTCTATGTCATAGAACCTAATGATTATGTATCCGTGCACTCTGTTATTGAGTCACGAGATGCCGATTTTGGCAATGAGGATAGGTTTACATCTTTACCTAAACCCGCAGACATGATTGCAAGTTCTAGTAACTTTGGTGCATCCGACCAAGTGATTGCTTTCCTCCCGAGCCTTCCGAGCCTAGGAGGAGTGTAAGAGCAAGAAAACCAAATCTTTGGTGGCGATTTCCAACTATATTTGGTCGAAGGATCAAGGAATGAAATTCAATTTCAATATCAATATTGTTTCAATGTTGATGAAGATCCTAGGACCTACAATGAAGTTATGGCTTCAAGGGATGTCGATTTTGGAAAGAGGCAATCCAAGATGAGATTGACTCTATTATGCACAATAATACTTGAAACCATCTCGATTTACCACCGGTTTTAAACCATTGAATAGTAAATGGATCTTCAAAAGGAAGATGAAGGTGGATGGAAGCATAGACAAGTATAAAGCCGATTGGTCATCCAAGGCTTTAGACAAAAGGAAGGTATTGATTTCTTTGATACCTATGCTCTCGTTGCTAGGATTACCACCATTAGATTATTGTTAGCACTTGCGGCTATACATAATCTTGTAATTCACCAAATGGATGTTAAAACAACCTTTTCGAATGGTGAATTGGATGAAGAGATTTACATAAGACAACCCGAAGGTTTTGTCATGCCCGTAACGAAAACAAGGTTTGTAAATTGGTTAAGTCTCTTTATGGCTTGAAGCAAGCTCCCAAGCGGTGGCATCGAAATTTGATGATGTTATCTTGTCTAATGGTTTTGCATTAAACCAAGCGCACAAGTGTGTATACTGAGAAGTTTGATGCTTCGGTAAAGGAGTAATCATTTGCTTGTATGTTGATGACATGTTGATCTTTGGTACTGACCAAGATCAAGTTGATACAACTAAGGAGTTCTTGTCCTCTAAATTTGAGATGAAGGACATGGGGGAGGCTGATGTGATTCTTGGCATTAAGATCATACGTGGAGAACATGGCATTACTATCTCTCAATCACATTATATTGAGAAGATGTTGGATAAATTTAATTTGAAGGATTGTTCTCCAATAGGTACTCCTATGGATCCCACAACAAAACTTGTGCCTAATAAAGGTGTTACTGTGAATCAACTTGAATATTCAAGGGCTATTGGATCACTCATGTATGCCATGATTAGTACTAGACCTGATATAGCCTTTGCTGTTGGAAAGTTGAGTAGATATACTCACAATCCAGTTTAATCCATTGGCGAGCAATTAATCGAGTATTTATGTACTTGAAAGGAACAATGGATTATGGTTTGACTTATCTTGGATTCCTTCGTTCTTGAAGGTTATTCGATGCAAGTTGGATTTCAATCGGAAGATCATTCTTCCACAACCGGTTGGGTATACCTACTTGGAGGTGGTGCCATTCTTGGGCATCTAAGAAGCAAACTTGCATAACCGATTCAACAATGGAATCGAGTTTGTGGCATTAGCGAAGAATGGTAAAGAAGTCGAATGGCTAAGGAACTTAATTTATGAAATTCCATTGTGGCCTAAACCGATATCATCCATTTCTATCGATGTGATAGTCAAGCTACTTTGGCTAAGGCATACAATCAAGTATATAATGGGAAGTCTAGACATAGGTGTTAGACATAGCATATTACTTGATCTTATCACGAATGGTGTGATATCTCGTGGTGTTTGTGAAAACACAACACAATTTAGCCGATCATTTAACCAAAGGGTTGAATAGAGATCTCGTGAAAAATTCGGCTATAGGGATGGGATTAAAGTCCATCGTAAATCTCTCGATATTAAGATACCCAATTCCACCTAGTATGACGCTAGGTGCTGAATTCAATGTGGAAGGCTTAATATTTAGAGATTGGAACACATTAGAAGATTCATCCCAAGGTATGTGTTCGCACCTACAAGTTAGGGAGGTTGAATGAATATATTCTTAATAGCTCTTTTGACAAATTGCGTTGTAGGTGCAAGACTAAAAGAGCTACCTATATGAGCATGAAGTTTAGCCGCTTCAAGAAGCGGGACTTGGCTTTGACATGCTTATGAAGGATAAGGACATAGGCTAGTAAAACATGTGTCAAGATAGAACTACTATGTATGTAAACTTTTGTGTACATTATCTTCGTATTCATATTGAATTCTGTGGTTCAATCCTAAGCGACACCCTGGTATTCGAATATTTGGAATGTGTAATGTACTAATGTGAAATTCAATCGTCACGACATTTCATTTATGCAAAAGTTTGATTGTTTGAGATTACTTGTTTTAGTTAATCAAGGATTGCACTAAAATAGGGGAGGAATGTTGGATATTTTAGTGTAATTGGATTAACTTGTTTTGACCAATTTTATCATGATAATACATCATTTAGGTTTGGAGGTGCGGAGTGCACACCTACTTGAATTTATTATGATCTTAGGGGCGAAGCCCCAAGGACGGGGTCGGGCGCGCGCCCTGTAGCGGTGGTCCAGGGGCTGGCAGGTCCAAGGCGAGCCCCGGCAGGGTCAAGTTTTATGTAAAAACTTCTGAACAAATTCTTGTCAAGGATTCTCAAGTTTTGTTTCACTGAAATTATCGATTCTCATTGAAGCTTTATTTCACTGAAGTTATGTTCCTCACAGATTAATTTTCGGAAATTAAGGGACATAATTTGACAACTTGAAACCCTAAAAGCGCCTTTGGCGCTTATCCCGTATCATTGTTATATACGGTTTATTTGGTCATATATTTTATAACGGTTCATTATATCTCGAGACACACACATACGTAAAATTCTCAACTCGAATTGTATCCGATTGAATAATTTGGTAGAACCGCCGATTGATTCGATCCGAAAGTGTTCACACGCCTTTCAGAGATTAAGCATATCCGTTGGAGTTCGTTATTACTACATATCCCCTACATTAAAGTGGTGAATGTGTTCTGTGGAAACATTGTGCCTATGGGTATGGTTCAAAATTAAAGGGTGCTTGGCATTGCATTTTGGAAGTAATTAACTTTGTTTCAGAGTTCATTTTTGGCAAAAAGAAATTTAAAACCAGTTAATTTTGGGAAGTAACGATTATGACATTTGGTCGAGTTGAGGTTTTCAAGTAAGTTCATCAAGGTTCCTTAAACCCTTTCGACACATGGTGGTTGTGTTGTAACTGAGACTAACATTACCAAATAGGTTAAGCTGGTTTATAATCTAGTTGTTGTACAATTATCAAAATTAATTTCAACTAACTAAAAAGGAGAATAAAGAGTGATGTGTTAAGCCTATCAGATATACAAAGTCTGCCACTTTTCAAATTCATTACAAAATTGAAACTAAACGAGCCATGAATATTTTCAGTAAGACTACTAATGATAGTTTTATACTACTTTTTTTGCATGAAAAACTTTAATTTATGAGAATTTCAAATGCAAAAAAGTTATCTTAAGGAGAGTGATTAATCATTCCCTTGTATAAAATGAGTAACATACAACAAGTATTTGCTTAAGTACACTAAAAGTTGAGCATTTAACTTTCAACGTCTAACTTGACGGCATATATGATTTATTTTCTGGTAACCACGATGTTAGACTTTTGAGTTTTGAAATCTAAATCCTTGAGCTTTTGTTTGACCCATGAATATATGCACATTATGTTTGTCAACATTTAACTTGATCCAGAAAACAGTTTGTTGTTCATATTTTAAAATTCAATTTTCTCTATATATGCTTTACGAGGTTTTAGTGATGAAATGTGGAGTTTACAATGGTCAATCAAAGACACAAACAATAGAAACAAATCAACAACCATTCTTATTCAAAATGTCATTAATTCATAAGGTATCTAATTTTTTTAAACTTAAATCACTTCTCTCAACCTCTTACACTATGAATTGAAGACTCAAATTTATTAAAGCGTCAACCAAACTCCAGCAACCATTCGTTTATGACATGAAATTTGAAATGAGTGAAAGTTATGAAAACTGAAAAGCAATAAAGATACACAACTCATTAAAGAACCAAATGTACCATACTACCATCTACATGCTTTAGGATTTATGATGGGCCTGCTAGAAACAAATCATAACAGACAACTTTGGATATGAAACTAAAACAAAATGGTTCTACATCAAATATTCAATGTCCAAAACATTTAAGAAAAATAAATAATTAGTAACAAATATTATCAGAATAATCATATGAGTAACTAGGAAGGTTGACGGTTAGCAAAGAACAACCCATGTTGTCGTAATATACATGTGATCGAGTTGATCTTAGAGTATGGTTATAAGTGTGGAACGGTGTACACTTTTATTAAAATAAAATCGAATACAATTATAAATAATGTAATGTAAAACAAAGAATAAACGCATGAGAAAGGAGTAGAAGCGTACACAGACTCTATAATAATAAGTAAACCGAACGCAAAGAAAGACACTTGACGAGGCTCGTATTGAATACGATTCCCTTAAAACAGATTCGCCGTCTGCTTCCTGTGGTACAACGACGCAGTGCCAGGTCTGTACCGGACCGACTAACTTGCTCGAAGATCGTCGAAGACTCGTGTGTTTCTGAGCGAATGCTGGAACTCGTCTGATAAAGAGCTGCGTTATACTGAACGTGTTAAAAACCGAATGAGACATGGCTATATTTATACTGAAAACCTATCTTGTTCTCCAAGACAAGATATTGTAGCCATATAACGAAAATCTGTTATTATCAAAAACAGATTTGCAAATCTTTTAACACATAAAATTGATTTGCATATCTTTTTAAACCATAAAACGATTTCTGTAAACTTACATGATAAGTTTAAATCTATTCCTAAAATAGATTTACAGAAAATCTGGAAAATAAAACTGCAGCAAAAAGATACGCACGTATGCGAGGCTTCGGAGCTGCATTCGTGTCCGCAGGTCGCGTGGGCTCGCATGAGTTCAGAAGCTTCGAACTCATTTGACCCGAAATCCCATTTTCGCACCCCCCGCGCGCCAAGACGTAGGAGTGGGAGCATAACCAACCTAAAGGAATTTGATAGCCAAAACTATAATTTCCTTATAAACAAGCATCCACTTCTTGTTTTGGGCGATGTGGGATTCTCCCATTTTTCCAAGTTTTATGTTTCAAGTGCCTCACATTGAGACACGATATCTCATTCATTTCAACTCCATTTTGACATACTTTAGCTCGTTCTAAGCTCTCGTCGAGGAGAACATAAAGCTACCAAGAAATATAAATATATATAACATATATCATATATTAAATAGTGTCCAAAATTTGCAAAACTCATTTTGCAAAATCAATTTTCCAACAATCCCCACATGAATGGAGATCGGTCGAAAACACACGAAAGTTTCGTGAAATTCTCGGTTAAGTCTTGCATAGGATAGGTAGGTGTAACCCTTTGAACCTTCCCTTGTGAGATGTACTTAGTCTCCTAGATCCGAGTAGACGCGATGTCCTTGAACTCATCATCCATTTACGTGACGACATTACACTTCACACAAGACTCTCCCGACATTGTCAAGTCCTCATAGTCGTGTTTGTTATGGTCATGAACACTAGCACGGTTCTCGCAAGAGCTCTTAGGAATTGCGCCCCACATTTCCCTTCGAGCGACCCACTTCTCTCTCACATAGGTGATTTCATCTTGAATCATTAAAACATATGTGTTGTGATTTCATCTTGAATCATTTTTCTTTATGATTTCATCACGAATCATTAAAGCCATATGTTTAACCTCTCAACAAGTCACATTTGTTATAGGAATGGACTAGGAAAGTTACAATATTTAGTAACTCCCCACATTGACGTGACTTCCCCACATTTCTATGAGTAGGTTGTCCTATTGAACCCGGATCTTGGGATCTCGGTCGGTGGGTTAGGTTTTCCTTCATAGAAACTCATTCCTTCAAGGGCTTTAGTCCCATTCCTTTAGACGACTTACTAACTAACTCTCTCGCTTAAGCCTTCGTAAGCGGATCCGCGATGTTATCCTTGACTTCACATAGTCAATTGAGATAACTCTGTTGAGAGTAGTTGTCGTGTCGAATTATGTCGACGACGGATATGTCTAGACTTTCCATTATACATTATGCTATGAGCTCGCCAATTGCCGATTGACTATCACAATGTATACTAATGGCGTTACGGTTTAGGCCACTTTGGTATGTCCTCTACAATTGACGTAGCTATTCCGCCTCTTGTCCGCATTTATCTAACGCGATAAATTCCGATTCCATCGTGGACTTAGCTATAACGGTTTGCTTGGAAGACTTCCAAGATATAGCCGCTCCGCCTAGTGTAAACACATATCCACTAGTCGATCTAGAATCTTTATGTCGATATCCAATTTGCATCATCGTATCCTTCGATAACAATTGGATATCGATCATAATGCGATCCATAATCGCGATCAGATCTCAAATAGTGAAGTACCTAGTCATAGTCGCCCAATGTGCATAGCTCGGTTACTAGTATACCTACTTAGCTCGCTAACAAGATATGCTAAGTCGGTCGAATACACATCATTAAGTACATTAACATGCCAATAATTCTTGAATACTCTAATTGGGCAACACCTAAGCCTCTATTTTTAGATAGATGCTTATGGTGTCAATTGAGTTCTAACTAGGCCGGAATCCTCGCATTATGAGTATTAAGAATTTTGTCCACATAATGTGCTTGACTTAACACAAGTCCATTCCGAGTTCGTATGATCTTTATTCCAAGGATCACATCACCAAACCCATATCCTTCATGTCAAACTTTGATTTCAACATGTCTTTAGTAGATTTGATCATCTTGTCATATCGCCAACGATAAGCATATCATCAACATATAAACACAAGATTACATATCCACTATTTGTGTCTTTGACATAAACACATTTGTCGCATTCATTAATTTTGAATCCACTCTCTAGCATGGCGTGGTCAAATTTTGATGCCATTGTTTGGGAGCTTGCTTTAAGCCATATAATGACTTAACAAGCCTACAAACTTTGTTCTCTTGTCCAGAGCAATGAAACCCTCGGGTTGATTCATGTAGATTTCTTCTTCTAAATCTCCGTTTAGAAATGCCGCTTTCACATCCATTTGGTGAACTTCCAAATTTCTTAAAGCGGCAATAGCAAGTATCATCCTAATCGATGTTATTCGTAATAAAGTGAATATGTATCAAAGTAATCAAGACCTTCTCGTTGTCTAAATCCTTTGATTACTAATCTTGCTTTGTACTTGTCAATGGTGCCATCGGCTTTCATCTTCTTCTTGAAGATCCATTTATAGCCTAGTGGTTTACAACCGGAGGTAAATCCACGAGCTCCCAAGTATGATTTTGTAAAATAGAATATATTTCACTTTTAATGGCTTCTTTCCATCGAGGCCCTTCCGAGGAAGTAACCGCTTCTCGGTATGAAGTAGGTTCATTTTCAACCATAAAAGAAACAAAATCGGGTCCAAACGATTTCTCGGTTCTTGCCTTTTGCTTCTTCTAGGTTCAACCTCTTCTTCCTCGGTTTGATCTTGTCTCTCATCCCGAGATCATTATCATCTCGTTGTCTCTTATCTTGGACAACCGTCATCTATTCTAGATGAACTTCCGGTTTCCTTCGTTAAACAAGGAAAAATAGTTTCAAAGAATGAAGCATTCCTTGATTCCATTAAAGTACCCTTTTGTATATCCGGATTTTTTGAATCATGTACTATGAAGCGATAAGCATCGCTATTCTTAGCATATCCGATGAATATACAATCCATGATTTAGGTCCAATCTTTTGGGCCTTGGGAGTTGGTATAGCGACCTTTGCTAGACACCCCACACTCGTAAGTACCGATATGATGGCTTTCTTCCCATCCATAATTCATAAGGGGTCTCTTCTTTTCCTTACGAGGTATCTTATTTAAAAGATAAGTAGCCGTTAAAATGGCTTCCCCACATGTCCCGGCTTAGACCGTAACTTATCAACATGGCATTAACCATTTCTTTCAAGGTACGGTTCTTCCTTTCGGCAATACCTGCTCTTTGAGGTGAATAGGGAGCGGTGAACTCGTGTCTAATTCCATGTTTCGCACATAGGTCGAATGGAGACACATATTCACCTCCTCTATCACTTCGGACCACCTTGATTTTCTTACTAAGTTGATTCTCAACTCGTTTTGTATAGAACAAACTTGTCTATAGCTTCATCTTTACTTTTCGGTAAGTAAACATAGCAATACTTTGTACAATCATCAATAAACGTGATAAAGTACTTATTGCCACCTTTTGTGGTAGTGATTTCAAATCACATATGTCGTTGTATCATATCAAGTGGTTCGGTTTTTCGCTCAACCGATTTGAAAGATGCTCTTGTAAGTTTGGCTTCAACACAAGTTTCACATTTATATTTTGAGTCAATATGGAAATTAGGTATGCAATTAAATTTAATCAAACGACGATCGAATTAAAATTTACGTGTCCAAGACGGCCATGCCACATATTAGAAGACTCAATCAAGTAAGCGAAGAATTCATTTTATTGATATTATTCTTAACAACCATTACATTGAGCTTAAACATACCATTGAGGCATATCCCTACCAACATAAACTTGATTCTTAGAAAGAACAAACTTATCGACTCAAAACAAGACTTAAAACCAAACTTGTTCAACAAATTAACTGTGACACAAGATTCTTGCGAATCTACGGAACATACAAGACATTAGTCAACTTGAGCTCTTTCTCGGATGTCATCTTCAAGATTACATCTCCTTCGCCTTGATTTCAAGTAGCTGCAGAGTTGCCCATGTACGCCTTCTCTCCACTATCAACCGCCTCGAAGAGTGAAACATACTCTTATCAAGACACACATGACGGGTAGCCCAGATCCACCCACCATTCCCTCGTTGTTGGAACCTACCAGTTAACTTGAGATCATGGCAATGACATCGACACCATAGCAATCATGTCCACATCTTCATTAACCATATTAACTGGCGTGAGTCACCCGCTTGCATCTTACAATTAGCAAAGACGGTGACTGGCCGGTCACAGATTAAACACACCCTTGGAACTTGTTTCACAATTGCGACTTTAGGAGCAAGGTACTGACTTCCTTTACCCTTATTGTCATTCTTTCCTTTTCCTTTGCCTTTAGCTTTGACATTGGACTTTGAAGATGACGAAACATGCTCAACCATATTTGCCTTTGCGTAATCAGCGATATCTGGGTTTTCGCCCATTGAATTTCTCTCGTTTCTCGGCATGATTAGCAACCGTGTTGGTAATCTGGCGCACTGTGCACGTTCACGTAGTATTCACCTGGAGGGGTAGTCGTGTTTGTCATCACGAAAATCAAACACAAACAGCTAAACAAACTGCTTTAAATGGTATCTACTTGTACCAGATCGATTCAACAAAACTCTAGCTTGGTTTTGATGGATCGAAAATCGCTTTAATAGAAACTCTATCTTGGTTTCGTTAAACCGATAATAAACCGCTTAAAAAAACGTTAGTCATTCAAACCAAATCAGATGTATAAAATCATAAAAGAAAGCGATTTCAAAGAAACTCAACAAGGTTTCGATGTAAAACAGCTTTATAAAATCTGTTAAATAATAATCCGATTTATAACAAAGTGTTTTAAACCGAACTGCATTTTAAGGCGTGGGAAACGGTGTACACTTTTATTAAAATAAAATCGAATACAATTATAAATAATGAGAATGTAAAAAATTAAATAAGCGAGACATAAAGGAGTAGAAGGTAAGATGACTCTATAATAATAAGTAAACTCGAACGCAAGAAGACACTTGACGAGGCTCGTATTGAATACGATTCTCTTAAAACAGATTCGCCGTCTGCTTCCCTGTGGTAATAACGACGCAATTGTTGTACAAACGGACCGACTAACTTGCCCGAAAGATCGCCGAAAGACTCGTGTGTTTCGGCGAATCTTGGAACTCGTCGATAAAGAGCTGCGTTATCTTGAGCGTGTTAAAACCGAATGAGACATGGCTATATTTATATCGAAAACCTATCTTGTTCTCCAAGACAAGATATTGTAGCCATATAACGAAAATCATATTATCAAAAGCAGTTTGCAAATCTTTAACACATAAAATTGATTTGCATATCTTTTAAACCATAAAGCGATTTCGTAAACTTACATGATAAGTTTAAATCTATTCCTAAAATAGATTACGTAAAATCTGGAAAATAAAACTGCGACAAAAGATACGCACGTATGCGAGGCTTGAGTTGCATTCGTGTCCATGAGCTCGCATGAGTTCAAGCTTCAACTCATTTTGACCCGAATCCCATTTTCGCACCCCCCCTGCAGCAGCGTAGGAGTGGGAGCATAACCAACCTAAAGGAATTTGATAGCCAAAACTATAATTTCCTTATAAACAAGCATCCACTTCTTGTTTTGGGCGTGTGGGATTCTCCCATTTTCCAAGTTTTATGTTTCAAGTGCCTCACATTGAGACACGATATCTCATTCATTTCAACTCCATTTTGGACATACTTTGGCTCGTTCTTGAAGCTCTCGTCGAGGAGAACGCAAAGCTACCAAGAAATATAAATATATATAACATATATCATATATTAAATAGTGTCCAAAATTTGCAAAAACTCATTTTGCAAAATCAATTTTCCAACAATAAGTTCTAAAAGTATTCAAAGATTAAAACCTGCTAATCGTTATATGAAAATTTCTATTACACATGCTTGACAACCACATCAATGTAGTAGATGAGCAAGAAACAAATCATATAGCATACCGAGAACTAAAGGCAAAATAATTAAAAATTTAGAGTAAACCGCAAAAATCACCAATATCGTTTGAAATATTACAGATATCTAGATGGATATAAACTCGACAACCATGTTGTTTATAATTTAGAAGTGCTGGATATGTTCATTTAAATTCAATCACAAAAGTCTATTAGATATATATGATGGTATAAAAACTAAAAAGTCTATGACACTTCTTAAATAAACCTATATACTCTCAATAAGCCACTTAATACATTTAACTATATTTTGTAAGGATTTCTACAAAACCAAGTGAAAGACTTTCATTTAGTGAAATGATTTTCACATTTTATTTTTTGATTATGCATTAAACTGTTGTATTGTGTATATACACATTTCTTTAACTTGTTGTACATTAAAGTGCACAAATCAAAACATAATGTATGCAAATCATCTATCTTTCATTTATTGTGGGCAGCAAATAGATCCACTAAAAAGAAAAATAAAAAGAATGAGAAATGTTTTCGACCACACATTTCAAATGTAAAAAGAGAATTTCATGAGAGATGCATTTCCTTTCTTAGGTGCATCTGAAATATATAGCTGTGCTTATTCTCATTCTTCTCATTTTACTTTTATTTAAACTTTCAAATCACACACCCACCGTGTAGTTGCTATTGTATTAAACCATACAAGCATTTAAGAGCCTTTTTATTACACCCATTTGCATAAAAATGGGGAAACGATTTAAGAAAACCATTTAGGATTGTTTTCGCTCATACTGAGATTCAATTTTAGTTTATAAATACTTTTAAATCGATTTCCGTATTAATCACTTAAGAACTAGTTGCACGTTTTTTAACTCATTTATGGTCGATTTTAAGTTTTTTCATCTGAAAGTAGAACTAATTTAAGAACGTTGTTGGGTCAGTGATCCCGATCCTAGGTTGAATGGTCTTTTGTTTTTTAAAGTGGCTTTGAGCCACTTCAAAACTGGGATTCAGTTTAGATTGTTTCACATCTCTTAAAAGGGTATTTAAAGTTTTTGAAGGATAGGAATCCTTGTGTATCTTTTGATTTAGGGAAAATGATAAATTTAGGCATCAAAGTTGCCACGTTTTCCTTTTCGGCATCGAACTTTTTCTCCTATCAGAAGATTGAACTTGCACAATTTTCCTTTTGTGACACAAAATCAAACTTCGATGCCCGAAAAGGAAAAATAGGCAAGTTCGATGCTACAATAGGAAAAAAAGTTCGGTGCCCGAAAAGGAAAAAAGTTCGATGCCTAGAAAAAAAAGTTCGACCGTTAATTTTTTTATTCGAATTAGTCCTTTTCGTCCGTTTTAGCACGTTTTTAATCCGTCTGCGCTTTTACGACGTCTGCTTTTGCTGATAGCCGTCCGTTTTACATTTTCTTCCGTTTTACGTTTTAGTCCGTTTTGCACAATTCGTCCTTTTTGCACGTTTCGTCCGTTTTTGCGTTTTCGTCAGCTTTTGCGTTTTCGTATGTTTTACCAGTTTGTCCGTTTTACACATTTTCTTCCGTTTTGCTAGTTTCGTCCGTTTTGCATTTTGTCCGCTTTTGCGTGCAAAAGCATTTAAAACGCAAAAGCGGACAAAACGCAAAAGCGGACGAAAACGCAAAAAGGACTAAAATGTAAAACGGACGAAACTGTCTAAAACAGACGAACGCGCAAAGCGGACGAAACGCAAAAACGGACGAAACTGCAAAAGCGGACGAAACGCAAAACCGGACGAAAACGTCGTAAATGTATCGAAACGTGAAAAACGATGAAAACGTAAAACGGACGAAACCGTGTAAGAACGGACGAAATGTAAGGCGGCGAAAAGGACTAACGGTGCAATAATATAATAACGGTCGTTAAAAATGTATTTAAAAGAACTAACGGTGCAATAAAAAATTAACGGTCGAACTTTTTTTTTTCGGGCATCGAACTTTTTCCTTTTACGGGCATCAAACTTTTTTTCCTATCAGAAGATTGAACTTGCTTAATTTTCCTTTTTTGTGACACAAAATCAAACTCATGCCAGGAAAGGAAAATTAAGCAAGTTCGATCTTCACAATAGGAAAAAAAAGTTCGATGCCGGAAAAGGAAAACGTGTCAACTTTGACGCCTAAATTTATCATTTTCCTTTGATTTAATAGGTTACAAACTTTACACTGCTAGATTGCTCTAAAACACATGCACCGCATTCTAAAATCAGAATCAAGTTTATCCCCATATACATATATATATATATATATATAGTCATGCTTTTTTGTTTGTGGACTTTGAAGTGTCCAGATGACGTGACAATATATTGGAAGCTCAAATCACTCTTTGTAAACAAACAAAGTTTAGGGACTTCAATTCGATGACAACATATTGTGTTAAAATGTCCGCGACTAAAGTTTTCATAGTCGCCCGAAAAACAAATATAACGTTAGTGTGAAACAAACACCGTTGTAAACTTTTGTTTATTACCATCTTTTGGTGGGTAGACACGAGGAGTAAATGAAGGATCACTAAATGAATGTGGTTGGATTAAGTTAGATGTGATTGATCAATGTGTAAGATTTGTATGTTAAACAATTGGTTGTGTTGTACTGTTCTATCATATAGGTTATGGACTTTTCAGCTTTTGCAAAAGACATGGAAATTGGTAATATTTGATGGTCTTTTGTTATCGAAAATGTTAGATAAGGAATTGATTCTGAAAGGTCTCTTTATCATCATAAAGAGATTTAACCTATCTTGGTAGTTAATTAAATGAAACTCTATCTTTCTTAAACAATTCAGTGTGGTAACGTAACACCACCAAATTTCATTGTTTCTCAGTAGTTCTTTATAAAAGGGAAATACTATATTAATCACGCATTAATAATATATACCATAACTAGCTGCAAATAAGAAGTTCCATAAAATTGTTCCAAACACTCCTTACATTCTCAGCAGTTCATAAAGGTACTACTAATTCAAGTCTCATCCATTTGAAACATAACATAACATGCTTAGGAAGCAAAAAGCACACTTAGATTGTCGTGTTGCTTTTTCGAGCTTTTTACCTCTTCATCCGCAAACCATGCCTATAAAAGAAGAGTACATTTAAGCTCTTCATCCGCAAACAGAGCACCGTTTGCTTTTGTCTGCTATCAAGATCTTCTTTCATTTTTCTTCTTTATTCTTTTTCTTTTTCTTTTCACTAGTATTTTTCGCCCTCTTTTTTAATGTTTTGTCATTTTTACATTTAGTTAATTTTTACGTTTTGTCCGGTTTTCGTTTCGATGTTTTTACGCTTACATCTTTTTACGTTTGCGTTTGTTTTTACGTTTTCACCTTTTTACATTTGATCCGCTTTTTACGTTTCGTGCTTTTTTATGTTTTCTTTTTCTTTCGCTTTCATTCGTTTTTACATTATCTTACGTTTTGGTAGGTAAGATAAAATAACGCATAAAAACTTATAAAATCATATGAAAATGGAGGAAAAGTAAAATAAACACATGAAAATATAAAAACGGATTAAACGTAAAAACGGATGAAACGTAAAACGGACGAAACGAAAAAGGACTAAAAGTAAAAAATTGGCGAAAACGTAAAGAAATGGACGAAACGTAAGAAAATTGACGAAAAAAAATGACCAAAACGAATGGGACGAAAATGGACGAAAAAACCGACGAAAACATAAAACGGACGAAAACGTAAAAATATGATCGAAACGTAAAAAATAGATGAAAACGTAAAAAAAAAAAAAAAAAAGAGGGTGAATACGACGAAAACGGTCAAAACGTAAGAAACGGACGTAAACGTAAAAACGGACGAAAAAGTAAAAACAGACAAAACGTAAAAAATGTACGAAAACATAAGAAAACGGACGAAAAAGTAAAAAGCGATTAAAACGTAAAGAAAGGGCGAAACGTAAAAAGAGGCGAAACGTAAAAACGGACGAAAACGTAAAAACGGACGAAATATAAGAAAACGGACGAAAACGTAAAAACGGACGAAAACGAAAAAGGCGAAAACGTAAAAACGGGCGAAACGTAAAAACGGGCGAAAACGTAAAAACGGACGAAACGTAAAAGACTGGATCGAAACGTAAAAGAGATGTAAGATATTGAGAAAGAGATGTAGGGGTTGTGGTAAGAGGTAAGAAGTGGAAAAGAAGAGATAAATTATGTCTGCATGGTAGAAGAGGAAATACGAGATTTTAGCCTCTTATGTCCGAAAACAAACGGGTCTTCAAGGAATACGTCTGCCGCATCAGACAAAAAGAGGCAAAGAAGAGCTTTTGAAAAAACAAACAAGGCCTTAATTGTGCACCGGCTAATAAATGAAAGTAAACGTGTCTTCCTTTTGCACCTCTCATAATATAACATACCTTTAACTAAGTACATCAGTTGTAGATGTAGCCATCGGATTTTGTAACTGAGATCATTTAAAGGAAACACTACAAAACACACTACAGCTAATCAGTTCCATAGCGACATGATCCAAAGTATTATTTGCCAGGAATTTTAATGGTAAAAGATTTTCCCTGTTAAGTATTGGATGTCCTGCATGATTATGTGCCATTGCAATTTTGTAGTGTTACAGTAACCCTTTTAGGCTCCTCAACTAGAAGTTTTTATTTCGAGGACCAAGGATGGATAATTTAGAATAGATGGGCGGAAAATAGAGTGATGCGCACGCACGATTGAAGGAGGCAACCTCAACTATTGATATCAATGATAGGACAATATTCCTTGATGTGCTTGAGGTCATTGAACTTGTCTATAATATTCAGGACACTATGATATGAGCTATGAATATCATACTCTTGACCATCGATTGCATCGATGTGCAGACCAACCGTGATTGTTACACGGTATGTAAGTATTAATGGAGTTTGAATGCCATGCATTGGGCTCACAAGATTGACTTTTAAAATTACTCCAAGAGATCCTTTGAATTTTAGGAACTTACCCCGCAGAGTTGTCGGGTTCCGGCTTTTAATAATTTTAGAGTTGTCGGGTTCGCAGGTGGTAAGTTCCCTAAAATTCAAATGATCTCTTAGAGTAATTTTAAAAGTCAATCTTGTGAGCCCAATCATGCATTCAAACTCCATTAATACTACATACATGTAACAATCACGGTTGGTACGCACATCGATGCAATCGATGGTCAAGAGTATGATATTCATAGCTCATATCATAGTGTCCTCTTTGAATATTATAGACAAGTTCAATGACCTCAAGCACATCAAGGAATATTGTCCTATCATTGATATCAATAGTTGCTGTGGTTGCCTCCTTCAATCTCGATGACGTCGCAAGATCACTCTATTTTCCCGCCCATCTATTCTAAATGATCCATCCTCGTCCTCCGCTTAAAACTTCTAGATGGGGAGCCTAAAAGAAGGTTCTGCTCGATAACACTACAAAATTGCAATGGCACATAATCATGCAGGACATCCAATACTTAACAGGGAAAATCTTTTACCATTAAAATTCCCGGCAAATAATACTTTGAATCATGTCGCTATGGAACTGATTAGCTGTAGTGTGTTTTAATTTGTAGTGTTTCCTGTTACTTTTTGTTATGATTTTGTGCCATTACAAAATTGTAACACAAAGCACCATCATGCACCACCACCAACGGTGGTCATATCATTACAAAGAATGCCTTAAAAACAATGCAACCACCATTGGAAGCCATGGTTGTGGTAAGTTCATGCCATCACCATCTAACACACCATCACAACCAACTTCACTAACGCCAGCCTTGGGTGCCACCATAACTTCCACCACCGTGAACCCACCACCACCACCAACTTTCTTGACTTCCACCATGCAAGTGCACCACACGTCGCTTTATTAACCTCGTGTGATCATCATCATGTAGCTACACCAGAACACCAAAGAGCCATCAAGGTGGAAAATTACCCTAATGGGAGAAAAAGGTTTAGAACAAAGTTCACCAAGAATAAAAGGAGAAAATGAATCTTTTCTTCGAAAAGATTGGATGGAAGATGCAAAGATGTGATGATAAATGGTGATGGATTTTTGTAATGGGGTTAGGATAAGAAGAGGATATTGGGTTGTAACCGATGTGTCTTATGTGCCTTAGAGCACTTTCAATAATAACGTATAACGTTATTAGGCAACAACGCCGCTAACGCTGCTATACCATTGGAGGGGGCGTTATTTCATGCATGTGGAGGCGCTGGGAGGGTAACGACGTTAAAAAATCATTTCACCCCTAAACCATTTCAACTAAATTTTCACTTACACCCCTCCACCTATTCAAATTTAAATTTAAATTATACCGCCGCTTTGGGCGGGATAAATTCAAATTCAAATTTGAAATTTAAAATTAAATATGAGCGGATATATTCGCTTCAAAATCAACTCGCTTATATAAACAACTCTACCTGAGTTGTTTAGAACACACAACACACACAAGTTACACACAACTCACACACACAAAAATGTCTCGCAAAGATTTTTCTCAAGAATTCCCCAAATTGTAAAAGTTGCAGAAACCGCCTTTCCAAATCCAAATCACTTGCCGGAAACCGGCTTTCCAACACTACCGTAACTTGATGTTTATCTACACCACCGTAAAATGTCTTTCCGGTGGGTTTTGAAAACATCCGCACCTCCCAATTGTTCCAAGTTCACCGTGAAACCCACAGTGGATCTTCAAACCACCCCAATGGTTAAGTGAGGCTTCCTCCGCAACCGGAACGAGATGAAGAAAACGTTAGGAGATTATGGAAGCGCAAGCACGTGAAGAGGTCGTCACCGTGAGCAAGAAGCACGAGAAGCTCGGTACTAAAGACAACTTCTTGACATCATGGAGAGTCGATACATGAATGGGGAGTTTATTCTCCGCCAACCGTTACGATGGTCGAGACTCGGATGATTCGCTTTTTAAGTTTTAGTAGTTTTATTTAATTCGCCTTTAACGCTTAATGCACGCTTTTTAAGTTTTTAATGTAATCCCAGTTTAACGCTTAATGTACTTGGTGTTTTAATGTTAAATGTGATATGTGTTTTAAAAAATGAAGTGTTTGTTTTAGTTTAGGGGTTGAAAGTGAAAATATGAAATGTTATTGGTGTTATTGATGTTATTGAGATGTTATTGTTGTGGGTGTTTTTTGGGGATGTTAATGTTAAATGTTAAAGCTGATGTGACGCTGACGTGGACGGTGTTATTGGTGTTATGGTGTTACGATTGTGAGTGCTCTTAATAGCTTACCAACATATGTTATTGTCATAGGTTTGGTAATGAGGCATGTACTAGCTAGAAATGGTGTTTTCAATATATGATAAAAAAAAAATGGTATCTACAGATGAGAATATTAAAATATGTTAGTTTTATTGATAGCCTTTAGCATAAGCTATCTTAATTAGTGCTTCAACTGAGGTGTAATGGCTATTTAAGATGTAGTTAAACAGTTTAATTTACATAAGGCCTCACAAACATTTTGAGAGTGTAAACAAAATTGCCAATTTAACACTTATTTTGACCAGATTTAAGGTTTAAATGGACCCCAAAAAAAAAGAACTTGCATCTCTAAATGTGTAACATGTTGAGTTTCTATGTAAAAGATTAGGCGTGTATGCAAATCTTTTCATGAATGGTAGTTGCAACTTGCAAGTAAGAAAATGTTGGCTAGTGCTTTTAGAGATTACAATTCTATAATACTACCTCCGTCCACAATATCACTTATATAAATGTTTTTGAATCAAAAGAAAATGTGTCTTATGGGCCCTTAATAGCTTACCAACATATATGATTGAACACTGAGAGTGTACTTATAAGCCCAAACATTATAACTAAGGGCTATGTTATGGTCATAAGTTGTAATTAGGATACAAAGCCAATAACAATGACTAAAAATCAAGGCCATGAGAGACAGACCAGGAAAATGACGCAAATAGACCGCTACCGATGCATATCACTTTTTCTGGACCACTTTTATTTATAATTTGAAAATGGACCAATTTGGGCAACAACTATCATTGGGCAACTCATCGAAATTGTGACACGTGTCCCGTATGTGTAAGGTATTGTTTTTGGCGAACTAAAAAGCGGTGGGCAACCGTATTTTTTAAAAGGATTTTTGGTCATTTTACATTACATAGAACGTACACAATTGAATAGTGAAAGTACATTACATATGTATTCAAAATCAATTTCCCACTCGCACAAAAACATTCATAGTTACGGTTTTATCTGCTTTTGCTTCTCGCATAAAAACATTGTAACTAAGTTGTTTTCACAAATGAGACCGCCTTCTTCGCCATCCCTCTTTTCCTTGTATCGCCGCTATGTCACCACTATAAAGGTACACTGTTGAGTGCAACCCACATTGGATTGATCAAGTTTGTTTAAAAATGTGGCCAAATATGGTACGTAAATATTTTCCTCGTTGTTTATTGTACATTATTTATTTCCAATTGGTTATATGCTTCAACAAATCGTTGTTGTTATTCGATTAATACCTTTGATTTCTCCTCTTTACGCCCCGTCGATTCGTAGTTATGTAGTGTATAATACGGTAGATGTCGTCTCGTTAGGTATGTAACATAACCCGTTCATTAAAAATTTTAGTGGCACTCTCTAGACTAATAAGGAGTGGTTTATATGCATTGTATACGCAATTGTTTACGGCGCTGGTATAGATTCCATCCATGGTCCGATTTAAATTGTATTTTTTTTACCTTTTTAGGACTATGAAGCTAAGTTAATCATTACCAAGAACCGAACTACTTTTGGTTGATAAAGCAAAAGTTAGACGCAAGACGCCGCATCTTGTTTAGGAATACCTGCTTTGGAATATGGATTGATCTGTTGTTTTTTGAACATGAAACGCACATCATAGATTATATGCTAAGGAAACAAGATAAAGTCGACGATTCTCACTATGATATGCCCTTCATTTATTACATTGAAGGGCATGCTTTACATTTTGGTCGTCGTGAGTTTTGTCTAATGACCGGTCTGCGGTTTGGATCCGTAAGCTTTGGGTTGTATACATCCGTTCTCTAAATTTTCGTAATAGGTATTTCCGACAAGCAAGGGTATATTCTAACCAACTTAGATGTTATTGGTGTTATCGAGGATGAAGAGCGGTTCGACGGATATCCGATGAAGATGTTGTACGCCTTTGTCTTTTGTTAGCCTTAGAGGTGATCTTTATGGGTCGTTTGTTGACATGCGAAAGTGGATGATACATCGATGAGGTTAGTTGATAATCTAGATGATTGGAATGCTTTTCCATGGGGTGAGCATATTTGGACTCATTTATACGACCAACTTCATAATGTATTTGATAAGCACGTGGATGACCACCTTTAAGATTGAAGAAAGATCCAAAGCATTGTCCAACATACACACCGTCTGGATTTGTGTTTGGGTTTCTGTATCCATTTTCCAACTTAACATTTTTACCGATTTGTATATAAGTTTATGTTTTATTTTCATTTTTATTTTTTATTCTCATAGGTGTGGATCCTTGAGTCGCTTGAAAAATCTCATGCTTGGTGGATTAAACATCCAAATGTGATACCAAGAGCACTTGCTCGGTCTAGAAGTCCATCTTTAAAAGAACCGATCGCTCAACCTTTTTTCAAACGTAAGCCGCTTAAACTTTGTTGTTATTTATTTATTGTTTATAGGTAAAAAAGTAAACCTACACACAAAATTAGATGTTCCATTTCCACCTATCTAAGCACACAATATCTTATCGACTCGATTCTTCATCAAATGTTTTTATCCGTCCGCTTTTCTTTTCATTCTACCTTGAGGCTTGCCTTTGATGGCCAAATGAATTTCATAATCGCAGTGGATGAACAATTGGATTAGTTGATTTAGTACACCGCAAATTAAGGCTATATGCTCCTCTCTACTTTTAAACTTCAATGTTGGCTCGCAATCCCTATACCCTTTCCAATATCGTGTTCAAGAACTACACCTTCTCGCACAGCCACCAATCAGACTCTTAGCAATAGGTTTGGGTGCGTGGATAGGGTCGATTGCTTTAAGTTGACCAATTGTATGGCAACCTCATTCCGTGCTTATTTTGGTTTTGGTGCCGGTGTTATTGTGGTGCTTATAATTGTAGCGATGTTGCCTCCGGGCTTGAAACGTCTGAATTGGCAGTGGCTATAATAATACCAGCAGCTTGTTGCAAAGAGTGGTTACTTCAATACTATCACGGATGCAAGAACACCGGCAAAGGATTGCTCGCACCACTTCCTTATCCTTTTCTTCAATCGCAGCCTTTAAAGAATCATCCAAGATCGCGCTTTACCTTCGATGCGTCGCTCGAATTTGTACTCTCACTCCTCCCTGCTTGGATGCATCATCTAAACTTTTAATCATATTGCAGTTGCCTTCTTTCCCGCTTTCTTCACTTTCCGAATGCATGGAACCTTGGCCTTCTTAGTCTCTCCAAAACACTTACCCGTGCTTTGAACCTCCCGATTATTTCAACATGAGTTGTTGTCGAATTTTAAGACCGGTGATCTTTGACCTGACTTGTGAATATATCCGTCAATATGAGATTGAGTTTCATATTATCCTCACCCAACTTGACTGTGTAACCTGGTCCTAGAAGTGGATCATTGGAATTGTCATCATGTAGAAAGCCATTAGTCGTCAAATCATGTTGGTGTTCCAAACTACCTCATCTATTCGAGATGTGTCTAACATTGCATCGACCTAGCCTCGAACATCCATGTCCCCAAATTAGCCAGTTGTCAGGGATTCCTTCACCGTGTTGAATTGCAAAGAACTATTCACATAAGGAGTTGCCATTGGTTGGGTCGTTTTACGCTTCCACCGCCTCGCCTCATCAATGATTTGGGGAATAAATATGTTATCACCAAAAGTTACAAAACATCTCTTATAGTTTCCACAATCATCGAAACTAACTAGCGTTGATTTGCCGTAACTAGCGTGTTTTCAAGCTAGCTAGCAAAGGGAAATATTATTTGCGTGATTGCCCGTAACTAGCGCTTATGACTTTAATTACGAATCCCTTATAAAATGTTGTCGTATGTATCTCAAAGTAATTAACTAAACCATATTTTTTTAACCATTATCGAACTTTAGGATTCAACTACACCATCGATCCGAGACCTACTATACATGAGTTCCAATGTGCATGGTGGATAGATAGCCAAGATTTTTTCAATGACTACGCTCCTGCATCACGGTCAGACCCAAAGACAACTTTGTTGATACCTACTTTTCGAGGTCGAAAAGTCACTAAACGTATGAAACCGGTTTGAAAGTAAATTCAAAACAATGCAAGAGTGGAAGTAGTTCCAACAAAAGCCTTAAGGATCATGTAATTTCCGGTTCGAATCGCCAAGTTTTTAAACTTGAGTGTATTATTCGTGTTCTCTTTATATTCATTATAATATAAGAATAGTAGATTCACTTTTTTAACATCACCGCCGGAATTTCCTAACACTTAGACCTTGATGTGTTCTTGCACATGATGTAACCGGTGGTCTTCGGTATTCCTTTCAACTAATCTATAGTTATTTCTTCGCCATTGTTTATTTTAGAAATTTCATGCATATTTTTTACAGACAAACTTGATTTTGAGTCACATTTTCCAAACACAAGGACCGCTTTTTCCGATTCACTTAACAACATTTATCTCAAACCGATCGACTTGCGGAATCGACGCGGACGTTGCTCGTGTTAATATTTCTTCTTTGCATTTAGTTGTATGGCCGTTATATACAAATGTCATCAACGCTTAGTCTGCTCCTGTGAGTATCTCCTTTAGAGGAATTGAGATTCGCTGGCAGAGGAAGAAAGGTTACAGCTGGAAGAAGAGAAGTCGAATGTCGAGGCCAACATCTTAAGGTCGGAAGAGGCTAATAGGTTGCGGTTGGAAGAAGTCGACATGTTGAAGTTGGAGGAGGAGAAGAAGAAAAACGACGCCGCTTATGAATTCGCCACATTTTCAAAGGCTTTAAGTCGGTTACCACCCGACAAGAGGATTCTCATGGAACCTGTTTCGCCACAAAACAATCAAAGCGGTTAAACGCGAAAATAAAAAAACACGGTCCTAACATGAACGACCCAACTATTGCCGAGGAGCTTAACAGAGTGAAACCTTGGGTAGAGGTATTGTGATAGTTTTACGAACTTGTCAATATACTTGCCTATCAATAATGCTCACAAACTAATACATTGAACCTGCTTTCTAGGATCTAAGTAGATGGTTTCATTCTCGTCGAAACTCTTTGTCCGTCTGATGAGATTGAAGAATTCCTCCGTGATCCCGATAGACACCGTGTAAATTTTCATGGTCGATGATTATATCAGACCGCATTTCGGCTTCGCTTAGTTTGCTTAGACCGCTAGAAAAGGTTGGCTAACCGAGGAGGTTAGTTTATATAGGCTTTCTTATTCGATTTTCTTTTTACCCCGTATTTGATTTTCACCATTTCTTAAATTGGTATTTTATTTGCCGCAAATGCGTAGCATATAGACCTATGGGTTGACTACATGTGGCACGACGACCTCGTAATGCTAATCGGGCGATGGTTAGTAGTTACTTTGTTCGATTCTTCTTCAAAATGGCATGCCCGTGTTTTATGCAGACGGACGAGGTATCCCATGATGTGGAATGATGTTGAACAGTAATACATTTACTTTTCATTTCCTCCTATTTTTATCATTTACGGTCACCAATAATCGTGTAGTTCATGATAGCAACTTTAAAACGGCATCTTTTAAAGTATGAACAAACTTGATATTTGTCGCTCATCTTTTAAAGTATGAATAATCGTAGTTCATGAACAAACTTGATAGCAAATCATAAACTTTCCTTTACGTATTAACAAACTTGATACTCACAAACTTTATCCACAACTTTTGATCTATCGCCAGCTTCTTCCATTGCCACTAGCCGTGGTTTCTTTTAAAAGATGCTATTTGATGCATACTTTGAATAATTCGTCCAATGTAACCAAAAACCAAACAATCCTCCCTAAATTTGATATTTACAATCCAAATCATCAAGTTTCTTCTTAGGCACAAAATACCTTCTTTTGGACGGTGCTTCCAAAGTGCTATAATCAGATGCTCCATCTCGTAATCAATACCTTCTTTTGTATGCCGTTGATCTTAGACTCCATTGTAGTACATTTATCCACAATTCCTTTATAAGTTTCATGGTATCCTCATGATAAACTAACTAGCAAGTGTTTTCGTAACACTAGCGCTTTCTCCATGCAAGCTAGCAGCTGGAACAGCTTTTGCACTCCAATCTTCCAACCAACTTATTATAATTTTTTTACACAATGTTATTATTATTTTTTTTGTTATTTAATTATTTATTTATTTAATGTTTCAATTCATTGTTTTTTGTTCGTTTTTTTTTTTTTTTTTTTTTTTTTTTTTTTTTTTTTATTTTTATTTTTTTTTTTATTAATTTTTTTGACACTAAAAGGTCCAAAGATCAAAGGCCAAAAAATCCTATTGCTCATAAACATAGTAGTTATAACTTATAAGTGTAACCCAACCACAAAAACATGATATCCACTAGCAGTGACTTAACAAAAGAACAAGCAGCTGATTCATACACACTAGCCGTAGTAAGATTTCCAATAGCAAGACTACCTTTGTTACAAAGTTTTGAAAAACATCTTGAGACTTGAGACCAAGTATGCATTAAATTTACAATCCAAAACTAGTTGATTTAAAGCCTTGAATGACTAGTCGAGCCTTCAACGTAGTTCTAGAACGCAGCAGCCTTCATACTTATCTTCGGTGGTGGAATTCGCCATAATTGTTTGCGCCTTACACCGCCATGAGATAAGTCCGCTTCCAAAACCGAGCCCTCCATTTGTAATCGCTCGATCCCAACAAGATATTGATTACCCTAGCAGAAGTTATGGTAAACACGTCGTAGTTAACAGCTGAGCAACATATCGCAAGTACATAAGCGTATGAATTTCCCAAAAGCGTAGTTTCTATACAACCCAAGACCGCATGAAAACGTTATCCATTGTCTAAAACGTCCATTAGTAGTAACATATTGCTTACCACCGAAGCCATGTCAACAAAGACATACAAACACGATAATTGTATTCTTGTATTTACCTTTGACCGTATAAATAAAAAGTCACTTTTATTAATTTTGACGTTGACCAACTATATCCTAATACACACCAACTTTCTTTAGGTTTTTATTCCTCTCAACGAGATATTAAACACCGTGTCTTGCCCAATTTAACATACCCACCGGAGTGGTAACATTCTATGATAGCGGCGACACGCGTGACTATGAGTCACGTGTATGGTATGTCCGTGTTAGGGAGTGCTTACATGTATCTTCTTATTATAACCCACTCATATTATTACTTGTTTGTTATACTTTGTGACCATACACCATGCTTCTTATAACCAACATATATAATACAATTACGGACAACACATACATAAATAAACTTATACAAGAATTTGTTATACTTTGTGACTGTGCACTAATAAACCATGCTTGTGAGTAGTTGCCCATTATTTGTGTGTAGTTGCCCTAGAACAAATTTATTGTTGGCCAAAGTTTCTGGGTGTTGTGTTGTAGCATTTGACTTTGAGTTTTGTGCACACTAGTTCCCTTCAAGTACATGCAACTATGTACCACCATCATTTCCTTACATCTATTCACCATTAATAAACCGTCCTTCTTATTTGAAATCCCATTTTTATTTTTTATTTACCACAACCAACAACATAGTTTCTCATAAACATTTGTTATACTTAGGGGCGATATTTTTGCTTAACGGGTCCTTAGCTAAAAGTGTGGTCCCACCAAATTAAAGCTTTATGTTTCATTTTCCTTAAATGGTCCGTTAGAGATGGAGAAATATTCACTCCTTCCCAATCGATCAAGCAAGAGAAAGGGCCCCACTCCATTTAATTCAAACAATTAACTTGTTGGACACAACTTTCTTTGTGCCTTTTGTGCAATAGCTTAAAGTTAAAAACTAATGGACTAGTTCCTTCAAGTACATGCCACTAGCTACCACCATCATTTCATTACGCCCTTTCCTAATTAATAAAGTTTGTCCTACTTATGTGCATCCCCGATTTGGGTTTTTACAAAATATCCATTCAATATTGAAATAGCACACCAAGTGCACACTTAGTCGACTTTATGATATAAAAGTCCGAGTTATATTATGGTAGTGTATTATTACATAAAATATAAACGATATGTACATATAATAATAGCATATGTGTGTTAGTTCATGTAACCAAAAAGTAATCAATATAAACCTGCTTTAATGGCGCCTATTTACAAAACATACTAAATTAATAATTTTTCTAACCCAAGGGACGAAAATTTTGTTGCATTTGGAACTAAACAAAATTCAAACCGGTTTACTTGCCCCAAACCGAAACTAGTTGCCCAAAATGATTATCTTGTGCTGTGAATCGCTTGAGTACAAGAGAAGCTTCATTATTTAAACTTGGCCTAATGTGCAACAAGAATTACTTGACATGACTCAACTATTCACCACTTGACTATCCACATTAATTTAGATAGACTTCAATTCAAAATAAACCCATGTCACCCCACCCCGCTCTTTCCCCCACCCCATTTGGGTTATATAAACGGACAACATATACCCCAATATCATACAACTTTGTCGTGGGACACACACTAGCCACAACACAATTTACTACAAAAGAAATGGATAACGATTTAAAGACATGGTTAACAACGTGTTTGTGCGTGACAATGAACGTGACTTCAAGTTCTTAAGTGACATGCATGCAAAGGTGATCGACCTAACTCGCTGCTGTAACCGTGAGGGCCGAGCAAATCAAGCGCTTGGAGTGCGTGGTTGGGTCCAGCTTGCTGCTGTTTTGGAAACTCCTGCAATTCAGACGAGGAGCTTGAGAAAAACAGACCGATGAGGCTAATGAGTGAGACTCATCCAAGTTCTCAAAAAATCTCCTTTCCGCAAAGTCGCAAAAATTATTAATCCTCTACTCCTATGTGTTCTCTCCGACGCTCGTGATTGTCATATTATGTGTTTTGGTATCTTCATGAATGTCGTTGCTACGTTGATGTATTTTGTTATCCTTTAATGTATTGAAATGAAATCTATTATGAATAAAAATATTTCAAGCACATGTCAAATGTTCGAACGTTGTTTATGAATCACCAATAAAAACATGTAATACTTTTGAACACATATATAATTTACAACATGAAACTAGATATCATATTTAATCCGCTTGAACAAACACCTATATTTCATCAATAATTTGGTGACAAACGTGGTTATTTCGATTATATAATACTTACATTTTCTCGACAAGCCTCTAACAAGATCACCCGCTCTATTTATTTTAACAGCTTTCATTATTCTACTGTGTCAAACTACCGCTTGTTCTAGAGCAAGCAAACGTTTTGATAAGACCGAATACATCCGAATGACTATAAGATTTCATTTAGGTTAGCCCAAAACGTTCCTAAGCAAGGTGGGATTTTTGGTGATTGTGGTGTGGGTTTGTATATTTTATATCGATTGGCACATGGTCTATCGTTGCACGTTGATGATCCTCGCCGACGTCGCGCTAGCATATCGCGAGAAGATGATTCGCTTTTTTATAAACATAGATTTTATCGCTTGTACTAACACTTTTAAACTTATCTCCAACTTTTTTATAAACATAGATTTTATCGCTTGTACTAACAGCTTTAAACTTATCTCCAACAAGACTTTCATTGTTTTATCATGCACCATCTATTGATATATTCATTCACATAAGCCATTAATGACTAGACAATGGATTCATAACAACTATTTACTACACTAAACACACTTATAACATGCATACATAAACCAATAATCATATTGCACCTTGCATGCAAGAACCTTGTGTACGTGTAATATTCATTCATTTCGACGTCCATTTAATCATGCCATTTCCACAACTCGTCCATTCCAAGAAAAATCGTCCATTAAAAGGGCCACACATAGGTTTGTCAATTGATTTATTACCATATCATTACACAAACACACTACACATAAAAACTTATAACAAATTAACCAAAATTTCCCTTTACTATTTCCATATTAAAATAAACGGATCATACTTTTCATATTATTAATAAGTACATTATTAATAGTAAAATAATAATACAACCTTTCCAAATATATATCAAATCTTCATATAGATCACATTTGTACACAAGTGATAATGCCAATCTCCCAACCCTCTATTTCATCAAAAATTCGCTAAGCCTCCAGCTGCCTTATTTGATTTCAAGCCAAGGTATGCCTCGCCATTACCTTTCGTGATTGTCACTTGCACTTACTAGGTTTTTGTCCATACATGCTAATCTCATTTGTATACATTTTTTTCCTTTATTACGTGAGTACTACACGCTATGTATCCGAGAATCTTGTAGTTGAGATTCACTACGATGGTGAGTTCATTCGGTTGCCCAAATTAACTTACGCTGATGGGCGCACCTTGTGCAAACGCTCAAGAAGTCCACAAGGATGAACTTTAATCAAATGCTTGACTTTTGGCCAACAAGTTAGAGTGTGAGATACGGGCTTTGTATTTATGTAGGCCACTATTTGCTCTTTCAACCGGTTTGACAGCTTGTTGAATGCGATAATGACATTAAAAGGATGTTTCAACTTGCCGAGGAATGCGGGTTGATCGGCTTGTACATTGCACATGCACCGATAACTTAGCATTATTCTATTATGATAACCTAATTGTGGATCTTCTTGATGAGCCAACGCGCGATGTGATAGCAATACATGATAAACTTGTGGAGCTTGCTACTTCTAATTCTCGCCTCGATATTGTTGCATGGGAGGAGGAAGAAAGGCGGTCACCTCCCTAAGAAGCCCTCCGCTCCAAACTAGAAGTCAAGGAATTGAATGTCAAGGAAAGAATCTATTCATGGATTTTTGGGTAGCGAAATTGTTGATGCCGACATTGGGTTCAAGTGACGATGAATGGTACTATGGGGTATTTTGGGTGTGTATCTATGGATGTTGGGCCTTCTTCTTCTTCCGTTAGGACAGCTTCGTCATAAGGCCTCTAGAAAACCTTATGCAAGGAGGCACCGCTTTCAAACACCAAGATCGGGCTTACGGAAGTTCAAGATGTCGAGGCATTTAAAGGCTCTAACAATGCACCACCGCCGAGGAGGTGCGGATTAAAAGCAACTTGGTTTTTAAGGAACCAAGGTTGGAGTGTAGGTATTTTTATGCAAAGATGCTCATGTTGCCGATAACGCTTAGAAACTGGGTGTTAACATAACTTAAAACTCAAAATAGTTTGTCTAGTTTAGCCTTTTTGTATGACGTTATGTAATTGTTAAACATTTTTTGTTTGTGCTTTTTATGATTACCAAAAAAATGTTCAACAATTACATAAAATTAACATGCGATGTTTTGTGTAACCATCCGCTTTGGGGTTATCGTAGTATGCACTGCTTTTTGATCTACGCTCGTGTCCGCTTACATAATATGTGTATGAATGCTTTATAGTATGATGTATATCATGGCAACCTTGATGGGGCATCTCTGTTTTAGGATAGCAACCCTATAGGGCAACTTCATTTATTTTTTTTAGATAACTAAACAAAGTAGAAACTTATCATATAGGGCAACTTCATTTTATTGGGGGACTGTAGATAATTTTGTTTTTTTTTCCTTTCAATAGTCAGCATTTTTTGGTGGGTGTACACGTGTTCAACTATGTTTTGGGCACGTGCATGGTAACTATCTCTTCCTGCTTTAGTGCTTTATCCAAATTTTGTTAGTATTTACCCACTTTCACCTCAAAAATAAAAAAATAAAAAAATAAATAAAAACACTTAAAAATTGTATTTGATGCTTTTGTTTTGATTATACAGCTTGCATCTGTGTATCTAGTGTTTGATTTACCCATTTTTGCTAACTAAATACGCCCTTGCATTGGCATAACATAACAAATACATAATACAATTTAGTCTACATATATTATGAAATACAACATATAACGAGAATAGGTTGTGGCTCACTTGTTCAATGACGAGCATGTCATAACCTAGGTGTATCAATTGTAGCTTGTTCAATTGCTCGGTCATTTTTAGGTGGTTCACTTGTTATTCGACTTGCAAGTGGTTGGGTTTCTTCATCACTAAGGTCACTGGGTTCTGTATACATAGAATCATGAATTTCATCAGCTGTTGATGTAGTCTCACTTGTACCTCTGATACTCACCGAACCACCGCTTATACAAGATGCCGGAACATGTAGCCCCATCACACCATCACACCTTCACCTCTACGAACTACAGCTTGTTTTTTCCCGCTAACATGTACACCACCAAGTCTACATGCATCAACCCCACAAAGAGTATTGTTGTCGCTATGAAAAATTCATTGGACAACAAGACCACATGATTTCTCTATTCGTGCACGCCTTGCATCTAAGGTCAATCATACTTGTTTTCTTTCCATCCCGCACCGAATGCATACCATTTACTCAACCGGTTTCGATGTTATAACGAAAACAATAGCATTCACGGTTTATATAAGAACGCCTACTAGCATAACCATCTCGTATTTTTCCTCTTCATTTATTACACTTGAATGGTGTGCCATACTAGTTGGTTGGAGAATTTAATTGAAGAGTAACACACACATCGCTTCTAAAATATTCAATTACCTTGTGACTAGTCAAATTAAAGGTCACCAAGATTGTTATAGCAGAGTAACCTTAGAAAAATTGTAGTAACACCATGTTTATATTATTTGGTCTTCAAGACTAGCAAGAGTAACATGTAATAACATTTTAAGTCTTAATTCAAACCTTAGACAACATGTAGTGACAACACGTTTATATGATAAATTGTCTTCAAGACTAGCAGCTCTAACTTTAACTAGCGCTTTTAGTCACATCGTGATGTACCAGAAGATACATGAGGGACCTAGAATGACAAACACTTAAACCTTTTATACCCCACACATCGCTTTATGGTCCCAAGTCCCAACAATCAACATCCCCACATTCCTTGTTATACACTAGGTCACTTTCAGCGAAGAATCCAAATTAAAATATATCGTTGTCCTTTTCTTCTATTTTTAGAAACAAATCCAGGTTTGTTGTACTCTCCCGTATGTAATTTTGTTACCGTATTCATTCATACATTTATACATGAATATAAATAACTGTGCACTTTTATATTTTATATTCTATTAGTAAATTTTTATTTAATTCAAAGTTATTTAAATTGTTATTAGGGTTTATGTTTTATATGTATGCTCATTATACCCTTTAACTCTAGTGCTTCATTCTTTAGGGTTTATGTTTTATATGACATGTCGGAAACCAACAAAGATGATGTTTTTTGGCACCGCTTACTTGATACACTTTGTTGGTTTGAAACGTTACATAGTGCTTCATTCTTTAGGGTTTATGTTTTATATATGAAACCAACATATTTTAATAATGACGATTTACTTGCATTAACTTGTGTAAACAGTCCACAATGACGACCGCTCAAACAGATTTATTCTTGAAACAATGGAGGTCGGTATTCTTCGTAATAGATCATGAGATGCGTGCACAATTAAAGGTGACCATAATATAATTATTTTACGTAAACCATGGCTTTTATTTATTCAAATATTTTACATCCATTTGCCAAAGCCTAGACCCACATTTCACAACAAAGAATTAAACTAAAATTCAACACAAGATACATGACTAGAAATAGAAATACCAACATAAACAAGACATCGCCACCGCTAAGACAACAATTAACCGAATCAAGACACCATGCCTTTCACTTTCTATGAATGATGAAGCTCTCGGCTCGTCGCTTCTTCATTACATTGACCAATTTCTTTTCATACTCTCTTTGTCTTAACCGTGTTTAGTATTACGTGTGTGTGTGTGTATAGCTTGTTCATCCGCCTTCATCTCTTTCTCTATAAGCTTGTGTTGTAAAACTAGTGACCTAACAGTGGTATCAATCGCCAAATAGTTGGGTGTACTCGTTTGTTTTTGAAGTTTTGGTTTTGGGTCTTACGCGTAAAGATAACACAATCTTTGGTTCGCTTAAAAACTGATTTTTTACACTTTTGAATCCAAGATTCTTGTACTTTCAACGTTATTAGGTGTTAAATCATTGGTTTTTGGCAAAAAGTTTGGAACTTTACGTGTTTTTCCTTGTTTTTAAGCTTGTTTTTGCACGCAAGTGTTATCCGCCAGAATCGTTTTAAGTGCTTTGATCATCAAGTTTCACACTTTTGTGTTATTTTGGTGTTATTGAGCTATTTCATCACACAAAACCGGTTTAGAAACATCTTTGGACAAAATCATTCTACGAGTAGGATTACGCTGTGATCAAAACCCTAGTTTTATTTAGTAGTTCTCACGCGTAACTTTGTTCCCGGCTTGATCTTCATTTTCCGGTTTATTCCGTGTTTTCTTACTTGGATAAGTCCGAAAATACGTCGACTTTGGATATCTTTTGCCCGTGAAGTGTAAAGATCACTGGGATAAAACCTAATCTTACGCTAAGCATAAAGCTTACGCCAGAAAATCTTACGCTTAAGATTCATCTTCTGCGTAGACCTAGTCCCACGACAAGGTAATCCTCGCCTAACTTTCACGCCTAACTTATTGTTTACGACAACTTTAGTCTTTTTCCTACTTACGCGTAAGCTAAATCCTCTGAGTAACTATTCTTATTACGCGTAACTTTTGGTGTTTTTACGCATAAGTGCTACTTGGTTCTTGTCATTTCTACCTAAGGACACTTCATCAACAAAGGTTCATTCGACTACAAAGATCCATTTTACCACACAAGTTTATCATCATGTCTCAACCACCATACTCTAACTATTTCACACTTATAATCAACAACAACAATTAACTCCACAACATCAACAATGGAATCAACAATGCTTCATTTATCAACAACAATTTAATCAAGAACATACTCCACAACTTGGTGCAATTCCACAACCACAAATGGTTCAACCACAATCAAGCCTTCAAGTTCAACCCTACACAACCGATTTCAATCAACATCCATCACGGACCACTATGAAGGAACCCACTTGGTTTGCTAAGATGTGTGAAGCTTTAAGCGACCAACAATCAATTCATGAAGTGGATCACTTGATAGACCTCCAATGCTCACTCCGTGAAACTACGATCAATGGGTGATAAGGTTCTTTAGGTTCGTGATGCTCAAGAAGCCACATGGAAAGTTCTTAAAGAGGTTATCTTGGAAGGTCCATTTGAGATGCCCATGTCACTATACCAGGAGATCCAGCTGCTCCACCAAGAGATGAACAAATCAACATTGCTATCATTGTTGTGCATCTTAATGCTCTGAACTTCTACACTATGAAGTCGATGAACTTGCAATGGAATACATCCTTTTAGGATTACCAAACCCAATTCTTCGAGTGTTGATGCTCAAAAGATCGCATAAAAAATGGGATCATATTCGCCTTCTTATGGAAGGATCATACTCAATCGGGAGGATTTGGAATCCAAAATTTACTTGGCTTATGAATACTTCATGATTGAACCCGAGAGACACTAGAGTCCTATCATCATCGTTTTTCGATATCATCAATGATTTGGATAAACACAACATCATTATGCCAAGAATTGCGATGAATACTAAGTTCCCGAGTAGTCTTGGTCCGTAATGGGAGAAGTATGTCATTTTCTCCGTCAAGCGAAGAATATGCATCATTCTACTTATGGATTGTTGTATGATTACTTGAAGCCTCATGAAAAGGAAGTTGATCGGGAAAGGTTTTCGTGCTCAAATTGCTAAACAATCACAACCTGACAATCAACAACTTGCCTTATATGCTCAATGCAATTATCCTCTCAACCAAAGAACTCAACCAAGCGCTTCAAACGCACCTTCACAAAGAACAACCTCAACCTCAACAAAATCAATTGGTTCCATACAAAGAACAATGCTCAAGCATATGTCGTTGAAGCCACTCGAGGAAATCGATCCGCTCGAGCATTGCAACAAGGATTTGTGATGATTGCTAATGCTTTTGGCGTTACGCAACAAATCCAACAATCGATTCGTTCCTCATCTAACACACGGACTCAATTTGTGTGAACAATGGACGTGTTGAAGTTCGGAATCGTGATTATGGCGTCGGATGGGCGGTGGTCAAGGGTTTCTTTGTGGGTAGGAATAACAGATCTCAAGTGGTAGAACAAGGAATGCCGGAATCGGTTAAATGGTCTTAGATGCTACAATCGCAATGAAAAGGACACACAGCTAATGCATGCCCAAAGCCAAGGACTAGGGGGTGCTTACTTCAAAGAGGCTTTACTTTTGCTCTTAAGGATAAAGTGGTGGATCTCTTATGCATAAAGAATGTAGCTTTATGGCGGATGCAGACTCGATGATGATATGGAGGACTGCAGCGAATGCAATTGTTATGTTGATGGCTAATATGCATGAATTGCACATGAGTGATACAGCCCAATAGAGGACACCGATGGCTTGTCTCCGTGTACCGAACAAACCATCATCATATCTCGAACTAATATCTCCGCTAATATCTCGAATCCAAGACGGATCGGATTATTCAAAATGAGTCTTCTACATCTTCTTCGATGATTTTCAAGTTAACCTGAAGTTACATTTGACGATCAAGATGACCTTATGGTCCCCTTTGATAATCAAATTGACTCGTGGTCGTTCGAGGATATAACGAATGATCATGTTGAGACTCACGATGAACAAGATGATCATTGCCTCATCCGGATTTTGCTCGGTTAATTCAAGACCATAAAATCAAAATGGAGGAATGTTATGCATTAAATCGGTCATTAAAAAGTAAAATGCATGTTAACCAAGGATTTTGAATGTTTACAAATGCAACTCAACTTTTTCAAAACTCAAGAAAACGGTATTGTTTTTGGCGAATCTAAAAAGCGGTGGGCAACCGATTTTTTAAAAGGATTTTTGGTCATTTTACATTACATAGAATTACAACAATTGAATAGTGAAAGTACATTACATATGTATTCAAAATCAATTTCCACTGCACAAAAACATTCATAGTCATCGGCTTTATCTGCTTTTTGCTTCTCGATAAAAAACATTGTAACTAAGTTGTTTTCACAAATGAGACCGCCTTTCTTCACATCCTCTTTTCCTGTATCACATTATGTCACCAAATATAAAGGTACATCGCTGAGTGCAACCTACATTGATCGACAAGTTTGTTTAAAAATGCCAAATATGGCACGTAAATATTTTCCTCGTTGTTTATTGTACATTATTTATTTCCAATTGGTTATATGTCAAGAAATCGTTGTTATTCGATTAATACCTTTGATTTCTCCTCTTTACGCCCGTTCGATTCGTAGTTATGTAGTGTAATACTAGAGTCGCCGTTAGCTATGTAAAATATAACCGTTCATTAAAAATTTATGCACCTCTAGACTAATAAGGAGGGTTTATATGCATTGTATACTTAATTGTTTACGGCTGGTATAGATTCCATCCATGGTCCGATTAAATTGTATTTTTTTACCTTTTTAGGACTATAGCTGTTAATCATTACCAAGAACGAACCTTTGCTTGATAAAGCAAAAGTTAGACGCAAGACGCCAGATCTTGTTTAGGAACACCGCTTTGGAATATGGATTGATCTGTTGTTTTGAACATGAAACGACATCATAGATTATATGCTAAGGAATAAGATAAAGTCATTTATTTCATGATGATATGCCCTTCATTTATTACATCAGGCATGCTTTACATTTTGGTCCGCGAGTTTTGTTTAATGACCGGTCTGCGGTTTGGATCCGTAAGCTTGGTCATACATCCGTTTCTAAATTTTCGAATAGGTATTTCCTGACAAGTGGGTATATTCTAACAAACTTAGATGTTTTTGGTGTTATCGAGGATGAAGAGCGGTTCGACAGATATCCATGAAGATGTTGTAAGTCTTTGTCTTTGTTAGCCTTAGAGGTGATCTTTATGGGTCGTTTGTTGACATGCGAGCGGATGATACATCGATGAGGTTAGTTGATAACTAGATGATTGGAATGCTTTCCATGAAGTGAGTATATTGGACCATTTATAACTCAACTCATAATGTATTTGATAAGCATGGATGACCACCTTTAAGATCAAGAAAGATCCAAAGCATTGTCCAACATACACCCGTCTGATTTGTGGTTCGTCGTATCCATTTTCCAACTTAACATTTTTACCGATTTGTATATAAGTTTATGTTTTATTTTCATTTTTATTTTTTATTCTCATAGGTGCTGGATCCTTGAGTCGCTTGAAAAATCTCATGCTCGGTGGATTAAACATCCAAATGTGATACCAAGAGCACTTGCCCGGTCTAGAAGTCCATCTTTAAAAGAACTGATCGCTCAACCTTTTTTCAAATGTTTAAACTTTGTTGTTATTTATTTATTGTTTATAGGTAAAAAGTAAACCCACACAAAATTAGATGTTCCATTTCCACCTATCAAGCACACAATATCTTATCGACCTGATTCTTCATCAAATGTTTTTATCTCATTCCGCTTTCTTTTCATTCACTCGAGGTCGCCACGGCCAAATGAATTTCATAATCCAGTTTGATGAACAATTGATTAGTTGATTTAGTACATCGCAAATTAAGGCTATATGCCCTCTACTTTTAAACTTCAATGTTGGCCTGCAATCCCTATACCCTTTCCAATATTGCCCAAGAACTACACCTTTATGCACAGCCACCAATCAGACTCCTAGCAATAGGTCTGCGTGATAGGGTCCGATTGCTTTTGTTGACCAATTGTATGGCAAACCTCATTCCTGTGCTTATTTTGGTTTTGGTGCCGGGTTATTGTGGTGCTTATAATTGTAGGATGTTGCCTCCGGCTTGAAACGCTTGAATTGGCAGTGTAATAATACACGCATGTTGCAAAGAAGGTTACTTCAATACTATCACGGATGCAAGCACACCGGCAGCATTCCCGCACCACTTCCTTATCCTTTTCTTCAACTCGCAACTTTAAAAATCATCCAAGATCGCTTTACCTTCGGCGCGCCGCTCGAATTTGTACTCTCACCTCCTGCTTGATGCATCATCTAAACTTTTAATCATATTGCAAAGGTCCTTTTCCCGCTTTCTTCACTTTCCCGAATGCATGGAACCTTGGCCTTCTTAGTCTCTCCAAAACACCATGTGCTTGAACCTCCCGATTATTTCAACCGCGATTTGTTGTCGAATTTTTAAGACCAAAGATCTTCGAATTTGTACATGCGGAATATATCCAATGAGATTGAGTTTCATATTATCCTCACCCAACTTGACCTGTAACTCGGTCCTAGAAGTGGATCATTGAATTGTCATCATGTAGAAAGCCATTAGTCGTCAAATCATGTTGGTGTTCCAAACTACCCTAATCTATTCAGATGTGTCTAACATTGCATCGCACCTAGCCTCGAACATCCATGCCCCCAAATTAGCCAAATATTCAGGGATTCCTTCCACCGTGTTGAATTGCAAAGAACTATTCACATAAGGAGTTGCCATTGGGTCAGTCGTTTACGCTTCCACCGCCCGCCTCATCAATGATTTGGGGAATAA